>CM032924.1:18476346-18703346 GCA_019202795.1 Arabidopsis thaliana x Arabidopsis arenosa
ACCAACTGTGTCAATCCTTTGTTCTTGTACTTAGCTTGGATATTCCTACAGAGGTGAATAATGCAAGCCCCATGATTTGCCAGTGGAAAGATCCTCTTGATTCCAACATTAATTGATGATTGTCTGTCTGATAAGATTGTTAGATTTTTGCTGTCAGCAATTATCCTCTCCAACTTGCTAAAGAACCATGTCCAAGATTCATCGTTCTCACTATCCACTACAGCAAATGCTAGTGGAAATACTTGGAAGTTTGCATCTTGCCCACTTGCAGTTAGTAGTACACCCTTGTACTTTCCTTTCAAATGTGTACCATCTACAACCAATATTTTTCTGAGATGCTTAAAGCCAGCTATTGAAGCCCCAAATGCTAAAAACATATATAAAAACCTCTCTTTCCCTTCATCTTCATCTTCAGTTTCTATATGTGTTATACTTCCTGGATTAGTTAACTTCAAAAGATGCAAATATTCAGCCAAACTGGAATAAGAGTCTTCGTCAGTGCCGCTCATATCTGCCATAGCTGTTTCCCTAACTCTCCAACACTTATGGTATGACGCATCGACTCTCAGATCTTCTAGAATAAGTTGTTGAAGATCCATTGGGACAGGACCATTGGTAGGATCACTGAACTTTGCCTTATATACAGAAGCTATCACTCTTGATGTTGCCTTCTTCATGTACTGCCCTCTAGTTTCTACTGAACATGTGTGTTGAAGACATAATTTCTTAATTTCATAGTACCCTGTTCCTCTGATGACGGTAGACAATATCCTCCAATCACATTTCTCATCTGAGCAACTAAGAACAAAATAGTTATACTTGGTTCTGGTTTGCTTGAAATGAAACATATTCTTTATCGCATAGATTGCCATCCCTATTTGTGCATCTTCTCTGCTTGCATACACTTTCCCCTTGTATAACCCTTTTCCATCATCATCAATATCCAAATCAGGGATGTTATCTACTTCATACTCAATGTCCTCAAACAAAGGTGGGATATCGAATTCCTCATCATCAACTTCCTCTAGCTTCCTTACTGGCTTCCCCTTTCTCTGAGAGCCTCCATCATTCTCAATATGTTCTGATTTCTGACTAAATTCAGGTTTTACCCCTGTTCCACCCCCATTCACAAGTACAGCGTGGTCAAATACACCACTACCAGTACACATAACAACTTCTGGTGTCTTAGATCCATTCAAAGCACCTTCTGATGTCAGATTTCCTGCTTCCATATGATTTGACCGATACCTGACATCTACACCTCCTGTAGTCATTAACTCTTCAGCATTTGACCCAGCATAGACATCTTTAAGGAAATTACTCCAAAAGTCTTTATCATATCCGCCACAGGGCATACTCTCATCAACCATATCACTTTTTTCTTCTTTTTCCTCTGTTTCTGTGTCCTTAAAGAACTCATCTTCAACATCAATGAATTCTTCTTCTTCGTCTTTATCAACTGCGGCCGATTTAAAACCACTAGGACAGCCTATTTTTGCTTCTACTTCTAGTAATTCATCAAAGAAATCATCATCTCCAGGAGTCAACATAATGATAGGAGTTTTTGAACCCGCAGAAGATATTTCCCCAGCAATTGCCTCACCATTTTTTGAACTACTTCCAGTATCATAACTACAATCACTCTTTCTTTTACAACTTCCTCCAACAGTTTCACAACTTTTTCTTCGATCCTCTCTATCTTCCCCAAGTTTATATCTATCAGTAGTTTCTTCAAACTTAACAAACAAGTTAAGACCCCTGTTTTCCCTAAGAGCCTTTATATAGTACAGCAAGCCTACCTCACTAGTAACTAGAACAGGAGGAGTCTTTTCCTTTGTTGAGAACATACTTCTATTGGGTAGAGAGTAACTCAGCAAAGGTTTGACCGCTTTCACACCAAACTCTTCCACAATGGCTTGGTTAAACTGTTCCAGTTTGATTCCCTCATGAATAGGAACAATCCTCGAGAAATGTTTGTTGCTAATCTCCAACTTCCATTCACCATTTGAAGAACAAATCCACTCTCCACAAATTACGATACAGAAGTCGTCCAGGGAACCCTAGACATATAAACCAAAAAAATTTTATTAGTTTCGTCGAGCAGTACATGAATTAAAATGTAAATTTGGTGGATGGGTAAAACGATAATCTTACCTCCATCTCTAACTTCTCTTAGACAGCAATTGTTATCCAAATCTCAACAATTTTCAGCCAATACATATTCGGAATCCATTAGAAAGTTTTCCTCGGACCGTACGTAAAAGTTGGTACTCTGTAACATGCGCCACAATCTCCGCCGTCCGCTTAATCAATCTCGACGGCCCAGATTTCGCTATACGACGACATTTACATTCCGAATCGTGACCGTTCTTTTTGCATCATCTTTCCCTCGTCCGCCACGTCGCAATACTAAACCAAGAGGCCGAACCGGAATAACGACAAATCGAGTTGGTTTTACGGAGGGGCAGAAGCGTCATATTTTTCTCCAGAAGTTTGATAAAGTGCCTCAAGTTTGGAAAGTGTCTAAAGTGTAATATCTTTCTCTAGAAGTGCCTTAATATGCAAATCTCCCTTTAATTAATACCAAATTATCATTTTTGATATTCCTAATCTACATATAACGACTCCAAAAATGTAATTAAATATAGATTAAAATGTTACGAATCTAACAAAAATATGTTTAATTTCACGGGATGGGGTTATATGGTGGGACATGTTTGGGTCGATATTAATACGAGACGGTATACAATGGGTGAAATCCTAGAATTAACAATCAAATACAATTATATAATTTTAAACACTAAACAAAACAAATAATATTCACAAAATAAATATAACTTAAAATTTAAAATTTTTAGTTATAAAAAATCGACTCAAGATGTACTGTGAGATAATATATATACATATATATTTACATTTAAATCAAACAAAACAATAGGTTATATCTATAGATAATTTTTTAAAAATAAATTTGAAATTTTTTTAAAAAAATATAGCCCCGCGGTGTACCGCGGGTTAATTTCTAGTTACATATTAATAGGGTACACACCTCTAACCAGTGGAGAATTGAAAAGGAAAAATAGTACATTTGTATACTATTTAAGGGAAGTACTGACTATGGTATAAAGAAGGAAGTGTGTACTTCAATAAGTTGTCGAGTTATGTGAAGTCGATATCATATAAGTACACTTTTACATATCTAATTTAATAACTCACATTTTAACCAATAGAAAGTGTACAACTATCTATTCTAAAGTACTGTTCATGTTTCATTCGGATGATTTTCTCTAGAATGCAATCGTATATCCTTTTTTTCTTACTACTGTCTCATCTCTTGTATATTGCAATGCTGTGGTTTCTCTGAGTATACCAGTGCAAAATAGAATTGTTAACTAAAAAAGATAAAATGATTTGACTATCTTCTTGACCAAAAAAAGAAGAAGATTAACTATTGATAGTCTATACTATAGTGCAATTACAATTCAAAATTAAATAGATTGGTTAAACTTTTTCTATATATATATTAGAAAAAATCGGATGTGGATTCTAATACATATAGAAAAATACACCTTTTTTTTTGTCAAATAGAAAAATACACATTCTAGTTAACGTATTTAATCCAATATATTTTTTCTTGATACTAAGGCCGATGATGTAATTGATGCGTTCGTACCTCCACATGTGTTCCTATATACACTTATCAACATATATTTCACATGTTTTTAGAAACTAATTCTGATATCAATTCGATTCTAACATCTCTTTATTAATTAACTTTATCGATTTAACTAGACTTTATATCCTATGGATTTAAATGGTTTAGATCATTCAGAAAACATCTATTAAACTCTTTTTTTGGGACAAAATTTAAATTTCTATTGCCAAAAGAAACATGTTGTAACTATACAATTGCTTAGAGAATGAGCTTCTTGTGGCAAAAAAAATAAACTAAAAAAACCAAGATGAAACTAAAATAGACAACTTAGAGAAGGATTATGAGTAGGTGAACCATTGGGAGACCGATGGAGTTTTTGAAAAAATCTATATTTGTGAATAACAAACTAAATCATTTAGCTTTAAGAAAGATAAGAAGTAATTCATCTATATCTAGGGTAGAAATTATATAACCATAAGACAAATCTCCATCACCAAACATTGCAAAGCCTTATAAATAGCTTTCATAGATAGGCACAGTATTTTTTAAAATAATAAAATAATAGACACAGCTCTTCCTTTGACCTATTAGAGCATGGGCACTGTGGCAAGCAGGTGGGTGTGAGTCTTGGGGTGTAGGTATTAAAAAAACGAAAAAATTGTCTCTCTCTTCACACCCGGGTGTAACACTTTTTCTCTCTATCTCTCTCTTTCTTTCTCTTTCTCTTTTCTCTTTTGCTTTAAATTATAATACTAAAAAAATATTTACACCCACACAAACACATTTGCCACTGCTGATGGTCTTATGGGCAAGTAGTAGTAAATGGAGAGTGACTGTCCGGTGAAATTACGAGTCACAGCATCTCTTCTCACTCATTAGGTAATTTCAATTTATTGCTTCTTCAAACCCTAACATTGGAGTTCGTTCACAAAATCATTCCCATTAGAAAAGCTCACACGTAACTTTTGAATTTCCTAAGAGAAAATTTCCCAAGTTACAGTATATTGTACCAATTTTAAAGTGTTTTCCGGAAGTTAGTTTGGCTCGGTTTGGTTTTAATTCGGTTCGAGTTAGTTCGATTCGGTTTCAATTTGGTTTGTTTAGTACTGTTTGGTTTACCAGCATTAGTAATATTTAATTTATCTAGAGCTAGAGAGTGTTTGTGTTACTAAAATTTTATATCAAACAATTTTTATTTTTAGTAACTTGTAAAATCATGGTTTAGAATTAAAGATTTTGGGATTAAGTAAATTTAATTTATATTAGATAATTATATATATATAAAAAAAAAAGAAATTAAGCATGAATTTAGATTTAAGAGTTATACAATATTATTTATTTAAATAAATAAAAAACAGTTTGGGTTATTTAAACCGAACCGAACCATTCGGGTAGAAAAAAAAAAGCTTAACCAAATGGATTATATGTAAATTTTGATTCGGTTTGGATCGGTTTGAGTTCGGTGAGTTATGTTTGGTTTGGTTCGGTTCGGTTAAAATGCTCATCCCTAACTGGAGGTTTGTCTATCTCCAAATAGCTTTCCATAAGAACATGCAAATATAAATATGGTTTATACTTTATAGTTTCTTAATCAAGCCTACATACTGTATTAGAGACAAATAGAATCATCTCTTAAGTAATGTTTCATTTGATTGAATAATTCTTTTGGAAAATTTTCTTTCAAAACCCAGGCTTGGTTGGGCCGAATCATGGATTTGAAGCCCATTACACTAATTTCATTGGCTCCACGTGGTTTGTTAACAGAGAGAATGCAAAAATTCGAAAACATTTCCCACATAAACCGTCGTCCGATGAAACTCTATAACCGTCAATAACCGTTGTGATTTTAAAAATAAATACAAAACTCTCATTCTCCATCAAACCATTTCACACAACACACGAAAAACTGTTTAATCACAAACACACAAAAATGGAGAAAACAGAGGAAAGCGTCGGAATCAGAGTTTACACGGCAACGCCACCGCAAAAACCATCACCATCACCACCGTCTCGTTCACCAAAACCCGTCTCAATCTCTTCACTGCCTACACTTCCGTCAGGAGCCGCCGCCGGAGGAGGAAGAGGTCGAAAACGTCGCATGGTGGCACAAGGAGTTCAAAAAACAGTTTCGAAGACATCAATGCTCGTCAACTTCCTTCCGACAGGAACTCTCTTGATGTTCGAAATGGTTCTTCCGTCAATCTACCGTGACGGAGACTGTAACGGAATCAACACACTCATGATTCATCTCCTCTTGCTTCTTTGCGCAATGTCTTGTTTCTTCTTCCATTTCACCGACAGTTTCAAAGCCTCCGATGGAAAAATCTACTACGGTTTCGTGACGCCACGTGGACTCGCGGTGTTCATGAAACCGCCGCCTCCAGAGTTTGGAGGCGGAGATGTGATAGCGGAGGCGGAGATTCCGGTGACTGATGAGAGGTATAAGTTGAGGGTTAATGACTTTGTCCATGCAGTGATGAGCGTTTTGGTGTTTATGGCGATTGCGTTTTCGGATCGAAGAGTCACGGGATGTTTGTTTCCAGGGAAAGAGAAAGAGATGGATCAAGTTATGGAGAGTTTTCCAATAATGGTTGGAATTGTTTGTAGTGCTTTGTTTCTTGTTTTTCCGACCACTCGATATGGTGTTGGTTGCATGACTGGTTGATTAATTTCATTTTTATGTTGTTGGTTTATTTTAGTATCTATTTCGTATTTTCCTTGTAATTTACATTATCTGAATTAAACTTCATTGTTCTACTATTTTCAGCTATTGTATTGTTAAATAAAATGTTGTGTTGAAACTATCTAGACTAGTTTGATAGAAGTACATTAATGTCACATCAACGGTTAATTTAAACAAACGAAACTTCCTAGCCAAACAGATTTACTTAAACTTGTGCAACACTCAATCGATATAAGTGTAGGTATTATCTTCATTGTTTTTTTTACGCAGTCAAAAAAAAAAAATTTCTTACAATAACACGAATCAGATGTTAGGTCAGTTCCATATTACTGCAATACCTAACTTGTTCGAGTTTCAACCGTAATAGTTATATCTAGAAATGCTTTGATTCAAGGCAGAGCCGTGCCTAGCATTGTATAGACCAGAAGCGGTATTAAAAAAAAGACCTTAATTCAAATACAAAAAAAAACACTGTAAAGTAGGAACCAACATAGTCCAAATAAACAAAACAAGAGTAAAAGCTAGAATATTGATTCTAAAACGCAACTTTTTTCCCTTTTGTGCTATAAAATCATTAACCAAACTTTCAAAATCAACGCTTTTAACCAATTTCCTTTCGATAGACAAAAAAAAAAGCCAAATCGTTCAATCTTTTTTGTGACATACTCGACCGAAGATAAAACTTTATTAACTTCAACTTTGAAAAACCTTTTTCAATATATGAAAAAATTCAACTCTAAAATTTATTAAAAAAGAAAACTGTAATACTAATTACTAAATAAACATACTTGTGAATTGTGATCAATCAATAAAGAAGAAAAAAAGCTTAAGATGTGACTCTTGAAAAGTGGCAGGGAAAAGAGTATAAGACGTGATGTTTAAATCTGTTATTTTGATAAGCCATCGTGACTTTCTTCTTTCTTATACAAGTACAACACAACAATGTTTTCTATTGGACCTAATATAATTAATAAACATATGAAAATGAAGGCCTTAAAAAATTTTCCAAAATAATGGCCGGAAGCGAATGTTTCTTTATTATGCACATAGCCACGGGCCTGATTCAAGGCCCAAAACCTTGTTGAGTTGAGAGTTTTATTTGGTCAGGACTTAAGGTCCGATCTTGATTTTCATGTGAGACCATAGTGAACAAAAGAAAGTTAACTGCTATATCTCTGATTGTTTTAGGATCATAAACTATGCAATTAATTACCATCGAGTCCGTGATGTAGTGACGTCTTCGTGGGCTTTGTCTTTTTGTTGTGGGCCATGTCATGTTGGCCCAAAGTCTTTTTCCACGTTGTTGTTTTGTGTCTATTTATTAGATTTAAGAGTTTTTAGATTTGAGCTTATCAACCCATGAATGAATTGTATATAGTTCTTTTTGGTCGGGATGAATGAATTGTATATAGTTTCACGTAGTGTTCATTGTCTTGAGTTTTTTATAAACTGATTAAAAAAAAAAAAATCTTAATTTGTTCATGCGGCATTTTTTCAAAGATACCAATATACAAAAAAGACAAGAAAATAACTTGTTTATATACCACCATTCTACAAAGTACAAAGAACAAACGTTGTCAACGACCAACGAGAAGAAAATTGACACAATATAAGATCAGAAGAAAGAAAGAAAAATAAAAAAGAAGAGAGATCAAGTATGTGAGGGATCAAACAAACCAAAATACTAGTATGTATATCAGTATATGGTTATGCTTTGATATTATGTCAAAAAAATCATACATATGAAAGAAAAAAATTAACCGATAAATGAAAAACAAATTCTTAATTTTGAACAAATTAGCCGATAAATTAAAAGCATAACTTGATCCACAAATTTTCTACAAATATGAGGATAAACAATCTACCTATTTAGCTATGATGAAATATACAATGTTTTTTTCCTAGTAACCATATGAAAATTTGTTCTAATCAATCTCGTAATATTCGTCGAACACCATGTTTTAGTTTAGCAATAAAATCTCTTTTTCACCAAGAGTCTCTTTATGAACTTAGCCAACGTTTACAATATACTTCATTCAAGTTCTAGTTCGAAAATGTTTATGTCATGTGATATATCAAGGATACTTTTTTATACGAAAAATGCTAATCTAAAAAACAAAACTGAATAAACGTTTCTTTACTTCGGGGAACAACAGTCGGAAAATGATAAAATATGTTTCTTAAAGAATCTTTATCAGTCGTGCCTCCAAGTGGGATAATATAATAAATGTAATGAAAAAACTTTATTATATATTTGGGATTTGGGGTGGTCTGAAATAAAGGTACCATATACTTATCCACATAATTGCACTTTTTCTATGTTAGACTTGGCGTTCAAATACTTATCCACATATTATTGCACTTTTTCCAAATCGACTTGGCATTCATTAGTAACCACAACTTCTAACATCGACTTATTACAGCCACGTATCTCTGATATGTTGAAGATTTATGTCAAGAAAAAGGAAAAAAGAGAGAAAAAAAAACTGAAGATTCACTAAACACTTGTCGCTTCAAAAATATAAGAAAACTAATGTTTGGAGTTGTTGAAAAAGAAAACTCGATGTTTGGATTTCAATGTTATTATCTTATTTTTAGAAGTACCAAACTAATGTAATTAAATACTATACTAATACTAATCAGCACAAAAAACTTATATCAATATGTAAAATGGATTTGTTTGGACTTTGGACACAGATTGCTTTTTTTTGGGGATAAAATACTAATTTTTTTTTTTTTTTTTTTGATCTTCTTAGTACTTCATAGGTGATAAATTTAATATGTTTTATATCATGTAATTTTTTTCTTTCATAAATGCTTTTTTCTTAAAATATTAAATATAATTAGAAAACATGAAGATAACTAATGATAAATTTTAACATATATATATATAATTTGACGGTTATTCTATTTTATGAATATTACAAAAAATTATTTAACTAAGTTTTAAAATTTTATGAGATATTCTGAAAATTAAATCGACGGAGATAAAATTCAGCAATTATAAATTAAACAAAATTAGAATGACTTGAGTTTTAATAAATTTTTAGATGATTGTTAGAAAATTTATATGAGATCTATTAAAATCTTGAGAAATATCATTTTTGTCTAATAGAAATGCATAAGATATAATCATTGTTTTAATAACTTATACTTCCTCCGTTTCAAAAGATAAGTTGTTTTAGCTAAAATCATGCAAATTAAGAAATATTCACTTTTAAAAAGTTCAACCAATCATAAAAGGGACTGCAAAATATAAATAATCATAAAATATTAAATTAATCTATAATTTGCTTAAAAACTTAAAAACATCTTATATTGTGAAACAAAAAAGTTTTTCCAAAACTTCTAATATTATGAAACGGAAAAAGTGCTATATCTAATCTTTCTAATTTTTCACAAGCTTATTATGATTATATATTTTAAAGGTCTTTAATCAACCATTAAACCAAAAGCTTTTACATTTGTTATAGTAAACCGAATTAAAAAAAATTCCCAAACTTGTAAAATAAAAAGTTAAAAAATGGAGAAAAAGTAAAAGTAAAAAAAGTGCTGACCACTGACCAGATTGAAAAGGAAAATAAAAAGAAAGCCAAAAAGAGACGAAAAAGAGAACCCTTTTTCTCTAAAACATAAAAAGTCCACAAAAACAAAAAAAACTTGTGGCTAAGAATCCTCACGTGTGATGACGTGGCACTCTGGGCGAATCAAAAGGTTGTACAATTCGAAAGATCACAAACCCAAAAAGCAAAATCTGTAATCTTTTTCTTTCTTTCGCAAACACCAAAACCATTCCAATTAACAAATCTATCAAAAAAAAACTCAGACAACCACCGATAACAAGACAGTCGTTTCTCTCTCTCTCTTTTCTCTCTTTAAACAATAAAAATTGTAACTTTTTTCCTCTGTCTTCTCAAAAGTTTCCGCTTTTTTCTCGCTGGAGAAGTGAAAAAAGAATCATTCATGGCTGATCCGGCGATTAAGCTCTTTGGAAAGACGATTCCTTTACCTGAGCTTCCTGTTGTTGTTGATTCTTGTTCTAGCTATACCGGAGTTTTAACCGAAACTCAAGATCAGAATCTTGTTCGGTTATCAGATTCGTGTACCGGAGATGATGATGATGAGATGGGTGATTCCGTTTTAGGAGGAGAAGGAGGAGGTGATGATGATGGTGGTGGAGGAGGAGGAGGAGAGAGCGAGAGTGATAAAAAGGTAACTTTTTTGGATTTGTGAATTGTTTTTGAAGATTACCCATGATTTGCTAAATGGAAATGATTGATGGGTTGATGTTAGATTGGTCAAAATTTTAGTATTTATGAAAAAGTTGTGATTTTTGGTTTGTTTATGTTGAACTAGGTTTTCACAGCTTTTGGGGATTCTAAAAATGTAAATCTGGATTATCAAATGAGTTTTTTTTTCTTCTTGTAAAGTGATTTGAGATCTCTCAATCAGTTTCATTTGGTTTTGATTTGATGGTGAAGTTCTTGATATTGAATTTGCTGAAGAACTTTTAGGGTTTATTCTGATTCAATATAGTTTCTTTGTATGGATACATTGTTTGATGTTTCTCTGCTTCTGTTTGTTTTTTGTTTGATTAGGAAACAGAACAATGATCTTAGTCTGGTTCTAATGAGTTTCACTTTTTATGTTGTTTTCAGGAAGAAAAAGATAATGAGTGTCAGGAAGAATCATTGAGGCATGAATCTAATGATGTTACTACTAATACTACATCGGGTATAACTGAAAAAACGGAGACTACAAAGGCTGCGAAGACGAATGAAGAGTCGTCGCAGAATGAGACGGGTGGTACTGCTTGCTCTCAAGAGGCGAAGCTAAAGAAACCCGACAAAATTCTGCCGTGCCCGCGATGTAGTAGCATGGAAACCAAGTTCTGTTACTACAACAACTATAATGTTAACCAGCCTCGCCATTTCTGCAAGAAATGTCAGAGGTATTGGACAGCGGGTGGAACGATGAGGAATGTTCCGGTTGGTGCAGGGAGACGCAAGAATAAGAGTCCGGCTTCTCATTATAATCGTCATGTAAGCATAACATCTGCGGAAGCTATGCAGAAGGCGGCAAGAACTGATCTTCAACATCCTAATGGTGCTAATCTTCTCACTTTTGGCTCTGATTCGGTCCTCTGTGAATCCATGGCTTCTGGATTGAATCTTGCTGAGAAGTCAATGTTGAAGACACAAACTGTGTTGCAAGAACCCAATGAAGGTTTGAAGATTACGGTTCCTTTAAACCCGTCAAACGAAGAGGCCGGAACAGTCAGCCCATTACCAAAAGTTCCATGCTTTCCAGGACCACCACCAGCTTGGCCATACGCTTGGAACGGAGTTTCATGGACAGTTTTACCGTTTTATCCTCCACCTGCTTACTGGAGCTGCCCAGGGGTTTCACCTGGGACATGGAACAGCTTCACCTGGATGCCACAACCCAATTCACCATCTGGGTCTGGTCCAAATTCTCCTACACTAGGTAAGCATTCACGTGATGAGAACGCTGCTGAACAAGGAGCCACTTTCGAAGAAACCGAGTCACTTGGTAGGGAGAAAAGCAAACCGGAGAGATGCTTGTGGGTTCCCAAGACGCTGAGGGTCGATGATCCAGAGGAAGCTGCTAAAAGTTCCATCTGGGAAACATTAGGGATCAAAAAAGACGAAAATGCGGATACTTTCGGAGCTTTCAGATCATCAACCAAAGAAAAAAGCAGTCTTTCTGAAGGAAATCTTCCGGGAAGACGACCGGAGTTGCAAGCAAATCCTGCTGCTCTTTCTAGGTCAGCAAACTTCCATGAGAGCTCATGAAAAGGAGATGAATTTAAGCAGCTGATTTGATTGTTTTTGGGTTCAGTCTTGTGTTCCAAGAAAGCAGGTGAGTCCTTTTGTACATATAGCTATATATAAATATATATGCACACATGTTTGTGTATATATAATGGTTGACATAGTGAGGGATAAGTAGTTTTTGGGTTGCAGAGTGAAAAAGTTTGTTGTATCATAAATGAAAAAAACCTCAAAACTGTAGTTAAATAAATCTTGCAATAAATAACTTATTTTCCATTCTAATTAATCTTTCTTTAGTAAGCTTAAATCTACTTTGTTGTCGATCATGACTTTGTATGTTCACCCTTTACTTGAAAGTGATTTAACTCATTGGACTTCATTAGTAGCGGCAGCAACAAAATTGTTTTAGTCTTCCGCGGAGGAGCGAACCACTGTCTTTAGCTTATGAGATGACCGCGTTATCAAGTGTTTACCATGGTAAATCAGGTTTGCTCTAGCAGAAGTGCAGAAGTTTATAACCAGCCTAATCATTACCCCAAAAAGATATGAACCAAGTCCCGGAAAAGCAAGCCGCGATCACGAATACCGAGAAAATAACGCAAACACCCTCTTCACTGCAAGCTAATGGTCAAAATTTTGATTGATGCATAAATGGAGAGAGTCTCTTGACAACATAAGCAATGTGTAGATGCATGAAGAGAAGATATTGCAAGCTGCCAACTACTGTTCGATATTAGGATTAAAAAAATATTTTTGATAAAGAACCCACACTAATTGGGTTGACAAAGTCAGCTACATGAAGATTTATCTCATATTGACCAAAACAACCAATGAAAGAACATCTTGATATTATATTAAGAGATAACTAGTAAATAAATTAATATAAAAGAAGTTTATGAAAAACGCCAAAAAAAAAAAAGAAAGCCACTACCTTGTTTGTTCACTTGCAATTTCCAGGAAATTTACTAAGGAAATTAGTTGCAATTGTGACATTAATTCTTGTTAGTCTTTTTCATGCCCACAACAAAAAAAGAGTATTGAATTAGTCATCATTTAATTGATTTCCAACGTTTGGTCAAACAAGTCACGGATTATGGTGAGAAAACAATTACTTAATTGTGGAAATTAGCTATAAGAAAATTTCATTTGCTTTTTATGTTTTTCTTAGTCTACGTGTGTCTTACTTTACTTCTCTGCCTTACTTTACTAGTCTTGGCAAAATTTATACGAAAGTTCATCTGAATATTTTGCATAAAACAAAGGAAACTATTCACATATGAAATTTTGTAATTTTGCATAAAAATTTGTCAAGACTAGTAAGAATGAACTGAGCCACACTATACGACAATTCAAACCATGACAAAAAATGTGGGTCTGTCTGAAATGTTAGAGAAATAACTATTGGATATAACTTGGAGAGAAAGATGTATAACTTTAATTACACATCTTTCTCTCCAAGTTATATCCAATAATAGCGGAATAACTGTAATCACTAAACACTGCAAAACTAGTTTCGTTAGTCATGTTTTGCAATTTTTTTTATAATATGTTTAACATGCTAGTTGTATATAGCGGAATCTTTTTTAAAAAAAATATGAAAACTTGATGAATGATAAAAACTAGCGGAATCACGTTTTCCAAACGTCAACTGGTATACCATTCATCTCGTATGTCAATCTGGTTTACATATATAAACTGTTTAGAAAACAAATAATACATGTAAAAAAAACTTATAAAACCAAAAAGATAACATAAACTGAATCATATTTAAGACACACGTCAAATTTAAAATTTTACATCTTTTTTAGTTTTTTTAAACAATGTAAGGGGTCACCAATCAAAACCTTAATTCTAAAATGTATAGGTGTGTATAATACAGAACTAAATTAATAGAAAAAATAGTCATATGACCAAGCTTCCCTTCAAATAAGTACAAAAAACAACTCCCATCAAAAGGTGCAGAAGAAATTTCCTCTTAATTTATTTTATACTAAAGTCTTTTTGTAAGTTTCTCCTTTCCCTTTCCTTCTTCTTGGTCTCTTCTTCCAACTGCAACTTCCTCTCTTTTGCCTCTCCACCAAAATTGAGTCTACATTGACTTATTCATCATCTATATATATATACATAGCCATGAAACAAATTCATATCTCCAACAAAACATTCATTTCTTTGTGATTCATTCATTTGCCTAGTTTTACTTTTCCAAATAAAACATCTAACAAAAGTTATGACTGAAAACCAATTATATAGCTTTATAACCATGGAGAAGAGTTCATTGTCTAAATGCAAACAGTCTTCTTCTTTTTCTTTCCCTTTGTTTGGTCTGATCAACTTCTTCCTCATCGGTTTTTTCAGATGGGTTTCTTTTGCTCAGTCATTTTTCTCCAGGTTTTGGCCTCTTGTTCAACACCAGCAATGTGTTTCAGAGAAGAAGAGCAAAGATCTTGAGTTCCAAACTTCGATCAAACACGAAGAATATCGTGACGATGATGGTCTTTGCAAAGAAGATGTAGGGATGGTTATGAAGAGCTTAGGGCTTTCCACCGACCAAGAAAGCGAGGGACTTCAAAAACAGTACAGTTCCGAGGAGCTTTCGAATCTGTTTGAAGAGAAAGAGCCGAGTTTGGAGGAAGTGAAGCAAGCTTTTGATGTTTTTGATGAAAACAGAGATGGGTTTATCGATCCAATAGATTTGCAGAGAGTTTTGACAATCCTTGGCTTAAAGCAAGGATCTAACCTTGAGAATTGCAGGAGAATGATCAGATCATTCGATGGAAATAAAGACGGAAGAATCGATTTCTATGGATTTGTGAAATTCATGGAGAACAACTTCTGCTGAAATCGTATTTCCTCAAGTAACAATCTATCAATTTCTGCACTTCTTTCTTTTCTTCTTGCTCTCAGATTGTGTCTGTTAATATTGTTGTCTCAGCACCTTGTATAAAATTACCAAACTTCCGTATTAAAAGCTTTGTGAGAGCATAAAAATCAATGAGATTGGAAATTATTGTCACAGACATGAATAATCTGCCAAAAGGTGTTATTAGACTCTATTTACACCTATAAATTGATGACTAAGGATCTCAAAAAATGAATTGCAACTTATTTTATTACTACTTACGATAACCAAAGCTCATGAGGCCGCAATAGAGGAGGCGCAAGAGCTCCACGTCACACTAATTCAACCTTTGGTTTATATCTTCACCAGTAATCACAGCAAGAACACTGACCATCTCGGAAATGATGGAACCGATTGGAATCTCTGATAACTATGTATCGTTTTGAGATCTTCGAGATAAGCTTAATTGCAGAGTGACAATCATCACATATCCTCACGTTTTTAGTCACGTACAATGGTGAGTTCTCTGGCGTTTTCATCAGACCATATGCCACAGCTAGCTTCTCACTATGATAAGAGAGGTTATCTTCTCTCTGTTCTTCATCGACATCATGGAAAACTCCAGCAACATCAGGAGAATACCCTAATGGCCTAATCTTTGACAAAACTTCCTTAATCTTTGCATAAATCAGCGTAATCTCGGGGTGTTGATTTTCCTCTGCAAGAAACACATGGGTTTGATTACGTATCCCTATCCAGCTGACTCCAGGCTCTTTCTTAACACCTCTTTTATTCATCAAAGAACGCACTTCTGCCACGCCTTCCCACTCCCTCGACTTGGCATGGATATTGGATAACAATACGTAAACTCCCGAATCGTTTGGATACTTATAAATGGCATATTCTGCTACCTTCTTTCCTAACCTGAAATTCCGGCGAACATAACAAGCATTTAGCAAAGCTCTCCACGCAACAACGTCCCATTCAATCGGAGCTGTCCTCATGAAATCCTCAGCATCCTTGAACATTCCAGCCTTGCTCAAAAGTCCAACAATGCATGTATAATGCTGTAGATCAGGCTGAACATCAAATTTCTTCATTAGCTGATTAAAGTAATTAAGCCCTTGCTCCACAAAACCAACATGGCTACAAGCCTGCAAAACGCCGATAAAAGTTATGCGATTGGGAATCTCTCCAGCAATCATCATTCTATCAAAGGCTTCAAGCCCTTCCCTCCCCAATCCATGATGTGAGAACCCACAGATCATTGTGTTCCAAGTAACTATATCTCTAAAAGTCATGCCTGAGAATGCTTTCCTTGCATCCTCAATGCTGCCACTTTTGGCGTACATATTAACCAATGCATTGCCTACCATTACATGGTTCCTATAACCAGATTTCAAAACAAGTCCATGTAAAAGATCGCCATGTTTTAGAAGGGAAAGCTCTGCAATTGAATTCAACGAAATAGCAAAGGTGTACTCATTCGGGGGAACCTCTTTAGTGTCCATCTTTGAAAACAGATTCAGAGCTTCCTCAAAAGACTTATCCTGAAAGTAAGCATCCATTATCGTTGTATTCAAGACAATGTTCTGAGCGTGTGTATTGTCGAAAACTCTCTGCGCATATAGGACTTTACCACATTTCCCATACATATTAATGATTGCACCACATGCCTCAACTTCAGAGTTGAAACCAAACCTCACCATTCGGCTATGAATCTGCCTAGCCAAATTCAAATCTCTGAGATTGGAGCAAAGCCGTAAACAAGACAAATACGTAATGTTGTCCCAAACCAAATCTTCCTTAGCCATCCTTCTCAAAACCTCAGCCCCTTCTTTAAAAGCACCACACTCTAAATAACCACTAAGAGCTGAACTAAACACAGAAAGATCACAATAAGGAAGATCATCCAAAACTCGTATAGCCTCTCCATTACCCGAACACAAAGAATACATGTAGACAAGAGTATTCCGTACAAACTCATGAGACATCAAACCAGATTTAAGAAAACATCCATGAAACTGTTTACCTTCTTCAATCCTCCCAGAGCTTGAACAAGACTTAAAAACCACAGTAGCTACAAACTCATTAGGTCTCGATTCACCAGAAAAAAACATACTTTTAAAAAGCTTCAAAACTTCAAAATCAAACCCAGAATTTTGATAACCCTTCATCATCGCACACCAAGAAACAACATTTCTCTCAGGCATTAAATCGAACACCTTGCGTGCACGAACAGTTTCTCTACATTTCACATAGAGATTTATCAGAGAATTGATCTGATACACGTCTTTAGCTGTAGATGATTGGTTGGTAACAATCAAATGAGCGTGAATCGATTCTCCAGTTCTTAGATAACTTGAATTAGCACAAACTTTCAAAAGCTCGTTAAGACGATCAATCGGAAACAGAGGTTTCTTTGGTTTGGGTACTAAAGACGCGAGCTTGTCCCACTTTAACAATCGTTGTTCGATCACAGACAAGGCTGACATGGCGCCAAAATTGCTCAAGTAACCAGAGATGATGAAGGAGGTGCTTTAAGGGAGAGTTTTTAAGTCAAAAATCATTCGTCTCCTTACTTTGACCTATTTAACAAAATTAAATTATAATAAAATTAATGTTAACAAAAAAATATAGTATTAAAATTTTGTTATAAGTAAACATTGGTTGAAACAATCTATCGACAAATTTCACAAGTTTCATAGATCGATGTGGAGGTTTCAATGGTTATTTGTCCTCCTCTTTTACCGAGTGAGATATCTTCCGACCACGATCCGACGATATCATCGGAGTGGTGCCGGCGTCATTCTGCTAAGGCTTTGCCTAAGCGGCTTCCAGTTCAAGTTTGCAACAGATCGATTGCACTATACACGTGTGATTGAATCTAAAATCAGTATTTGAATCAGATTTCTCAAAACCAGATCTGGGATCCGGGAATATCAAAGTTCGAGTTTGGAGATGATGGAAGGAAATTAGGGCTGGATATCACTAATCAGAGGCGCTTCCTACTTTACTCGACGATTATGATTTCTTATCCTTCTGTTCGGAAGCAGTTTACAATCTCAAGGGAGGTTGGTGTTCTCTTTTTGTCTAGGTCGAATTTGAAAGATCTGGGCATCACACTACGGCTAGATCTTATTCACAAGCGTCGTTTAATACTCTACTTGACGGTTATGGAAGCGTCTCTCACTTTCCGGAAGCGGATAACAATGTCTGGTGTGTTTGGTGTTCGCTTCCTCTCAGCGTGGATGTGGGTGGATGATGCGACTTGGTTGAGAATCAGAAGATCAAATCAACATGTATGGGTTTATAATACAATCCTAAGAAACTATATCTCTTTCTACAGGAGAGTTCCAAAATCTACGGTCTTGCGATGTAACGGATGGATCGCAGACTTTGTCTTTCGAAAGCGTAAAAGATGGTTCATCGATAAAATGAAGATGTTGCCCAAGCTAGAAAGTCACACAAGATTGGCGGATAAGACGAAAGCAACTAAGCATATAATTCGGATTGCGGCGCCTAAACTTTTTTGCTTTTTCGTTACAAAAATATTTGATTGTATTTATATCCTTATGTCTAACATTACAATCTCTGGTTCATATTAATAAAGCTATGATTTGGAGGAAAAAAAAAAAAAGTAAACATTATTTTTAGCCTTAATACACTATTTTTTTTTAAGACACACTAATTTTTATTTCTAGTTTATTTCTATATTTTAAATTTATTGTAATAAATATTACAATAATCTAATAAAGTTAAATTATCAATGATCAAAACATTTGACAAATATTTATCATTATTAGTTTTACTAAATCTCGAAAAAAGTAGTTTCGCAATGTCGTTTAAAATATAATTTCACAAATTGTTTAGAACATATTTTACATGTAAACCATCGGTCAAACCGTTATTTATCTATATTTTACCACTTAAATTGTGTTTTTACATCCTAAATATATTTTACTACTGATATATGTTTTTTACCATCACCTATAAGATGTCTCTATGAACGCGTTGAGCTAACTATGTATTTTTATTTCACTTTTACATAATTTATTTAGCCATTAAAATTGTTAACCCAAAATATCTTTCGAATCAAAAATATATTACATAATAATAATTGTTAATGTATTTATAAGAAAAACTAAAATAAAATAAAATCCCGATGAGTCTTTGACCAACCAATAAATGTTGAGAAATTTTAAAAAGAAATTGATTTTTTTTTGTAAGCAAAAAGAAATTGATTTGACATAACTAAAAAAAATAGAAATTATAATACGAATTTCTAAACTAGAACTCAAATCTCTTCGATACAACATCACCCTTCTCTGTTCAACCAGCACCTCATGCAACATTGGTAAGCTAGAAGCAATTACCATCATATCGTCAAATTTACTTTCCGTTTGTGAAAAGTTTTATTTTCTTCAAAGTAAACAGTTTTGTTAAAGGAATACATTTTTAGTATATAACAAGAAATGTAGGCTTTTTTAATTAAGACACATTATGAGAAGGTGAAAATGCTTCTTCATTGCATTGATCTATACTTCCTATGAAACGTATAACAATCAAAGACTATTTGTGGTAACGTCTCTGAGAGTGATCTTGAGACGAAAGCCACAAAGATTGTGGAGAAGGACAAAAAAGTGTAAACGTAAAGATGATTCAAGAACATATGAATGTGATGATCGGAGAAGAAAGAATTTCCAATCAAAATTCGAGATTGCTCAACTAAACAAGACATATTTTTTCTTCTATCAACTTGTATGTCTTGGTCAGTTGAGCAATCTCAAATTTCCATTGGATACTAGTGTTGACCAACACTCTTTCTTCCTTTCAACACATTCATCTGCAATAAGTTTTATTCTTCAATCACCTTCAACCTTATACTTTTTGTGTTTCTCCACAATCTCCATCACTTTCGTTTCTAGATCCTTCTTAGAGGCGTAACCACAAAGAATCAGAGACAAAAAAATATTTAAAAAAACTCTGATCTAGATGAACGCTCTAGAGAAAGAGAGGAGAGATAGGTGATAGTTTCAAGTGCAACTTCTTAATAAGGTGACACAATGTATTTATATTGAATTTGTGTGTAAAATGTAAAGTAGAAAATAATATCCTACAACTGGCACCAATCATCATGTAGTTTTAGGCCTTTGTGTTTAGATTCTCTAAAAGTTTTCATTACTCTATATTTCTTTGAATCACCGTTAATTTTCCGCGAAATACCGTAACCATCAGTATTTTTGTATATTTTAAAATATATATCTCTATAGATTGCCTAGTTAACAATATTTAGACATTTTCATTTTTATTCAGCTAATCAATTAATTACTGTTATACAATTTTTATTAATATATATTTAATATAGTTTATAAAAGGTGGGCATGTATATATATATATATATAATTATTATATGTTTTATACTTCTTTTAAATCTAAAACAATTTTAAAATTGTATATATATAGAAAAATATCACCTCAAACCTTTAATACAGTCAATATACAAGTAGATATCTTTCTATACTTTGCAAAGTCAACTATATTTTAAAATTTTGACTAGTTTGAGAATTCTCATAATAAACTTGAATTTCGCCTAATTATATACTTTATTTGAGTGTGCATTTAAATAGTTTTGTTACTAAACAATAAATCATAAAGTTTGAATATCTATACTTTGAAATTGAATATTAAAATATCTACTTTTGGACCAAAATCATTATTAATACAATAAAGATAAACTCTAAAATCTAAGTATCATATATATATACATAGAATTTGCTTTGTAGTTCTTGTATTTTTATAACAATCAACAATTGATTTATTTCTATTACTAATTGATTTATTTTTTGTTCACCTAGCTACTTGTGATGGAAAAAAAATACAAAATGACAACAAGAACTGATCTGGAATACGTCCTAAGATCGAGATGATTGGTTCGAACAATCAAATGAGCGTGAACCGATTTACTAAAGATTATGAAAAATGTGGTCACTGCTCAAACTTTAAAGGAGAGTTTCTAAGTTATCAATATGACTCGTTCCTTTAACGTTGTTGACCTATTTAAAAAGAACAAAAATATATACTCGTCTTTGTGGTAGTAATTTAAGATTTTTTTTAAAAAAGCCACAACTATCAGTCTATCACATAATCTTCAATTAAAATTGTAATGAACAAATAACTCAACAAAGGTTTGTTAATGAAGTCGACCATTTCTTTGTGTCATAGTAACATTAACCTCTACACGATTTCCATAATGCAACATCGTTATCTAAAGAGATCAGTTTCATTAGAGAAACAACAGTGTGTTTGCTAAAACGACACGTTGTGCGTTTTCTCTTAGTTCCCCAATTCTTGAACACTCTAAACCCAAAAACGTTCCTCAAATGTTGAGCTCAAAAATCAAAAAGAAAGAAATTGAGAATCGGCATGACATGCGATAGAGAAAGAGTTTAGTAGTGAGAGATTTTCGAAGGCGCCATAGTCCGAAACCTTAGTTGATGAACAAATTGATTCAGCTTGATTGTTGGAAGGCAATTAGTTCATTGCAATCATTCTCCAGTTTTTTCAAGTGTGAATCTGGTTCTACCTTCTTAGGAATGGTTGTTTGTGTTGCTACATGTTCTACTATGTAACTTCTTATAATAGGGCTTTTTTTTTTTTAATACCTGGAGGTTCTGGCCCAAAGCTTGAATCCTCCAAACCCGAAACATAGCATGTAATATTAGTTTCGTCCCAAGCGTCACTCGAACCGGCGACCTCTAAGTTTCGCCTAAGATCTTTACCAGTTGAGCTAACGACACTTGATCTTAATAGGGTCATGTTATTGTAAAAAAAACATATGTTTGTTACAACAAGTTTTATTATGGATCAGTTTTTTTAAAACCAAAGAACAATGTTTTGTTGTGTTTTTACTCATTTATATCTCTTACTCTTTCATCAGCTTATAAACTACAAACCAAAAGCATTTAAAATAAACAACAAATGAGACAACAAATAATTAAGCATCATACAAATTCAAGCTAAATTTAATAACAATCTAACGTTGCTTTTAAAAATTAGAGGTATCCACCATTGTAATTCTAGCATGTGTTTGGTCGTGTAAGCCCACCACACATGTTTTCATACGGTATAAGAAGTGTCAATTATCTCAAACCCAGGAATTGAACCAACAATGTGCTTCTCAATGTTAAGAAACAATCCAAGATCCTTCATCAGAAACAAAGCCATCATATCTATGAGACTGGTTTAGAAACAAGGGGCGATATGAAGGTGGTGCCTTTGTATTTGATGAGGAATCGTGGATTATGGCTTAATTATGATGAGCACAGTATTGGTCCAATCACTAAGGTTGAGATAGGTGATACTTTCTTTTACCGAATGGAAATCTGTGTGGTGGGTATACATAAGCTCGAAAGAGAGAGCCCGATTTTTGGAGTTTTCTCCAGAAGGTGAAAGCTCTAGAGAGAGAGATGATATTTTCTGGTGAAATGTTTCACTAAGGGGATAGTATGTATTTATATTGTGTCTAGAAAATTAAGGCAGAAAATCTTATCCTACAACTACCACCAATTATCATGTAATTTTTCATGTATTTGTGTTTGGATTGACTAAAGATGATTATTACACACATATATATATATATATATATATATATATATATATATATATTAGATAACTGTTTTCCAAATTTTTGAATTACCGTTTTATTTCCGGCGAATACCATTAGCACTATAAACTTTTTAAATTTAATATATATATCTGTTATTTTGATTTGGTCAAAATATTACTATTATAAATGGGAAAATAAACACAATTACCCATTAGATGGTTAAAATACTATCCTACTACAACTACATCATTTAAAATATTTATTTCTAGAGATATTTTGAATTACTTTTTATTTCTCGTGAATACCGTTGACAAAATACTTTTACTTAACAATTTTTCAAACATTTTTTATTTTGTTAAAAAATATATTATAAATGGGATGGTAACACAAGATTTATGTAACTTTTAATTTTTTTTTTCCGGCAAATAATTTTATTGATATGTAATCGACATTATAAAGTTAGGATACAGTAACTTTGAAAATAAATATTACATAAGCAGATATATGTGCCATATAGTGATAAAGATACAAAAAGAAAAGTGAATTTGAAGATGCTTTAATTAGATAAGTCTTATTCGTTAATGGATCATTAAATGTAACTTTTAAGTACTATTTTATTTTGCGAGAATACCATTTATTGTAGTTCGTAAATAATAATGTATATATATATAATTGTTTTTAAAATAATAAATTTAGCTTTTAATGTGTGCATGGGTTTTATATTTTTAAGACTAATACATATGATTTATATTTCTTTTAATTGTTGACCAATTCTATAATTGTTTTGTACTTAAATATTTTGTTACTAAATGAAGAAGCAAATCCATCTATTTCTTGTTAACTAGAACAAGAATTAATTTTGAACCAATTTCTTATGAATATATTTAAGATAAAATCTAAAAGGTATATATATATATATATATATATATATATATATAAACTTTTACTACTCTTTGTATATATAAACAGTCAAGAAATTAATTTTATTTCTACTTGTAGATATTATATACTTTCTTTTGAATTGTATATATAGAAAAATATCACCTTTGAACCTCTAATACAATCAATTGTATAGTCAACTTGATTTTGAAAATATAGACTAAATTGAGATTTCTCATGATAAAATAAAATAAACTCTAAAAGGTATAAATCTGTATGGTCAACAATTAATTAATTCGTACATATGATTCTTTTATATTCTTAAAGTTGTTTATATAGAAAAATATCAGAGTGAAACCTCTAATATAATCAATACTAAAATTAAACAAATAGGTAAAAAAAACATTTTATACATTGCACATTCTGGTAGATTTTGAAAAGTTTGACTACATTGAGATTCTCATCACAATTTGTTTTTTTTTTCTTCTAAATGAATATAATTTTCATAGTTTGTAATTTTAAATAGTAAGAATAATACGTATGACTTTCCTGACTTTTAATGGTTGGCTAATACTGATTTTGTTTTTTTTTTATAAATATAAATAATTGTGTAAGACTTAATTTTGAAGCAAGAATTTTAAAATATATATACGATAAACAGTAAAATTTAAACATATATATATGCGTTATTATTTGTTTCATAGTTCTTTGTATATCTAAAATATTCAACATATAATTTATTTCTATTTCTACGTTTTGTATCAATACAAAGAATTTGTTACAATATAAATACAAATACACCATCTATTATATCAATGTCACCACAACATTTTCCGACATCTTCAACACCGACGGAGAGATCAAATGATATGTTACCTTCATAAGTTGCCTTAACAACATCGACCAACCTTGCAAGATGCATTGAGCAGTCTTCTTGCTAAACGGAAACAAGTTGTTTCTCCCATCCAAGAGATTCATCAACTTTTTGAAATCGTTTAATACAACCATTCTGGATCGGATCATTCAAGATATGCCGTAATAGTCCCCAAACCCGTTTTAAAGTCGCTTCTCAGAAGCAAGGAGAACATCACATATTACTCAGGTTTGATCAAATTTATTCATAACATTGTGAACTAATTTTTTCATGTTAACGATAAACCAAACACCCACAAAGTCACACCCACAAAGTCACTCATTTTGAGTAGTTGTGGACACTGTTCGATCAGAGTTTATATATACATACAATAAGGTCTGATTGAAACTTGCCGTAAATTTCTCAAAGTGAGTGATTTCGTTAACGGTAGATTTATCATTGATATGGATAAAGAAGTACACAATGAAAGGAATAAAATTGATCAAATCCAGGCATGTGTGATGCTCTTGTCGCCCTAGAGAAACGAATTTTGAATGGGTTTAAAGACTACAACGGCATATTTATGGTGACCCAATAAAGACTAACTGTATAGACGATCTCAAAATTTTGATGAACCTCCTAGATAGGATGCACAACTATTTTTCCTTTAGCCATGAACTGCTCAATTAATGCGCCTTACAAGTTTGGTCGATGTCGTTAAAAGCAACTCATGAAGATAAAATGTCTTAGTTTCTAAAATAATTTTATGATATGAGTCATATGACCGTTAAGTAGATGTTTAGTTTTAATATTGGTTTTATTAGATGTTCCATGATAATATTTTCTATATGTAGAAATTTTAAGAAATATATAAAATTCATAGTGTATATGGTAGAATATATTGTTCGTTTATAAAATCATAGTGGAATTTTTTATTGTGCTATCAAATTTCTTATAATCATTTTATCTAAGAGTATAAAATTCGTGCATGATAAAATAGTAACTCTTACATAGAATTTTGGAATAAATATCATACTAATCTAGAAAGTTATACTCCAAATTTTTTCGTATTTTCGAATTTAATTTTACATATAGAATTTCATTATTATAATAAAATAAGGGTAATATTAGAAACTAGCCAAATTTTTGAGAGAAATTAAGTAAATAGCCATAGAACTTTTTTTAATTGGAAAATGACTATGGACCCACATGTCAGAATGAGTGAATTGACAAAATCACCCTTGTTTTGTTTTGGAGTTCAATAGAATGAGAGAAAGATTCGGTGACAAAACGAAAAAAATAATTATCGCGAGATTTTTAAAAATAGCATATAACATTTAAATTTAACATGTTATATTAAACTTAACGACATGTTATTTATAAAAACACATTGTGTTTTACGAAAAAAGCATGTTTATGGGAAAAATTGAACTAAATAGCGTTTAATATATAAAAATAGCGTGTTATATTGAAGTGAATAGCATGTTATTTGGAAAAAAAGAAAGTATTTTACAAAAAAAACTCGTGTTAATAGTGGAGAGGAAAAAGAAAGATTCCCAACAAAAGAGAAAGAAAATGGAGAAAAAATCTGATTTGGGACGAATGAAGAAGATTGGTGAGCTTATGTTGGAGAGATCCGGTGGTTGTGGTGGTGGAGAATGTGGTGGCTGTGGTGGTGGAAGATAGAGAGATGAGTGGTAGTTTGTTCTGAGGTGTTTTGCGGACTCGTCGAAAGTTGTTTGACATGAAATCATCTGAGTGTTCTATGTGATTTTGAAAAATAGCGTATAATATATAAAATATCTGAATGGATATAAGAGTAATTGCAAATGAAGAAAGAGAGTGTACTCTGACACCATGGCTAGTTTGTTAATTCTTTGTTTTTTTTTTTTTTTTTGGTCAAAAGTTTGTTAATTCTTTTATGATCCATGGTCATTTATGCATATTCTCATAAAAAAAATAAAGCCACAGGTGAAGAATGATCGGACGGCTGAGATCAATTGGGCATCGTCTTCTTCTTCCTCTTCTTCTTCGAGCCTTTCTCTTCCTAAAACCCTAAATTAAACTTCTTAAATGTTTCTCAGTAAAACCCTAACTCGACGATCTCTCTCAACCTTCGCTTCTTCTCCTTCAGATTCACTTCTCGCCGATAAAGCTTTAACCTTTCTCAAACGTCATCCATACCAACTTCATCATCTCTCTGCAAATTTCACTCCAGAAGCAGCTTCAAATCTCCTCCTCAAATCTCAAAACAATCAAGAACTAATCCTCAAGTTCCTAACTTGGGCAAACCCACATCAATTCTTCACTCTCCGTTGCAAATGCATCACTCTTCACATCCTCACAAGATTCAAACTCTACAAAACAGCTCAAACCCTCGCCGAAGATGTCGCAGCCAAAACCCTAGACGACGAAGATGCTTCTCTCGTCTTCCGTTCGTTACAAGAGACTTACGATTTGTGTAATTCAACTTCCTCTGTTTTCGATTTAGTAGTGAAATCTTACTCTCGTTTGAGTTTGATTGATAAGGCTTTGAGTATTGTTCGTTTATCTCAAGCTCATGGCTTTATGCCTGGAGTTTTGTCGTACAATGCGGTTTTAGATTCTACGATTAGATCTAAGAGGAACATTAGTTTTGCTGAGAATGTGTTTAAAGAAATGTTGGAAAGCCAAGTTTCTCCTAATGTGTTTACTTACAATATCTTGATTAGAGGGTTTTGTTTAGCTGGGAATTTAGATGTTGCTTTGCGGTTTTTCGATCGAATGGAGAAGAAAGGTTGTTTACCTAATGTTGTTACTTACAATACTTTGATTGATGGGTATTGTAAGTTGCGTAAGATTGATGATGGGTTTGAGCTTTTGAGATCAATGGCGTTAAAAGGTTTGGAGCCGAATTTGATTTCGTATAATGTCGTTATTAACGGGTTATGTAGAGAAGGGAGGATGAAGGAGATAAGTTTTGTGCTTACGGAGATGAATAAGAGAGGGTATTCGCTTGATGAAGTTACGTATAATACGCTTATTAAAGGTTATTGTAAAGAAGGTAATTTTCATCAAGCTCTTGTGATGCATGCGGAGATGCTGAGACATGGGTTGTCACCTAGTGTTATTACTTATACTTCGTTGATACATAGTATGTGTAAGGCTGGGAATATGAACAGGGCTACTGAGTTTCTTGATCAGATTCGGGTTAGAGGGCTTTGTCCGAATGAGCGTACATACACGACGTTGGTTGATGGGTTTTCTCAAAAGGGGTATATGAATGAAGCCTATCGGGTTTTGAAAGAGATGATTGATAAAGGGTTTTCTCCTTCGGTTGTGACTTATAATGCTTTAATTAATGGTCATTGTGTTGCTGGGAAAATGGAAGATGCGAGAGCAGTTCTCGAAGATATGAAGGAGAAAGGTTTGAGTCCGGATGTAGTGAGTTATAGCACGGTATTATCTGGGTTTTGTAGAAGTTATGATGTTGATGAGGCGCTTAGAGTCAAGAGGGAAATGGTTGAAAAAGGTATTAAACCTGATACAATCACCTACTCATCTCTAATCCAAGGGTTTTGTGAGCAGAGAAGGACAAAGGAAGCTTGTGATCTTTACGATGAAATGCTGAGAGTTGGCCTTCCACCTGATGAATTTACTTACACAGCCTTGATCAATGCTTATTGTATGGAAGGCGATCTGCAAAAAGCGCTCGAGTTGCACAATGAAATGGTCGAGAAAGGAGTATTGCCTGATGTTGTCACTTACAGCGTGCTGATCAACGGGCTTAACAAACAAGCTCGAACAAGAGAAGCAAAAAGACTTTTGCTCAAGCTGTTCTACGAAGAATCAGTCCCTAGCGACGTCACATATCACACACTCATAGAAAACTGCAGTAACATCGAGTTCAAAAGCGTGGTATCTCTTATTAAAGGATTCTGTATGAAAGGAATGATGACTGAAGCTGACCGAGTTTTCGAATCCATGCTTGAGAAAAACCATAAACCCGATGGAACAGCATACAACGTTATGATCCATGGTCATTGCAGAGGAGGAGATATCCGCAAAGCATATAGTCTATACAAAGAGATGGTAAAATCCGGATTTCTTCTCCATACTGTGACAGTGATTGCTCTGGTTAAAACATTGCACAAGGAAGGGAAGGTTAATGAATTGAATAGTGTGATTGCGAATGTATTAAGAAGCTGTGAACTGAGCGAAGCAGAGCAAGCCAAAGTGCTTGTTGAGATCAATCATAGAGAAGGGAATATGGATGTGGTTCTTGATGTGCTTGCTGAAATGGCCAAAGATGGATTTCTTCCCAATGGCAAAAGTTAATCTAGTGAGTTAAACCATTTGCCTTTATTTTTGTACTAAAAATTTGATAATGACATAAACCATCGTCTATATATTTAAGGCAAACAACTTAATAAGAGAACATCTTATAGACTGAGAAACCATTGCAAATTTAACTAAGAGAACATCTTATAGGTTTTGGCTTGAAGGACGATCTGTCTCGCTCCACCTATTGGTGCTAAAACCGCGATTAGGACTCCAACGATTATCGAGATCTGTAAATAATTAATGTTCCATAAGTAAGATATCAATTAGCATTACATTTTAACCTATTCTATATATGTTTGGAAGAAAAGGTACTGTAATTAGCTTATTTACCCAAGATGCAATCCAGTGAAAGCTCCAACGTTTTGGTTGTTTCATGACCAACCATATAATGCATGGCAACTGCCGAAAAATTCAAAAGAAAATATTATTTTGTAATATTGAAAATGTTCTACACTAACATACCATTCATATACTCATGCATAAACTTAGTTTTAGGTATAAACTTACGAAGTAGGACGTTGAGGAGAAAACAAGACCGCCGAAAAACCCTAGCAGCCCTCCAAAAAATGGAATACATACTGCTATAAATCCCACCAACGCTGCAAAAACAAAAACACATATATACATGTTACATAAATTCATCGTATCGATTTAAGAACTTAGTAAAATACATGTTTTAGTTACATACCAACGTATGAAGTACGTCCCACAATACGAAGGCATATGGAAGGAGTGAACTTGAGATTCTTCACTAGACACGACTCTATTCCATCAAATACGGGCATTGCAAATACCTGTTAATTTAGATCAACCACACCATTATACTATCTAATTATTCAGAATTTGAGTAATTAACCAAAAGTAAATTAAAAGAGATAATTTCAAGAAGGGTGTCATTGTAATAAAGAACCTGATAGCTTCCAACGACATGAAGAAACACCATGAAGTTAGCGACCGCAATTAGCCAATTAGGTTTTTGGAGGGAAATAAGAATATCGTCTTCGACTAGATTTCCAAACGCCCAAAAACCGGATATTGCGACTGTTAGGTAGCAAAGGAGGACGATTGCGTAAGCCACGACGACTCCCTTCCAAGTCGGTTTCTTGGAAGGGACCTCAGGTGTTGAAGGAATGGTTGCTTGTATTTCAAGAACCACACTATGTCCTGCAAACGCAAACGCTACCGTTCCCAACGCATTCATCACGTCAAACGCTATATCTACCGAATCTTGTGATCGAATTCCATAGCTAGCCGGGTGGTGTTGTGCTCCTTCGACCGTTGACGCCACAAAGGCTATCATCGAATAACAAACGGACATGACCGCGGCCAAAAGAGAAATGCCTTTGAGAGAGTTGAAATTAGGGATTTGAGACAAGCCGAGTTGAATTGCGGTGAAGATCAAAATGTAATAAGTGTTCCTCATTGCGAAACTCGGGATCAAGAGCTCGATCGCTTTCTTAAGAGATTTTCCGCCCGTGACATTGTAGACTATATCGGTACCTACTTGGACCAACATTTGTTGTGGCATCACAATCCAATAACCTAGTTTTGGGCCAAATGCGTGTTGGCCAAGCTCCGGGTATCGGTCAAACCGTTTTCCAGGCACAGCCTCGTGGAGCTCCACAAGTTGCCATAGTGTGTAGAACGTTATCACCCATGATCCCAATACTGCAACTATTCCAGATACCCTACAAGAACATGAATAGACCAAAATAATTCAAGTAGACGAGTTATTCCAATCCTAGCTAATTTATATTTGAATACACGTTACATTATATATATAGGAAATAGATTCATCTCTCAAGTATCCAATCTAAGAATGTATATATCAACATATGATAAACAAAAATTAATCTAATATAAGAGATTATCTGTGTTTTGAAGAATATATATGTACCATCCAAGTTGTGAAATGGCAAAGGGCAAACCAAGAACGCCGGCACCAACCATGGCGGTAACATTGTGGAAGGCGGAGTACCACCACTTGGCCTTACGAGATGCTGTCACCGGTAACCAATTGTTTAAATCTTCGTTTTGTTGATCAATTTCCATCGTTGAGTTTTCACTCATCTTGTTTTCCTTTAGAAACAAAATTAACACAACGTTTCAAAATTATATATATCAATGAGAGAGTTAAAAAGTTTAACTAAATTCATCTAAAATTAGCGTACGTTACACAACTCAATTAAACAAAAACATAAATAACAATTTAATATCTAAACGAACCAGTGAGAAACTCGAATCGCCGGCAATACTTGCATTGTTATATCTTTAGCTTCAAAAATAAATTTTTTGTTCGTGGAAGAAGATCAAAGAGTTGTTTACTCAACATATTAGAAACATATTATTATTAAATTCTCTTTGTTAAACGTGTATTTCCAAGAAATAAACATATAAATATATTCCCAACTATATACTATCTCTTAACATTTTCAATTTGCAGAATATTATTAATATTTCCATTGACCAATTATTATGATCAGTTTCTAGTTTCTTTCATTTTGAAACAACAAAAATTATAACACGAAAAGAATATTAGTAACCTTTGAACTAGATATTAAATTACCAATGAGAGAGTTCAGAAATTTCAAAATCATATCTAAGAAACATTACAATATTTTAGAAGTTACATGTAAAAGACTTGAATCGCCTGCCACATTTGCTTTCTTTTGTTTGCTTTTGTCCTACAAAAGTTATCATGAAAATGAAAAGAGATATATGTATAACATAGTTGAGATTTTATTCAACAAGGTCGAAGATTTTTTTCTTTTTGGTAATGAATTTTTCATGATGTTTACTCAAAACTAATTGATAATAAATAAATTAATTCATATATTTTACATACTAGTTACGTTTTGAGTAAACGTCATCACAGTTTTGTGGGTGCGCGCATGTATTACATTTTGCTTTCTTCTTTCGTCAGTTTGATAGTAGTAAATCTTTTGACCAGTTTCGACAGTTTATACGAAAGATACCAAAATCAGCTTAAATATTTTTTGCTTTCGTAGGATTTGGCGGTGTTCCTGTTGCAGTCAATGACTTCTACAAAAAATGTTGTGATCAACGAGGAATGTAAAATTTTCTTCAAGTGAAATTTGTTGACTTAAAAAAGTTATAGTTTAAAAACAAGAAAATGTTGATATATACAAAATTGTATAAAGTTTTTTTTTCTTTAGATTGATTAAATTATATAAATGCGATGTCTATAGTGTTTATTTTTTTTTTGTGTGTGTGTCAAAACTATAACTATATAATGCTATGATTTTTTTCTTTTGTTTAGAGACATCGGATTCTTTGAGAAAGAAATATATTAGTATTATCTGGGCTGTAGATGACGATCATGGTTCCAATCTTCCCGGTGTTGACGACATTGACCTTCTTACTTCAAAGTAACATTTCTTGGATTTAAAGATGATCAAAGAGGTTACTGCACATAAGTGATTTCATTTTTATCAAAAAAAAAAAAGAGAAGAAATATATTAGACGATGTTGAACAAAAAAAAATATATTAGATTATATCCGTGTCGCATATTTAAGATACTATCATTATTCCAAAAAAACAACTTAATTAGATATGTATCCAAATAATTGCCGACAAATTAGAAGAAGAACACGAATGACTTTCATACACTAACTGGTGTCACTAGTCGTCGAAGTCTAACGCTGTCGTAACAGAATCAATGCCACGTCTTTCTTGCGCTGGTTACGCCAACTGTTCATAGGTATCGTGTTTAGATTTTCATTTTTTCACTTTATAATATAAAGTCAAACTCTAATTAGAGAATGAACATAAAAAAAAACAAACTTATTAAATAAAAACGGTGGAAGAGACAAAGATGAATTGCTCTGGTTCTCAGCTTCACAATGTCTTTGTCTATGGTAGCTTTCAAGAGCCCGACGTCATCAACGTGATGTTTGACCGTATTCCTGAGATCGTCTCCGCAACACTCCCGGGCTTGTACGTACCTTTCTCTCTTTCTTCGAATTGAGTAATCTCTAAGTTTTGATGGAGATTTTTGGGTTTTGGTTTTTTCAGTCAAAGGTTTAGGATTAAAGGACGTTTGTATCCATGTATTGTTCCCTATGAGAAAGGAGAAGTTCATGGAAAGGTAGATTTTGGGATCATTCTTTGTGACTTTATTCTTGTTGGCTTTTGTGTAAGCTAAGAAGTGTAATATGAATATATATATTTTTTTCGAATTACTAAGAGGTTCTTGGTCTAGGCTCATCCATCTTATGAGACCGGAGACCAGAGCATTTTATATGGTTTCCTCTCAAGTATAATATGGAAGTTTAGGGTTTTGATTTGAGAAATTTGGTTAATTGTTGGTGTAGGTACTAATGGGATTAACAGGTGATGAACTTGAGAATATAGATGTGGTTGAGGGAAATGAATATGAGAGAGTGACTGTTGGGATTGTTAGGGAGGTAAGTTTAAAAGGTTTATGATTTATAAATTTTGAAACATTTTTGATGAGATTATAAATTGTGATTTTGCACATGTAGGACACTTTGGAGAAGATGCCAGTGAAAACATATATATGGATCAACAGGGGTGATCCTGACATCTTTGGAGAATGGGATTTTGAGGTTTAGTGATTTAAACAATGATTTAGCTTTTGTTAACTCTGATTGGAAAATGGTACATTGGTTCGATTCGCGTCTATTGGATTATGATTTTTTCTTAGGAATGGAAACGATTGCACAAAAAGAAATTCATAGAGACTTTCAAGAAAACCATGGAATGTAAGAAGAAACCACACGGACAGGAAAGTGATGATTTCAGCCATGCTCTACGCGAAGATCAATCCGATGAGACTCCATTGTCCTGAATGGACTTGTGTTTGATTATGTTCTATATATTACCTTTGTTTTTAGAATTATCAACAGCAACAACAACAACAAAAACCTTTGTGTTTTTAAATTCTGAAATAAATAAAACGCAGAGAGTATAGGTATTGTGGAGATTAGTGACAAGTATGTTAATGTCATGTGTTATACTGTTAACTGTTAAGAGTCAACTAGATATCATGTGGATATATTATTATGTTATGAATGTAATTAAGTCTTTTAGAGATTTTTGCATCTTACTTGGCTTGTGTGTATTTGGTCTATTTATAAGTATTTGTAGAATTCTATCCTACAATTTTGTTTGTCCGTCTCCGACTCTATCTATCCACAGAGCCGGCCCTGAGCTAAAGCGGGCAAAGCCCTAGCTTTAGGCGCCAAAAGATATATATTGATTTAGAGGGCACCAATATTCGAAAATAAGTGGTAGTGTAGTGGTTTACTCTATATAAACTGTCTCTCAGGTGCCCTGTTCAAAACCCCCCACTGTCATTTCTGATTTTTTTAAAACAAATGGGCATAAAAATTCTGTTTTTGCTTTGGGCAACAATATCTATCGGGCCGGCCCTGTCTATCCAAAACTGATATGCATAAAATAATTGTCAGATATATAAAAATTAGATTCGTGCGCAATTTATTCGTCAATTCTTCATATGTACTTAAATCCTTAAAGGTTCCACCATCTAAAACAAATCAGTAATCAAATCAATTGGCTTAAATCTATTGTTCATGAAACAGCATGATTAAACAAAGTACAAAGAATATTTTTGGTCAAATATGTATACATCGATGTGATCTGAAACAGTATGAACGTTAATTTCCTACCAATCTCCTACGATTTAGACCGAAGAAAAACTCTGCATTTCTTGTAGTGATGTGAAAAATCTTAGTGTTTTAGCCATTCGATTTATTTACCTCATTAGATAAAATTTAGAGTTATTTATCAAAGCCACCCTACTATTTTAACCAAGCGACAAATTTGTAATTAAAGAAAATATATATTTATCAAACTGTCCTTAGTTTTTTTTTTTTGGCAACATATCAAACTGTCCTTAATAACTTGCGCATGATTAAATCATATGCGATTTTTAAAATTATTAGACATGTTATTAAAAAAAAAAATTAGCACATCCATAAATAAACATCATCTTATCTTTTTCTAAAATCTGGTACATAATGTTTTTAATTGGATTAACGATGTAGACAATAGTTATGGTCCTTACGTTAAGATTGTGTGGTAAGAGAATAATTCCACGTGTTTCACAGTTCCGTGTTCATACGTGATAGTCTATATTTGTCACGTTATAAAAGTCAAAAGCTCTGTCATAGAAAATAACTAAACCAATCAAAATAAAAAACAGAGTAAAAAGATTGAAAAAAAAAATGAGTAGCTCCGATTCTCCTCAGCTTCACAATATCTTCGTCTATGGTAGCTTTCAAGAGCCTGAGGTCATCCATGTCATGCTTGATCGTATTCCTGAGATCGTCTCTGCAACACTTCATGGCTTGTACGTTACCTCTCTCTCGATCTTGATCTCAATTCTCTGTTTTTTAGATCTAAGATTGAATGGAGATTTTGGGTGTTTTTAGTCAGAGGTTTAGGCTTAAAGGACGTTTGTATCCATGTATTGTTCCCTCTGAGAATGGACAAGTTCATGGAAAGGTTTGATTCTTGGATCATTCTTGTGTGTTTATTGATCTTGATTCTTGAATAGTTTAGATTTTGAGAAGTTTTGAATTGTTGTTGGTTCAGGTACTAATGGGATTAACTAATGATGAACTTGAGAATGTAGATTGGGTTGAAGGAAATGAATATGAAAGAGTGACTGTTGAAGTTGTAAGAAAAGTAAGTTTCATGATTTCATCTCTATAACCATTAAACAATGTTAGTGAGTCTTGATTATGTTTTTTGTATATGTAGGACAATTCTGAGAAGATGACAGTGGAAACATATCCATGGATTAACAAGAATGATCCTGATATTGGTGGAGAATGGGATTTCGAGGTTTGATGATTTTGACATATATGTTTTTTGTTTTGTTAGCTATTTATGAATGAGAATTGGTACATTGGTTCGATTTTGCGTGTTTTTGATTGTTGTTTGTTTGTTAGGAATGGAAACGATTGCACATGAAGAAATTCATAGAGGCGTTTACGGAGATTATGGAGAGGAAGAGGAATCCACTGGGAAAGGGAAGAGATGATTTCAGCCATGTCCTAAAAGAAGATGATTCCGGGAATGCTCCATCGTCTTGAATGGATTTGTGTTTAGTATGTTCTATATATCACCTTTGTGTCTAAACTCCGAATTAAATAAAAAGCTGGAGAGTCTAGCTAGGTATTGTGGAGACTAATGACAAGAATGGTTTTGTCATGTTGTATTGTAAGATTTGCGTTATAATTTGGATATGTATTATTGTGTTATAAGTCATTAAGAGATTTTTATTTAAAGGTTATGTCTTTAAGATATTTTGGCGTCTTACTTGTATATGTTTGGTTAATGCTAATGTCTATGGCGTTTATTGAATTAAGCGCGTATGTGTATGAAAAGAGGATTCGTAGTACCGGCAATGGGAAAAGATTGTCCTCAATGGTTAAAGAAGCATAGGTGTGTTAGACATTTCGCATTCGCCATATCGCCTTCGCATTACCAATCACAACCATAGTTGTCTAGATTTAGGCTTAAAATCTGTTGGTTACATATATAAGAAAAAATGGTTATTGTTATTGAAGTATGTAAGAAGTAAAGCAACAAATTTCTGCCAAAATGAAAATGGAGAAATTCACACAACAGTTGCAAACAGTTTTTGTACTTTACCTCTCCAAAGAGTAAAGACAAATTAGGTGAGAGAGGACTAGCCAGCCCAAATAAAAAGCCCATTGGGCCCATATTTAATATAACAAATCTAGACCGTTGAATATTTCTTAAGCCCACATAAATCGTGTCCGTTGATTGGAAGAGCCCAAGAGAACTCTAGGGTTTTGTCTTATAAGCTTGATCTCGCATTAGGTCTTGCGCCTCTTGCCTTCTTGTGTCACTCATCTTCACAGCAAACAATGGTAAGCCCTAGCTAAGATCTCTCTCTCTCCGCCATAGTTTCTTCTTGATTTTCTCCTCAGACAATCAGATTTTGGGTTTCGTTTCATGTAGAAATCTCCTGCATTTCTATTTGATAGCTATGGTAACGAGAATTCATGAACATATGGTTTTATTCAGCTTCGTAGATGTTTTTCTTCATGGGTTTTGGTTATAACTTGCTTGAGAATTGAAATTAGCAAATTTTTGTTCTTTTGTTCTTCGGATTAGAATAAAGTTTGAGACTTTAGCTTTTTGTTCTGTTATAGAGGTCACTGATGCGTTTAAGTGTATGAACTTCGTTACCTTGGTAAGAAGATTTAAACTGTTGATTTTGAGAATTGAAATCGGCAAAAGTTTGTGTATTTTTTTTTTTCTTGAAATTATGAATTAAAGGTTGAGACTTTAGCTTTTTGTTGTGTGTTTGAGGTCACTGGTGTGTTTAAATTGATGATCTTTTGTTACTGTCTGGATCTTAAGATATAATCTATCTATTTGTTGTTAGGTGTTTGTGAAGTCCTCCAAATCGAATGCTTACTTCAAGAGGTACCAAGTGAAGTTCAGGAGAAGGAGAGGTATTGATCCGTTTGTTTATTGCTGTTATTGTCAAATTATACTTTGCTTTTTGTTCTGTTATAGAGGTTTAGGTGTTGTGTCCTGAATGTTGTTGTTTTATATTCTGTAGATGGAAAGACTGATTACAGGGCAAGGATTCGTCTTATCAATCAAGATAAGAACAAGTACAACACCCCTAAGTACCGTTTTGTTGTCCGATTTACCAACAAAGACATTGTGGCACAGATTGTGTCTGCAAGCATAGCTGGTGACATTGTTAAAGCTTCTGCTTACGCACATGAGCTGCCTCAGTATGGACTCACTGTTGGTCTTACCAACTATGCTGCAGGTATTAAATCAGTCCTATGATTTTGTTTTCCAATTTTATGTTTGACTGTGTATGGTTTCCTAAAGACTTTGTGTTTTTGTCATGCTAGCTTACTGTACCGGCCTTCTTTTGGCTCGTCGTGTTCTGAAAATGTTGGAAATGGATGACGAGTATGAGGGAAATGTAGAGGTATGTTGTGCTTTTGATTTCATCTTGAAATTAAAGTAACTTGAGAGTTTTCATCTCTTGTTTTGTAACTGAATCACAATTAATGAATCAGGCCACTGGAGAGGACTTTTCTGTGGAACCAACTGATTCCAGAAGACCTTTCCGTGCTCTTCTTGATGTCGGACTTATCAGGACCACAACTGGAAACCGTGTGTTTGGTGCACTCAAGGTATTAAAATGGCTCTCTGTTTTAATGTGGTTGTCTGTGTTCTCATCTGTTAGATTTTGTTTTATTGAGCAAATGATGATACTAGTAATTCTGTAATACCCTGTTGGTTTGCTTTATGAAACTATAGGGTGCTTTGGACGGAGGTCTTGATATCCCACACAGTGACAAGAGATTTGCGGGTTTCAACAAGGAGAACAAGCAACTTGATGCTGAAATCCACAGGAACTACATCTATGGTGGCCATGTCTCAAACTACATGAAGCTGTTGGGTGAAGATGAGCCAGAGAAGTTGCAAACTCACTTCAGTGCTTACATTAAGAAAGGAGTTGAAGCTGAGAGCATTGAGGAGATGTACAAGAAGGTTCACGCAGCTATTCGAGCAGACCCCAACCCTAAGAAAACCGAGAAACCTGCCCCCAAGGAACACAAGAGGTAAAAACAATTTCATTACTGTTTCAATATTATAAGCTTGTCGTTGTTGTATTGGTGTAGTATCTCACTGGGTTCATGATTGATTGTGATATTAAACAAAACAGGTACAACTTGAAGAAACTGACTTACGAAGAGAGGAAGAACAAGTTGATCGAGAGAGTTAAGGCATTGAATGGAGCAGGTGGTGATGATGATGATGAGGATGATGAAGAGTAAATCATCAAACAAGCCTTCTTTGTCTCATGCCTCTAGTAGCTATTTACTTATGTTTTTTCAGACCAAAACAGTCAGTTTTTGTTTTCAAATTTTAGTTGCGTTGGAAGATTTTGATTTCGAGGATATGTTTTCTTTGAAGAATTTATTATTATTATCTCATTTTCAGGTATTTGCATGTCAATAGTTTGATTTTACTAAACCGAAAATAACTTCCAACTTCATCCACCAGGGGTTTTTCACAGATTCTTGTACCGCGACTAATGATCTTTGTTTGTGACGCAAGATTGTTGAAACTTGTTGCTATTGATGTTACCCATACATACATATGTTTTGATTGAACAGAAAGTTCTGGGGCAAATTCATAAATATCGAGAGTTGTGGGGCAAATTCATAAATACCGAAAGTTGTGGGGCAAATTCATAAATACCAAAAGCTTTGGGGCAATTCCGTAAATACCGAAAGTTATGGGGCAATTCCGTAAATATCGAAAGTTATGGGGCAATTTCGTAAATATCAAAAGTTGCGGGGCAATTTCGTAAATAGCGAAAGCTGTGGGGCAAATTCGTAAATATCGAAAGCTGTGGGGCAAAATCATAAATACCTAAAGTTGTGGGGCAAAATCGTAAATATCGAAAGTTGTGGGGCAATTTCGTAAATATCGAAATCTGTGGGGCAAATTCGAAAATACCTAAAGTTGTGGGGCAATTTCGTAAATACCTAAAGTTGTGGGGCAATTTCGTAAATATCGAAAGTTGTGGGGCAATTTCGTAAATATCGAAAGTCATGGGGCAATTTCGTAAATATCAAAAGTTGCGGGGCAATATCGTAAATAGCGAAAGCTGTGGGGCAAATTCGTAAGTATCGAAAGCTGTGGGGCAAAATCGTAAATACCTAAAGTTGTGGGGCAAAATCGTAAATATCAAAAGTTGTGGGGCAATTTCGTAAATATCGAAATCTGTGGGGCAATTTCGTAAATACCGAAAGCTTTGGGGCAATTCCGTAAATACCTAAAGTTGTGGGGCAATTTCGTAAATAGCGAAAGTTGCGGGGCAATTTCGTAAATAGGGAAAGTTGTGGGGCAAAATCGTAAATATCGAAAGTTGTGGTGGCAAATTCGTAAATATCGAAAGTTGTGGGGCAATTTCGTAAATATAGAAAATTGTGGGGCAAAATCGTAAATACCTAAAGTTGTGGGGCAATTTCGTAAATATCGAAAGTTGTGGGGTACAATCGTAAATACCGAAATCTGTGGGGCAATTTCGTAAATACCGAAAGTTGTAGGGCAATTTCGTAAATATCAAAAGTTGTGGGGCAATTTCGAAAATACCGAAATCTGTGGGGCAATTTCGTAAATACCGAAATCTGTGGGACAAATTCGTAAATACCGAAAGCTTTGGGGCAATTCCGTAAATTATTTAAGTTGTGGGGCAATTTCGTAAATATCGAAAGTATCAGGGCAATTTCGTAAATATTGAAAGTTGTGGGGCAAAGTCGTAAATATCGAAAGTGGTGGGGCAATTTCGTAAATATAGAAAGTTGTGGGGCAAATTCGAAAATACCTAAAGTTGTGGGGCAATTTCGTAAATACCTAAAGTTGTGGGGCAATTTCGTAAATATCGAAAGTTGTGGGGCAATTTCGTAAATATCGAAAGTTATGGGGCAATTTCGTAAATACCTAAAGTTGTGGAACATATAATTTACCATACACTGTCTTGTTATTAGGTCGTGAATGACAAGTGTTTAGTGCAAATAGTTTGATAAATTATATGTTTTTAGAAAAATAGTATGATACAAGTAAAAAATCATGCGCAACAATTAGAAAATTCATGTGTAACAATTTCATTTGATAATTTTGTGTCTATGCAAATAATTAATGATAATTATCACTTGTCCTCCCAAATTCGAAGATTCTAATAGTTCTCCAATGATTGTAGATGCTTCTTTTCAAACTCCCATTTTGGAAGAAGATATGAGAAAGATGGAGGATCTAATTAGTCTTTTCAAACCATGTTTGATATAAAATGAAGGAATTAAAAATATAGAATAAACATAGTCTTGATATATATTATATATATATATATATATATAAAAGAATAAACATAGTCTTAAACAAAATTGGAAATACATTTGTCTACATTAAAATAATTTATACCAATAGGTTTATACTTACTAAATCAAACAAGAGAGACTATGATGATTACATACGTATGATTGCAAACAAGTGTAACTATGATTTATGCTTCAAAAGCAATACGTTAGAAAGGGTAATTTGGGGTCTTGAAACTTCATTTTTGAATTTGTCCTTTTTATTAGACCTGGACTTTCGGTTAACCGTTCGGTTATCGGTTGGGTCCATTCGGTTTCGGTTCTTTCGGTTTTAAAATTTAGTATCCATTCGGATATTTTGAAATTTCGGTTCGGTTTCGGTTCGGTTCCGGTTCTTTCGGTTTTAAAATTTAGTATCCATTCGGTTATTTTGCTTAAGGATATTCTCGGATATTTCGGTTATTTTTGAGTATTTTCGGATATTTTTGGATATATTTCGGTTATTTTCGAGTATTTTTATTATTTTTTATATATTTTTCAAGTATTTTTGATTATTTGGTTTATAAATAACTAATTATTTTGAAAATATAATTGTATTTCGGGTATTTCGGTTCGGTACCGATTCGGTTTCGGTTATTTCGGTTATAAAATTTAGTATCCATTCGGTTATTTTCAAATTTTCGCTTCGGTTCGGTTATTTTTGCTTCGGTTTCGATTCGGTACATTCGGTTCGGTTTATTTGCCCAGGCCTACTTTTTATACTCAAGTCCTCGGATGGGCTGTCTTGGAATCACTATAGTTGCATGTGTGCAATAACCCGGCCCATTATAATTAATGTAATTATTCCATTAGCCCATTAAGTCATCAAGCTTTTCTTTGCCACTAAATTTTCACTAAGATTAGCTTCTCTACATTCAAACCGAAAGGAAAGTCGAAGATGTCTTCATTGATTGCATGTAATCTCTTTTACATGACCATGACGTCCTGCAACCCATTCTGTTTTTCCATGGCATTAATTAAGAACTGTAATTCACTCGAGTTCATCTTCGGAGCCGAGATTATTTAAGCAAAACATTGTCCATGGGTGATTCTTTACGAAACGAGGTGGTGATAGTTGTGCCAAAGAACTGATCTCTAGTATATGAACTTATGAAGGACAGAATTTTGATCATTGCTCTCAACTTGGTCATCAATGGTTACAGCGGTTGGGACGGGCAAATTCATTTACGGATTGGACCGTCTTTTATTTACCATCTACAAATTATGGTCCATAGTAATGCAGATCGAGGAAAATAGAAAAAAATCATTGTGGACTAAATACAACCACTTTTTTATACATAAATAAATTTGGGCCGCAGTAGATTATTTTTCGCCTTAAAAATAAAATAGTCTAATCGAGGGAAAATAATTTTGAGCTATATCTTTCACAACAATGGTTGTCTTAGAACAAATGTAACCCTTGTTCTTAACATCCCCGCCTAGCCCGATTACTCCCCGCTTAATCGTTAGGTCCACCCTATCCGCCTCGATTAGTGACTAATCTCTTAAAGAAATCAATCACCCGATTACTCTTCGCCTAATCCGATTATTTACCGCGTAATCTTACATACACCGATTATTTTTAGATTGCAAGTATAAAACAACTTTTTTTTGTTATTCAAACATTTGAATTGAGAGTTTATGATGTTTTACTATAACTTAAGTTCAAATTTTAATAAAAAACAGAAAAATTTGTCTTAAAATACATTTTTATGTGTTTTCTATCATTTTGAAAACAATATTAAATTAATATATTTAAAAATATTAAAATAACTTTAAAACTAGTTTCCGATTAATTCTCGATTTTAATCTAATTTCTGATTAATCGCTAGCTCCATACTGAACGTTTGACTACCGCCTAGCGATATTTCAAACAAGAAATGTAACCGTCCATTACTACCATGAAACTTTTTTTTGTTCTCTTTTTAGTTTTGACTTGTGCCTTTAGGTTTAAGACACTAGTAACCAGTAGCCACATTTATTACACTTTTCACCGCAAAATCTAACACGCACTCTCTCTTTGTGGACCCCCACAACTCCCTCTACCTAACCATGGTTAAAAACCATCAAACCTTAGTTCCCTTGATTAAAATATCCCCAAATCCAACTCTTTTTATTACATTTCATTTATAAATCATTAATTTAAATTTAATACTATTGTCCTTTTTAAAAACAATTTCTTTATTTGCTTCAGCAACAGTCGTCACAGTCATCATATCATTTTCTTCTTTTCCTCCTCTAAACGAATATTACCAACAAAAAAAAATCAACTGAAAAATATTTAATATTAAAATAAATAAATCTCTAAAAGCTTAAGAACCTTTTTACTTATCTTTATTTCTTCTTCTTCTTCATTTTTCTATTCACAATCTCTGAAACTCATACAATATTTTCAAAGCTCTTAACCCAAAAACCCTAAGTTTTTTTTTTGGTTATATTATTAATGTTTTAAGCTATGATGGATATGACTCCTACAATAACAACAACAACAACACCAACTCCTAAATCACCCGAACCCGAATCCGAAACTCCGACCCGGATCCAACCGGCGAAACCCATTTCCTTTAGCAACGGCATCATCAAACGCCACCACCACCACCACCCTCTCCTCTTTACTTATAAAGAATGTCTCAAAAACCACGCGGCGGCGTTAGGTGGTCATGCTCTCGACGGTTGCGGCGAATTCATGCCGTCTCCGTCGTCAATCTCCTCCGATCCAACTTCTCTCAAATGTGCTGCTTGTGGCTGTCACCGTAATTTCCACCGCCGTGATCCAGACAACAACAACGACTCATCCCCAATCCATCCTCCTCCTTCCACCGCCGTAGAGTATCAACCTCACCACCGTCATCATCCACCACCACCACTACCTCCACCACCGCCACGTAGTCCTAACTCAGCTTCTCCTCCACCAATCTCTTCCTCTTACATGCTATTATCTCTCTCCGGTACTAATAACAACAACAACAACTTAGCTTCTTTCTCCGATCTCAATTTCTCCGGCGGAAACAACCACCACCACCACCACCAACATACTCTTCACGGTTCTCGTAAAAGATTCCGAACAAAATTCAGTCAGTTTCAGAAAGAGAAGATGCATGAATTCGCCGAACGACTTGGTTGGAAGATGCAGAAACGTGACGAAGACGATGTTCGTGATTTTTGCCGGCAGATCGGAGTTGATAAAAGTGTTCTCAAAGTTTGGATGCATAACAACAAAAACACTTTTAACCGCCGTGATCTCGCCGGAAACGAGATCCGGAAGATAGATAACGGCGGAGGAAACCATACTCCGATTCTCACCGGCGAGATTAACAACAATAACAATGGACACCACGGCGGAGGAGGAGGTGGCGACCACGAGCTACACCATAGTGTTAGTAGCGGCGGTGGCGGAGGATTTGATAGTGATAGCGGCGGAGCTAACGGCGGTAACGTTAACGGATCGTCGTCGTCGTGAAGTTAAAGATGAGAGTCTTTCAGATTAATAAGGAGCTTAAGAGTAAGCTTATTCGTATTATCATCGTTAATAACTTTTTATTAATATTAATTAAAATCTTTAGTTATGTTTGTTTGTTTTTGCATTATTATTTTAGTTTAATTTTCAGCTTTAATTAAATGTTCTTTACCACGTTGGTGTCTCGCTCAATGAGGAATAATACCATAACATTTCGAAATTATATATCATTTGTTCAAGAATTTAATTAATAAACCCTGAAATGTAATTAAGTACTCCAATAAATGGATACACTTTGATGTAGTGATCTTGTTTCAGATGAAGAAACAAAAAGATAGAAAGTTAAAAGATTAATAAACTAGTGAAACATAATTAGTTACTATACTGGTTTATTATCTTTAAAAGTACTTTTCTTAATTTTATTTGGGACCAAACTAGGTGTACTCTTTTTCTTAGATCCTTCCTTAATTTAAAGAATAAATATACGTAAATTATTATTCTATATCAAATGAGTAGCCATCATTTGTTTATTTATTTATTAGCAATTTTTTAACACCAATTTCCTCTTTAATCTATGTCATTGTCATGGATTCATTCCGATAACCCATTTTTGGTATTTATGCTTAGTTTTAATTATTCTCATTTGACAAGTACAAACAAGCATATACTTTTAATAGTTAGATTAAATTTGTACAATTCATACTAAAGTAAGATATAACTATTATTATATCACATCGTAGCATGCAATATTCTATATTTTGCGTTTGGCTCAATCATATAATCTAAACAATTTCTAAATAGGGGTTTAACACTAATGATTGAGTTGATGAATAATTTATCAATAACTTTCCATTTGGGGAAACGTAGGGATGAGTATTGATATGTCGGCTCTCACAATAATGAGATTATGGGTATCTCCATACGGGTTTGTTACAATTATTTAAGCAATTCATTAATATTTCTAGTTATTTATTTATTTATTTTATATAACGCATTTAGTCAAGTCACAAATATCTTTCCGTATTATCTTTGGTGGGGACAAAACTTTTGCACAAGCTGAGGTTATGGCCCTAACTGCCATATACCATGTGCACCACTTATTAATTATATTAGTATTTATTTTTGTAACGTATCAATTTAGTCATCAATTCACATTATCTAACCAAAAACAAAAATTAGCCATCAAATATGATATTTTCAACTTTGCTTCTAATTTAGAACTGAAATCAATGTTTTTAACAAATAAAAATATTATAGTATTAAGAAAATTTTCTAACCATCAAGTAAGTATGACATACATGGGATATTTTCTAAAACTATATACTCCCTCCATATTTTAATAAGTGTCGTTTTAGGATTTTATTTTTTTTAAAATTAGATGTCGTTTTCAAATTTCTATGCAAAATTTCTTACTTTTTAATGTTTTATGATGTCATAAAACATTAAAAAGTAATAAATTTTGCATAGAAATTTGAAAACGACATCTAATTTTAAAAAAAATAAAATCCTAAAACGACACTTATTAAAATACGGAGGGAGTATGAAATAAAACTATATATGCGATCATACCAGCACTAATGTACCGGTTTCCATCAGAACTCCGCAGTTAAGCATGTTTGAACGAGAGTATTACTAGGATGGGTAACCTCCCGAGAAGTCCTCGTGTTGCATCCCTCTTTTTTTGAGGAATTGCAGAGCGACAAGAAAGAATTCTCAACATTCTCTTTATCTTTAATATCTCGTAGTGCTGATGTAAAAGCGGACAATCTGGCACGAAAAATTTGTACAATTTTGCTTCATATCATATATGTAAACAACATTCCAACTTTTTTGAGATTTAATTAATTTTGAATGACAAAAAAATAAAAAATAAAAAGTTTAATATTTTATTAGATAGTTGGACATACATAGTGAACTACACGATAACAAATAATAGTTAAGTCATAAGAATATAATTATGTACAGTTGTTTTTAAAGAAAAAAATTTGATATATTGACAAAAATAATTTTACCTAATTTTAGTGAAGCCACAAAAATTCACCATAAGTTTTAAATTTATTAAATATAAGTACAATCCCTTGTATATGAATATGATGGACATATGCAGACTTGAAAAGAAATGGCCCACCATGTTTTGACATAAATGTCTACATTTTCAAATTTAAATTTGATGGTACATAACCACTGTGATTATATTATTATGTTCCAATTTCATGTACAATTAGGTATGGATAAGATTTTTTTTTTTATATTAAAAAGCAGAGCAACTAAAGGTTGGGGTTACCTTTCTTGAGCGCACCTAATTCCGTAAAACTTCTCGGTTCTTCTTGTGTTGAGATTACTTGAGACAATAACCAACATTGAGCAATAGTGAAACCCTTAAATATTTTATTAATAAAGTATGACACCAACTAAAGAGGGTAACAAAAAGATTGGTTTTGAGAGATTACTTCAAAATAAGCGAAGTTCTCTAACACCTTTTAACAAAAAAAAGTCTTTAATTCAATAGAATTGTACGGTACAATTTGTACCCAACAAAAAAAATTTATCGCCATTTTCTTTTTCACTGTTTTTTGTTTTTTTGTTACAGTCTTTACTCTTTAGCTAGGATGCAATCTTAACTCTTACCACCGTTTAAAGATTTTGGTATGCTGCAGATTTATTGGAATAATGGAACTATTTGATATTAGTAGATTGGTCCGCACTATATATATAGGGTTCCAGACTATAACTAGAGTTTGAAATGCATATTCATAGGCATTGTCGAGAAAAAAATCGATTGAAGAGGTCGAATAATCTTATATAGCAAAGAAACAATGTGTACTTATCTAAGAGACCATAAATAAATTAATTGGAATAATATATATAAAAAATGTCGAACTGGCTATGTTAAAGAAAAAAATCAGAGAACTGAAGTTACTGATTTTGAAGTTTCTCAACTGGAAAATATATTGGTTTTGAAGTTACTGTAAGTCTGTAATAGTAAAAATCGGGTTGAAAATAGTATGAAGGATAGAGACAAGAATAATATCATCAAAGTCCACAGTTTCTAATTCAAGTTCAGCACAAAACATAGGTTAGGTCTTTGGATTTAATTATTTCTAAGGTAAATTTAATTTTTTGATATTTCCCCAACAGCCCCACTATCTTTGTTAGGTCCATTTAGTGTTTGTGCAAATCAATAGTAAGTGTTTCTTCCTACGTTTGAAAAATGATTATGATTTTGGAAGAATTAATGTTAAGGTAATTTCGTAGCTGTCCCTTATACAAAAATGTTACCAAGTTACGTTTCCTATTTTTGGGCATAAGAGAAAAAAATTGCTTAGTAAATCTGATACAAAAATCAAGTGTCGTTAGCTCAATTGGTAAATATCTTAGGTGAAGTTTAGAAGTCGCCGGTTCGAGTGACGCTTGGGATAAAACTAATATTACATGCTGTGGTTTTGAGTTTGGGGAGATTACGAGTTTTGGTCTAGAACCTCTTGGTATTATTTTGGTCATATTTGAAGTAGTATAAAGTATAAACTATTAAAATGTTGTACCAAATTAAAATGTTGAGATTGACTATTCACAAGATTGGTTTAGAAAGTTTTTTATTTTTTTTGGGAATTTAGTTATACATGACGTTGGATGGCATAAATTGGAAGATATGTATATGCTTATTTAAAGAAGCTGAGATTTGGAGAATCAAAGCTCAAATTTCGTGAATCTTTTGCCCACTCCCTTTGCATAAAAACACATTTTTGTGTGAGAGAAAAAATAAAAGAAACAAAAAACAAAAATGTTAAAAGTAACATGTGAATGCTATCTTGATAACATCCTTAGTTGAATATCAACTAGAGGACCACAGAATCATAAAATGATCTAAACCACTTTATATAACATTTGTCGATTTTAAACCACAGTTTTAGCAAATTTGTAATTCTGGGACTATGCTAGTAAAACTCCAAAAAAAAAAAAAAAAAAAAAACTGTACAACATTTTAAGAAGTGAATCAGTTTTTTTGGGATTGCACAAAAGAATCAGTTTTTGGGATACAATTTTCTAATCAATTCGAATTACTAATCGGAAAAAATGATATAATTGAGTTTTATTTTGATTTGTTATCCTTTAATTTTCAGTGTCCAAATTTTTGTGACCAACCATATTTTATTACAATGAATACGGAAACTTTATTAAAATAAATTAAAATAAAATTACAAATAAAATTGACCAAGAAATTAAGCAGTTTGCATAATGAGCATAGTTTATTGGTCAGGTTATTATATGTAGTCAAGTTTTTAAATATACATATATGGATAAACAGTAAAAGTGAAATATGTAAAAAACGAATATGCATATTACTTTTTTTTTTAATATCAAAAAGAATTTAGGAATAAAGATTAGTTCACTTTCCTGTGTGGTCCATTTATTCTCGAGCCATTTATACCTTATTTTTGTTATCTTCTCACGTATTTCTTTGAGAGTTGTTTGTTGATCTTTAATCAGACACACACAAGAATTAAACACGTTTTAAATTACACTTTAAATTTCGCATTCATCTCCCCTTCACGAAATTTAATACAAAGAAGACTTACGTGTATTAATTACATTCTTCTGCGTGTGAAGAACTTATTTAGATTTTTTTATTTAACAAAATTGTATTCACCTCTGCATATATAATCCATCTCAAATAACATCTAATTGTAATCACTAATGCATAATCTTGAGTAAGGATATTCATCATAACGTATAATAACATGTATGTTATCCACTTGTAAACATATTCAGCCTAATCCTAAGTTTTGGAGGACCAGGGCCGGTTTTACTGTTTTGGAAGACTAAAACAAATTTATCAAGACATGCATGGCCTTTTAAAATTAAAATTTATGAATTCATTTCTAATTTATAAAATTATTTTACAAAATATTTCAGTATAGAGATACTAAAATATATGAATTATAACTTATTATTGTTTAATCTAATAATTCTAGTTGTAGCTATGTTATAATTAAATTATTTTTAGTTTTAATTTTTTTTTTTTGGAGAATGATTGCAAACAAGGATTAAGAAAGAGAAAGAAAAATGATTGTAAAAGAAAAATAATATATAAATAAAGAAATATATTTTTATGAAACAAAAGAAAAGCCAAATTATGAAAAGGAGAAGGAAATTTTAAGACTTTATAAAGACATTTTTAAGAATTTTTTAAGAATTTTTTTTTATCTAAAACTGCAATTGTCGGAATCATTTGAAATGTTTATCTTGTCGATAACTATTTTATTATATTGCTAAACAATTTATTACATGCGGAAGGGTATTTGCGTCCAACTTATACAAGTTGATGAGAGAGATCTAATTATACAAAAAGCATGTATATATTTTTAAATTTTCAGTTATTTGGGTATTTAGATTAAATTAACCCATTATGAAAAGGAGAGGGGAGAATCGAACCAAGGTATGTTCTCCCAAAATTTATTATTGATCTTAATTTAAGATTTTAAAAAGGAGAGGAAATTTTAAGACTTTATAAAGACATTTTTAAGAAATTTTTAAGAATTTTTTTTATCTAAAACTGCAATTGTCGGAATCATTTGAAATGTTTATCTCGTCGATAACTATTTTGTTATATTGCTAAACAATTTATTACATGCGGAAGGGTATTTTCATCCAACTTATACAAGTTGATGAGAGAGATCTAATTATACAAAAAACATGTATATATTTTTAATTTTTCAGTTATTTGGGTATTTAGATTAAATTAATCCATTATGAAAAGGAGAAGGGGAGAATCGAACCAAGGTGTTTTCTCCCAAAATTTATTATTGATCTTAATTTAAGATTTTAAAAAGGAGAGGAAATTTTAAGACTTTATAAAGATATTTTTAAGAAGTTTTTAAGAATTTTTTTTTTTATCTAAAACTACAATTGTCGGAATCATTTGAAATGTTTATCTCGTCGATAACTATTTTATTATATTGCTAAACAATTTATTACATGCGGAAGGGTATTTTCGTCCAACTTATACAAGTTGATGAGAGAGATCTAATTATACAAAAAGCATGTATATATTTTTAATTTTTCAGTTATTTGGGTATTTAGATTAAATTAACCCATTATGAAAAGGAGAAGGGGAGAATCGAACCAAGGTGTGTTCTCCCAAAATTTATTATTGATCTTAATTTAAGATTTTAAAAAGGAGAGGAAATTTTAAGACTTTATCAAGACATTTTTAAGAAGTTTTTAAGAATTTTTTTTTTATAAAAGAACTTTGTAGAATTTACAAGAATAGCATTTATTTTGGAAATTTTAAATGTTTTTATCATTTAAAATATTACTATTTGATTATAAAATTTAACAAACTTTATTTTTCCTCAATTCGTAAGTGTTAAATGTACATATAAACAAATGATTAGATTTAGATGAGGGAATGTGCTGATCAGCCTCTATATAAGACAAAAAAAAAACCCATTGCTAAAACCTATATTAACAAGAACCACCAATGTATGTAAAGTCGATAAAAAAGACAAATATACAAATAATCTTAGTAACTGAATCATTACCCAATTCAATCAATACTGAAGAATTTCAAACCAGAAACACAAAAAGGTCACACATTTTCCTTAAAAACTGAACAAAGGTCACATTGATGTTAGTATGTGATGTGAGTCATAAGGGCACAAAATGACTCAAATTCCGGATTTATAAACGAAGGAGAGTTGTTTTGATCTTAAATGTATACCTTTTCCCTATGTTCGTAAAAACCCATAAAATGGCTTTGTAATCTTCATCATTGTCTGCGAATTACTCCGCCGCTTGAAGAACAAGCTGATCTCTAAGAGTGAAGAAGAAGAACACGGATCTCCTCCACCCAGCAGAGCCCAGATTTTCATATCTTCTTTAATTAAAAAGATGCATTCCTTCTCTTCCATGTTTATATTTTGTCAACAGCTTTAATACAATTTGTTGTCTATGATTCTAATCCAGAGAACAGTAATAGACAGTGGTAGATACATATTTTAATCTGGGACACAATCATATAAACTAAATTTATCAATATATCTTATTATATAAAGTATGTTTTCAAAGTTAATAACTCATAGGATCGTGCCACATGTCAAATTTATCGATCTCAAATTTTGACATGTGTTATACTAGAGTTAACTTTTTTTTTTTCCTTTAAAGAAATAGAAAAACAAAAAAATGAAACAAATTTATGGGGGTGATTGGAAGAGGCTTTAAGGGCTTTAATTTTTTTTAAAAGTTTAAAAAACCAAATATTTACCATTTTGTACGTCTAACTGCCCACTTTTTTAAAAGTTTTTAAAAGTCTAACTGCCACTTTTTTCTTTTGTACGCTGAATTTTCTAAAGTCTCAAATATAAGGCTTTAAAACAAATAATAAAACTTTAAAATAAATAATAATTAAAAATATTCTTTTTTCTTCTCCTCATAATAATTATAATCTTTCTACATGTTTGCATATATTGTTTCACAAATATTTTTTGATAAATTAATTATTATCATTTTTAAATCTTTCTTTTAAGATTCATTTCAATAATAATCATTTTATTTTCATAATCACCATTAATATTGGTATAAAAGAGTTTATAGAATAGTATTTTTAATAAAACATATACTTTCATATAGGCCATTCAATTATTTCATAAATTGCTTCATCATTAATATTTTTATTAATCATAAAAATTATTCAGAAAATTAACGATCGACTTGGAGCTAATTTGGAGTGGAAACATTAAAAAAACCATTTAGATTATTTGAAGATGCAGTAAAATATATATTATAAGGATCCTCAAGCTCCACACCTTCACCCAAGTTTTTATAAGTTTATTCCACTTCTTACTAATGTGTTTGGATATTAAATTTCGTCATGAATAATAAATATAAATAAATGTGTTCATTTAGATTATTTATTTCTTATTTTATTTCTAAACTTAGGAAATGTATTTTCATCCAACTTATACAAGTTGATGAGAGAGATCTAATTATACTAAAAGCATGTATATATTTTTAATTTTTCAGTTATTTAGGTATTTAGATTAAATTAACCCATTATGAAAAGGAGAAGGGGAGAATCGAACCAAGGTGTGTTCTCCCAAAATTTATTATTGATCTTAATTTAAGATTTTAAAAAGGAGAAGAAATTTTAAGACTTTATAAAGACATTTTTAAGAAGTTTTTAAGAATTTTTTTTTTATCTAAAACTGCAATTGTCGGAATCATTTGAAATGTTTATCTCGTCGATAACTATTTTGTTATATTGCTAAACAATTTATTACATGCGGAAGGGTATTTTCGTCCAACTTATACAAGTTGATGAGAGAGATCTAATTATACAAAAAGCATGTATATATTTTTAATTTTTCAGTTATTTGGGTATTTAGATTAAATTAACCCATTATGAAAAGGAGAAGGGGAGAATCGAACCAAGGTGTGTTCTCCCAAAATTTCCCATTTATTATTGATCTTAATTTAAGATTTTGAAAAGGAGAGGAAATTTTAAGACTTTATAAAGACATTTTTAAGAAGTTTTTAAGAATTTTTTTTATAAAAGAACTTTGTAGAATTTACAAGAATAGCATTTATTTTGGAAATTTTAAATGTTTTTATCATTTAAAATATTACTATTTTATTATAAAATTTAACAAACTTTATTTTTCCTCAATTCGTAAGTGTTAAATGTACATATAAACAAATGATTAGATTTAGATGAGGGAATGTGCTGATCAGCCTCTATATAAGACAAAAAAAAACCATTGCTAAAACCTATATTAACAAGAACCACCAATGTATGTAAAGTCGATAAAAAAGACTAATATACAAATAATCTTAGTAACTGAATCATTACCCAATTCAATCAATACTAAAGAATTCGAAACCAGAAACACAAAAAGGTCACACCTTTTCCTTAGAAACTGAACAAAGGTCACATTGATGTTAGTATGTGATGTGAGTCATAAGAGCACAAAATGACTCAAATTCCGGATTTATAAACGAAGGAGAGTTGTTTTGATCTTAAATGTATACCTTTTCCCTGTGTTCGTAAAAACCCATAAAATGGCTTTGTAATCTTCATCATTGTCTGCGAATTACTCCGCCGCTTGAAGAACAAGCTGATCTCTAAGAGTGAAGAAGAAGAACACGGATCTCCTCCACCCAGCAGAGCCCAGATTTTCATATCTTCTTTAATTAAAAAGATGCTTTCCTTCTCTTCCATTTTTATATTTTGTCAACAGCTTTAATACAATTTGTTGTCTAATCCAGAGAACACTAATAGACAGTGGGCTTTTTATTTGGGACACAATCATATAAACTAAATTTATTAAAATATATGTATATAATACTACTTAAAAAAATTTTACAAATAGTATGTTCTTCCATATTTTGAAACTTTTTCATCAATTTATCAAACATTTTTTTTTTCACTAAGATAAACTAAACAATCGTTTAGAAATTTATTACAGAGTTTTTTTTTTCTTTTTTAATTATCTTTTAACATATTAGAAACAGTGGCCGAGGTAGGGTGTTAGTAGGGGGGTCAATGTGAAAACTTTTTTGCTTCTACTAAAATTAGGCCAATGATCGTTTCAATTTCTTTTTTTTTTTTCAATGGGCTATTGGGCTTGTATAAAATTTTGGATATAGAACAAAATTTATATTGATGTGGAATTACTAAAAAAACTGGACTAAGGCACTTCTTGTTTTTTCTTTAGAAATTTTGTTCATTTATATAACTATTAGAGAAGAAAAAAACAGTATAAGGCACATTGTCACAGACCGATTTCTCGTGAACCGATTCGTGCGGCCTTAGCACTAATCATCCTTTATAAATGTTAAGTAAGTTTAACACCCGGAACTCGAACTTGGAACATAGAGACAATAATGTGGGCAAAATGATTGTATTGATACACATGATTTACAATATATGAGCTTAACCATAAGGTTTAAGTCATGATAAATTACATTAATACCCTTAATCTATACCTCTCCTTTACACACCCCCTCAAGATGGAGACAGTTCCTTGACTCCAATCTTGCAATTGATCTCTTGAAAGCACAGACGGTGTAGCGGTTTCGTTACTGCATTTGCCAACTGGTCATTAGTAGAAACATGTGAGACGCGAAGAGCACCAGATTGTATATATCCTCGAACAAAATGATAATCTAGTGCAACATGTTTCATCCTTGAGTGAAAAACTGGGTTTGCACAAATGTGTGTCGCTCCCATATTGTCACAATAATGACTAGTGCTTGTGGTAAGGAAATGCCCATTTCTGACAAAAGCGAGCATATCCATAGAAATTCCGAGGCCGTGTTTGCCACAGCATGGTACTCAGCCTCCGTCGATGACCGTGAGACACTTCTTTGCTTCTTGGATGACCATGATATTGGTCTGCCACCAAAATAGATGATAATTGCTTTGGTTGACAATTAATCTCCGTTATCGCCCGCCGAGTCCACGTCCGAAAAGGCATGAATGGAGAGAGGAGCATCTGATCGGAGGAAAATGCCCATTGATTTAGTGCCGACAAGGTAGCGCGACACCTACTTAGCAGCATGCCAGTGTTCATCTGTTGGTTTATGCATGAACTGAGACAAGCGATTCACTGCGAAAACTATGTCTGGTCGGGTGAATGACATGTATTGGAGACTTCCAATAACTCTTCTATACTCGGTAGCATCACTAAGGACTGTACCAGAGAATAAAGAAAGCTTTGGTGATGGAGCCATTTGTGTTGAAATCGGCTTGGCGTCGAGCATATGTGTCTTAGCGAGAAGATCTATGATGTATTTGCGTTGCATCAAGTGTAAGCCGTGTTTGGTGTGTGTTGCTTCGATACCCAAGAAGTAGCTCTATTCACCTAAATCTTTAAGAGAAAACCGAGCTGCAAGAGAGGCATGAAATGCTTTGACCAGAGAATCATCACCATCAATTATTATATCATCACATAGACTTGGACATAGAGATATGTCGATTGGCGTTTGTAGATGAACAACGATGTATCGGCAAGTAAGTTTGTGAATCCGGATGTGACAAGAAAGTTCCGGAGTTCCTGATATCATGCTCAAGGTGCCTTTTTCAAACCGTATAATGCTTTCCGCAAGCGATAAACATGATGAGGCCGATCCCAATATATAAAACCTAGGGGTTGCGAGACATAAACCTCACTGTAAGTGTAACTTGGAGAAAGACATTGTTGATGTCAACTTGATGAATGCTCCAGTTTCTTTTTACCGCAACCTCAAGAACCACACGGATAGTGGTAGACTTGATAACCGGACTGAACGTCTCCGAGTGATCAAGTCCATACTGCTGGTTGAATCCTCGTGCAACGAGTCTCGCCTTGAATTTCGTGGAATTTTTCATGAAATCCTTCATGAAGTTCAAGGAATTCTTCCTAAATTTTGTAAAAACAAATTTGACATGAAAAGTCAGATGGAAAATTTTTTGGCGGAAAAATTTTGACGGTATTTTTTTTGCCGGGAGTAAAAATTATTTTGGCAGGAAAATTTTGACGAAACTTTTTTTTGTGAGAATGACAGGAATTTTTGTTTGGTGATAAATTTGTGTATTTTTTGTATTTTAATTATTAATTTTAAATAAATTATTAATTTATATTTAAGGTTTAATTAAAGTTTATGGTGGTATTTGTATAAATTTAAATTTTGATTAGGGGCTATGAGAGACCATTTCTCTTTTAAATAATCAATATAACAGTTATTGGATATACTATTATACTACCTCTTAGTTAAAAAAAAAAATTGTTACAAAATAAATGTTGTTTTCACAATTCTATGCAATTTGTTTTATTAAAGATTATTTGTGTTCTACACATTATTTTGTTATTGGGTGAATAGATTATTTTAAAATAATAAATGATGTTTTAATATAAAAAAAACAAATAATTTATATAATCTATCTAGTTTCTTGATATATGTGCAAAATCTTTAAACTACAAATAAATTAAAATAGAGGGAGTATAGTTTACACATTTATATATAAATATATACAACACAAGTCATAGTAGTAATAATGTACCATAACAAAAAGAAAAGAAAGTCAAATGAATTAATTAAATAGTTAATTTTTGTTGGGGAAAAATTGTCATTATTGTACTAATGGAATGTATCACATATATAATATTAAATCTGATGAATTTGCTAATTAATTAATTTTTGATGAAAAATCAGTGACATGTGTTTAGTAAAAACATTAATGCCCTTTATTTTTTACAGACATCATTAATGCCCTTTATTTTTTACAGACATCATTTATTTCAATATCACTATATATAGTTGTAATTCGATAAATCTCTCTACTCTTTGATTGTCACCATAACACTCTTCGAAGATAATATGAGATTAAGTTCTTCGAGGATGATTTTAATCTTGTTTGGTTATATTTTTTGTTTCGGGGAGATGGCAAACCTAAATAATCGTTTTGTGGATGCAAAAACGTTGCAAAGTTTCAACCATTTTGATATAGAAAAGCAACTTAAAGTCATCAACAAACATGCTGCTAAAATCATCAAAGTTTGTTTATCCTCTTTAACTTTTTTTTTTAGACAAACCTCTTTATTCATTTTGATTTCTATGTATATATATATGTAAACACCACGAAACATAAAATTTATAAAGTAGTTCTTTTTTTTATGGATGACATAGACTACACATGGAGATACATATGGATGTGTGAATTTTTACAAACAACCAGCATTTGATCATATGTCGATGAAAAACAAGTCACTCCATTACAATGTAGGTATTCTATTTATTTTGTGTGAATCGGATTATTATTCTTATCACTAATACAAAATTCTAAAACGTAGATGCGTCAGACATCATCCCTAAGAAAATCAAAAGTACATAATAAAAATTTTGGTTTTCTATGGAAAAATGGTATTGGGTGTCCTATTGGTACCGTGCCCTGTTAGCGAAGAGAGAGAATGATGAATCGAGAGAGAAAGTTTGTTTACAGATTTAGAAAGATTCTTCTCATTCAATCTAATCAATAGTGCTGTACAATTGAGTGTATATATACAAGTATACTAAACCAGCTAAACCTGACTAAACCAAGTAAACCGACTAATTAATTACATAAGTAGATAATTCCCTCTATTAGGCCCCCTCAAGAGGAGACGAAGATGTTACAGAGACTCATCTTGGATTGTAAATGAGCACACTGTTGAGGGAATAGAGGTTTAGTCAGTATATCTGCTACCTGATCTTCTGTTTTCACATGAAGCATTTTGAGCAAACCTTTATCCAGTTTTTCCCGGACGGTGTGGCAATCAATCTCAATGTGTTTGGTACGTTCGTGGAAAACTGGATTGGTAGCTATATAGATGGCAGCAGTGCTATCTGAAAAGAGAACTGGGATAGAAGGAGTACCAATGCGCAAATCAGAGAGAAGAATAGCAAGCCAAGAGATCTCACAAGAAGCAAGAGCCAGAGCGCGGTACTCTGCTTCAGCAGAAGAACGAGAGACAGTGGCTTGTTTCTTAGATCGCCAGGAAATGAGAGAGGATCCCAAGAACATTGCAAATCCTGTAGTCGAGCGTCTACTATCCTGACAAGAAGCCCAATCTGAGTCTGCAAAACCTGTGAGAGTGAGATCAGGATCCGCAGAGTAGAAAAGGCCTTGACCAATAGTTCCTTTGATGTACTGCAGTACTTTGTAGACAGCTGTAAGATGAGATGTGCGAGGTGCGGAAGAGAACTGGCACAACTTGTTTACAGCAAATGTGATATCAGGACGAGTAATGGTGAGATACATTAATCTCCCCACAAGACTGCGATACATCTCTTTATCCTCCAATAACTCACCATCAGTCTTGAGCAATTTCTGATTTGGAACCATTGGGACTGAAGATGGTTTACAACCAAGCATGCCTGAAGAAGTGAGAAGCTCCAGAGCATATTTTCTCTGACAAATAGATATACCAGAGGAATTGCGGGCTATCTCCAAGCCTAGAAAGTACTTGAGAGGACCAAGTTCCCGCAGCTTAAAACTCTGTTTCAGAGCCTCTGTTAACTGAGTAGCTCCTTCTTCTGAAGTACTAGCAATGACAATATCGTCAACATAGACCAATACGGCAATGAATTCATTACCATGACTGTGAACAAACAATGTGTGATCACCATGACACTTAATGAATCCCAGATGAATAAGAGAAGCTGAGAATTTTAAAAACCATTGCCTCGATGCTTGTTTTAAACCATAGATAGACTTCTTCAATCTACAAACAGCATTCTTAGGCAGAGAGGCCCCCTTAATGTCAGCATATCCTTCTGGTAATCTCATGTAAATATCCTCCTCCAAATCACCATTTAGAAAAGCATTAGAAATATCAAGTTGGTTAAGAAACCACTTCTTGGAAGCTGATATCTTGAGTAACATTTTCACAGTAGCCATCTTGGCTACAGGGGAAAAAGTCTCTTTGTAATCTAAGCCTTCCTTCTGAGTGTAGCCCTTAGCAACAATTCTGGCTTTATAACGCTCTAAAGTACCATCTGCATAAAACTTCAGAGTGAAAACCCACTTGCAACCCACAACTTTCTTTCCTGGTGGCAGAGTGGTGATCTCCCAAGTATTTGTGCTTTCCATTGCCCCTATTTCTTTATCAATAGCTCCACACCATTCTTTTGAATTCTTTGCCTCAGAATATGATTGAGGGATTGGAATTTGAGTAATGTTATTGATGTATAACATGTAAGATGGAGAGAGGTTTGAGTATGAAAGAAAAGAGGAAATGGGATGATGAGTGACATCATTGTCAAAAGAATAACAATGATAATCATTTAAGTGAGCAGGTGGTTTCCTGACTCTGTGATTAGAAATTTGTGTTGATGGAGAAATTTGAGGTGATGAAAGAGAAGGAATAATGGGAGTACCTGAAGGCAAAGAATTCATTGGTGTACCAGTGGCCACAGCTTCAGTCTGCAGACCAGACAATGGAAAAGTATCTTCATGAAACTCCACATGACGAGATATATAGACTCTGTTAGTCTCCAAATCCATAACCTTGTAACCCTTATAGCCGGAGGGGTATCCCAAAAACACACAAGCACGAGACCTAAGCTGAAACTTATGCCTTTGTTGTAAAGATGTAGATGCATAGCATAAACAACCAAAAGTCCGTATGCGAGAATAGTCAGGGATTTTACCTGTGAGAACCTCATAAGGAGTTTTATTTGACAAAACCTGAGAAGGAGTCCGGTTGATAAGAAAAACAGCTGTTAAGACGCAATCACCCCAATGAGACATAGGGACCTTGGATTCAAAGAATAAAGCCCTTGCAACATTCAATATATGTTGGTGCTTGCGTTCAACCACAGAATTCTGTTCTGGTGTCTCTGGACAGGAGTGATAAGAGACTATGCCATGATCTTGATAAAACTGAGTAAATTGAAGCTCTTTTGCATTGTCAGATCGAACTGCTTTGACTCTGGTGTTATATTGATTCTCAACTCGTGTGATGAAAGCAGGGAAGACTGTAAGAACATCACTTTTATTCTTAAGCAAATATATCCAAGTCGCTCTGGAGTGATCATCAACTATGGTCAAGAAATACTTAAAACCTTCAACTGTTTCCACTGAAAATGGTCCCCAAATGTCAATGTGTAATAACTCAAAAGTTGAATTACAAATGTTATTCTCTGAAAGAAATGACAACTTCTTCTGCTTAGCTAAATGACATATATGACAAAAACCAAGCTTCTTATTCTTATGACGAGTCGTCCCTAAAGTGTCTGAAATAACATCCAGTCTTGAAAAAGATGGATGACCCATTCTCTTGTGCCACATACCAATGTCCACCACTGCATTCACTGAAACTGATGGAGACTCTGTATCAAGCACATAAAGATTTCCAATACGACGACCTTTACCAATCATCAACTCCTTGGTAGGATCCTGTATTTCACAACAAGAAGGATCAAAAATCACTCTTGAACCAATATCAGATGTCAAGGAACTGATGCTGAGCAGATTCAAACGGAATTCAGGTATAAAGAGAACATTCTGGAGAAGAATGTCTTTATTTAACCTGACCAAACCAACACCACTGATTTTCACTTTTGGACCAGTAGGCAAGTTCACAAAATTCACCACAGTAGTATCCATAGAACTAAAAAGATTTCTGTCATGACACACATGGTGAGTTGCACCAGAATCAATCACCCATGTGTTATTTGACAGTGTATGTTGGGAAACTGCCAATATACCAACAAAATAATATGTTGAGGTAGAGAAGGAGATACCAGAATGATCAAGAGCTGTCTGAGAAGTACTTGCTGCAGGATTAGTTGCAACACTGGTAGACAACTGAGAAGAGAAGTGAGCAATAATATTCTGTAACTGATCTTGAGAAAGATTACTCGGAATGCCTGCAATGGTCACTGGGGACTGAGCAGGAGAAGGAGAAAGAGCAACCTGAGCAGCTATTGGAGAAGGTTTCTGAGCTTTGTCAGCAAACTTCCCTTTTGGTGTGAAACCAGGAGGAAAACCATGCTTCCTGTAACACCTTTCAGCAATGTGTCCTACTCTGTTGCAGTATGAACAAATTGGTCTTCCTTTGTTAGGACCATTTTGAACATACATGACAGTAGGAGACTGTGAATCCACTTGAGTGGGAACCACCTGAGAGACCTGAAAAGCTGTAGGAGGAGAAGCAGTAGAAAACACTTTCTGGCTATCATCTTGATCCAGAATATTATAGACTTCAACCAAGCTAGATAAAACTTTCTTTGCTATGATTTGACGTCGAACAATAGCATAAGAATCATTGAGACCAGCCAAAAACTTGACTGTTTTAGCTCTCTCTGCCTTCATTTGCAGACGAGCAGCTTTGCCACACACACATGGTTCATCTGGTTCCTCTGAACCTTCCAAATGATTCCAAAGTGTTTTCAAACGAGTATAGTACTCAGATAAGGTCATTGAACCTTGACGAAGATCCTGAATCTCCTGAGTGAGGTTATACGTGCGTGGAAGATTAGTTAGATGAAATCTACCACAGAGATCACGCCATATATCCGCAGCATCATCCATACGTAAGATGCTACGGTAGATCTGAGGAGAAACAACATTCAACAACCAAGATTTTACCATAGAATTGCATCTAGACCAAGATCGGAACATCGGATCCGTAGTTAAAGGTCTAGGCAAAGATCCATCAATAAAACCGATTTTATTCTTAGCATCAAGGGAAATACGCATCGCATAGCTCCAATCATCATAGTTCGTATCATCGAGACGAAGAGAAATGATGTTCAAACCTGGATGGTCTGCACTGTGCATGAAAAACGGTGACTGTGAAGGATCTGAGAGTTCTGATGATGGAACACCTCGCGATAGTCCAGAAACTTGAGAATCAGCTGCTGGATGAGAGATCGGAGGAGAAGTGATACCATCGGAAGTAGATCGAGTAGATCGACGAACAGCTGAGCTCGCCGTAGACTTCGATCGAGCTGTTTTGAGAGAGACGCGAGCCGCTTTCACCATTGATACTCAAACAGAGCTCAAAAACGCAGAAAATGACTCGAGAAAAGGCAAAAACAGGTCGAAAACGAAGAAGATTAGAGCTGTGATGGCTCTGATACCATGTTAGCGAAGAGAGAGAATGATGAATCGAGAGAGAAAGTTTGTTTACAGATTTAGAAAGATTCTTCTCATTCAATCTAATCAATAGTGCTGTACAATTGAGTGTATATATACAAGTATACTAAACCAGCTAAACCTGACTAAACCAAGTAAACCGACTAATTAATTACATAAGTAGATAATTCCCTCTATTATGCCCATAAGGAGAGTCACCCAAGATGAACTTTTGAGCTTAAATTTGTTGTCTACAAAATATAAGCCTCAAGGTTCATGGAATTTAAATAATAGTCATTCTAATGTTGACAATGATCAACAACATCATGTAAGTAGTATATTCTTTGTCGATTATAATTAATTTCGTAAACGAAATGACGTTTATTATACATGTCATGTGATGATGATTAGTTTGTATTAGAATGTCCCACATTGCTTGGGATTAAGATCTTTGGGTAGTATATAAAGGATGTGGCAATCCTTAACTCTTGAGCTAGCTTTTGGGTTAAGTTAGGCCACATTCCTAATATGGTATCAGAGCCCAAGGTTGGCCCAACAAGCAAATTTCCCACAAAAATGGTTTTCCACCTATGTGGCCCATATAAGTGGCATGTCTTGTTGTATTTCCGAGATGTTGGGCTTGGGCTGTTCCCGTTGGGCCGTTTCCCACCCACATCTCGAGGAGGCCTATTAGAATGTCCCACATTGCTTGGGATTAAGATCTTTGGGTAGTATATAAAGGATGTGGCAATCCTTAACTCTTGAGCTAGCTTTTGGGTTAAGTTAGGCCACATTCCTAATAGTTTGCGGTGTCCCGCACCAAAGGAGAAAAAGAAAAATACTACAGTGGAGCAACAATGATAGTTTCTCTAAAGGATCCTAAAGTTAAACTTCCACAGTATAGTTCTGCTCGTATACATCTTCAGATTGGAGACGATTTTATACAAACTGGCTGGATTGTAAGTTATTCTCATGTCTTATATTTAATTTGAATTGTAGCCCGAATAATATTAAAATAATAATCATGCTAAGTAGTATCTTAATAATTAGTTAATGTTTTGAAATAAATATTTATCTTACAGATAAATCCAAAGTTATATGGTGACAACAAAACTCGGAATTTTGTGTATACAAAAGTAAGTTTATTATTAATATACATATATCTAATAAATATATTAAGTAACCCATAATAAGTTTGTAAGTTTTTTTTTATATTCTAAGGCATTTATATGCTAGGCATAACGATATATAAATTGATACAGACAGGTAACAACCAATGTTATAACAGCATGTGCCAAGCTGGGATCATATCTGTCCGATCTGATTTACCTCTTGGTTCTGTTCTAGAACCTGTTTGCGTTCGTGGTTCTAGTCCAAGTATATCAGTTACAATTCGCTTATTCAAGGTTTGTAAATAATTAATATCATATTTTCTAATTTATGAGATTACCATATTTACTATATTTATATCTCAACTAGTTTATTCTTACACGTATATATGATTATATAAATATATATATATATATATATATATATATATATATATTTTAAAAGGAAAATAAATAGAACATATATCAAACAACATAACTATAATCAATGATATATATTTAACAAATATACAAGCGTAACACAAGAAATTTAATTTTTTTCTTTTGTTTGGGAAATTACATAGACTATTTTAAAAATCTTTTCATCATAACTATATAATAATAATTAAAATATGTTTTTTCTTATGTGATTTTTTTTATAAAAGGATAAGGCAAATGGTAACTGGTGGCTCGATTACGGACAAAATATAATTGGGTTTTGGCCAGCAAATAGATTTAAACAAAGCTATGCAAACTATGTTGAGTGGGGAGGAGAAGTATATAGTGCATTTATGCCGAGTCCTCAGATGGGGAACGGATATTTCCCGAGCAAAAATCCACTTAACGATGCCATTATTTTCAATATAACTACAATAGATGATAAATATAAGATTGATGAATGGGTAAATAATACTGAAACATTTTCAGATAACAGCCGTGGTTATAAAGTGATTGAGGATTTACATTCAGAATTTCCAGTCGGACATATCATATATTTTGGGGGTCCTGGTAATATCTAGAAATAATTTTATGTAAGAGTTATAGACAAATTACTTTTGACATTTTGTAACCGATCATCTAAATAAATTTGTCACTGTCCTTGTTTATTTTACTTTGCATTCTTCACCTCTTCAAACAGTTCCTCTAAGTTCCTCGTTAGCAACATACAGCCACATTAAAAGGTTGCCACAGATTCCCACTAGATAGCAGGAGATTATCACCTAACATTATCAACATTCCCAAATTCACCTCCTTAATTATTTCTATTTGAACATGTTCAACGAAAGCCAATCACTTATAAGAGAGAGAGAGAGAGAGAGAGAGAATCAGAGACCAAGAAAGGGATAGAGAGTGGGAGAGAACTGCTAAATACTCTAAACGAAAAGAAACCAAACCTGGAGTATAAGTGCCCAGTTGTATAATGCACCTGGATTTCTCTCTATCGCGCAAGCATTTCTCATCGTAAGTGTTACATACTTGCGGGCAGCAAATGGAATGGATCCATTCCATAGTAGGATTGTTCTCCGCTGGTTGAGAAGCACTGAGCACACCATAAGACAGAGTATATGAAACGAAGTTAAACAATTTCCAAAGAGTATTACATGATCAAGTTATACAATCCAACTAAAATCAGCTGAAAATTAAAGAAAGATACAAAGCTAGGGGAAATGATTAAGGAGAGTTCCTTTGAAAATACAATTCATTTTACAAGATTCTCTTTGTTCTCAAACTCTATTATTAATACATGGAAGTTTCAGACTTCCCACTAAGGAACCTTCCTCCCTAGAAAATCACTCTGCTTGTACTTTACTGACCAAGAGAGCATGGCATTCAAAAAAAAAAAAAAAAACACCACCTAGAAATAATCATAGTATGTTCTTCCATATTTTGGAACTTTTTCATCAATTTATCAAACATTTTTTTCTTCAATAAGATAAACTAAACAATCGTTTAGAAATTGATCAAATATTCGGTTACTTAAAATAGTTTTCACAATCTTTATTATAGTGAAGCATCTTTTAACATATTAGAAATTAATAATACATAGTCAGAATTTCAAGTTATTGGATGAAAACCAAAACCAAATAAGAGCATGATTCATAAACCAAACGATTAAATTTTATGCACGTAACTAGAATTACTTTGATTTTATTATTCTAAATATATTTTATGAACTTAAAAAGCTAACGTATTAGTACACTAATTTAAAAGTGAATAGTTAAAAAAGAATTTGCTAGACTTTGTCCGTATATGTAAATTATGTATGCTTTTCCGGTTTTCACTTTTTGAACAGTTTCAATTTTATTTTTTAATATTTATTTGACAAACAAGAAAATACAAATAAGATCAAATCCGAAGAAAAAAAAACTCAAATATTAGATTAACTTAAAGTTTAATGAAGAAGATTAATCCTAAAAACATACGTATTTCTTCTTCTGACTGACTATTTTCACTTGGAAGCTCCAGGTGACTCGGTTGTGTTGACTTGTATAGGGCACTGAGATACATATGATTTCGGCTGTAAATTCCAAATACAAATATATTCATCAGCAGAGTAGCTCAAGATTTGTTTTTGTTTGTTAAAATCCAAATAAAAAGTAATACAATTATGAGCATAAGCTTCAGTTACAAGCACAAGTGGTTCCACTAACCATGCACTGTCCAAAATCTAATAGAGCATGTCATATGCATGCACTTGAGCAGTTTCAGATCTCTCTCTAGACAACAAAAAGGTCAAAGGGACATACACTACAAGTATATAAGTCATTCCCTCCAAACTAACTTGTATATATTCTTACTAGCTGATGCACATATTACATTGTTGCTTTGATTCCGCAGCATTTCTTCTTGCGCCGAGACATTCCCATCCTTCAAAACCATGGAGAGGTTGTTGTAGTTCAAGACTAGAAATCATCAGTGTTTTAAAGCAGTACAAATATAAAAGGCTTACTAGTTTAGAATAGGCAGAAGCAAGAGACCGAAGTGTTTTGTACTTATCAAGAACAGCTATGGCAATTTCCTCTGTTACCTGCGGTATCTGCAACAAAAAGTATACGAAAGTTGCAGAGGGAATCCCCGATACTTATAAGATCCAAATAACGCTTAGCAAGACTCAGTACCTGCATAAGCTGAATGGCAAATACGTCGCTGACTGTCATTTTACCAAGGTCTTGACACCTTTTGCCAAAATCATCGAAACAAGGACATGAGGCAGCGACTTTGCTCTGGTCATCATTCAACCGCGACTTGTAGTATTGGTATATCGATTTAGTGAGATAACCGTATTTTCTTAACGTCTCACCCAGCCCGTTTGTCCTCAGCACATCAAATCCTTCCAGAATCTCCGTTGTGAAACAACTAAAGCAAAGTAGATGAAACCAACTTTGGTTTCCAAACCTCAAAGAAAATATGCACAACCAATCAGAATCTTCTCTTAAAAGATAAATCTTACGCCGTTTTAATACTTTCTGCTGTATTAGACTGGTTTGGGTCCCCTTCAAGAATGTATATCAGCTTCTTGATTCCTGATCTCTATTTAAAATAGCAAATCAAGAAGACAATGAGAAACAACCGTCAACGAAAAGATAGAGCAAGTCGGAAAACTTAGGAGTTGAGAGTACACTACACACACCTGAAGTCTAAGTTTTTGGTCCTTGTAGCGATTATCCATAATTGACGAGCGCATATCATCAACGTTCTTCCGCTCAACAATAAAGTCCAGAACGTATTCATCTTGTTGGTACTTATGCCGAGCAATCCAGATACAATCCCCAACTGGTAATCTTCTAACCTACAGATTCAACACCCATTTTCAAGTTAGTTTTTGTAAGTTGGAATCTGTTGACATCTATCAAAGAAAGCAAATGCAAACCTCAATCTTGATCTTGAATACAGAGCATATGTTATCAACTATGGATCGTGATCTGTGAATAAGAAGGTATGGGTTAGTGTTATCAACAACAACATAGATAGGCTATTATCACACTTTCTTAACTAAACGATAAGAAGAAAAAAAGAGTAGAGTTCCACAAACCTCTTGGTGGCAAACTGTTCTCGATCATCCAGTAACAAGATCACATCATATGCTTCCTCAAACGCTTCTCCGAATCTAAGAGGTGGCAGGCGTGGAATAGTTGTTACTCCTTCGGTTCCATCGGATGCCAACTTTGTAACCATAAAGAACAACTAATGCTGATTAGCAATCCAGTCGCTTCTGATGATAAACATACAGATAATAATCTACTGAACTCAAACGGTTACATACAGAAGATGAGCAGGCTTTCATGGCATGGCTCGAACCGGAAGAACATGGATTTAAGGTGGATCCAACATTGTAAGAACGGAACTTCTTGGCATGAGATCCCTCGAGATCAACTTGACCTGTATTTGTAGCTAAGACTTCATAAGATGAAACAGACACATCATAAAAGTATATTAGGTTAGGTCACATGCTTGCTAAAGATCGTACATGCTTGTGCTCTAGAAGAAGGTCCAGCTGGAATGGATGATTGTCCCCTGGATCTTGCATCGACATACGGCTGTTCTTCTCTCATGGTAAAAGAGGAGGTTGAATTTTGATTAGGTGGTATATTTGCTTGCTGTACAGGATCCATTTCATCATCAGATAAGATGTCAACCGAATTAAGTAATCCAGATCGCACGATACAGTCATCAGCTACATTCCGACCTTCAACTGTCAGCATGTACCTATGAAAAGAAAAATCTTATCATATGTCTCAAGGTAAGGTCTATTTCTCTACACATAATACATAAGACAGGGTTTTAGCAATGAGTTTTTTACTTTGCCGGGTTGCTAGATTTCACCACCAATCCCTTCTGTATAAGTGTCGTCATGCAGCTCCACCCGCTATACCACTCCTTCTTCGACTGTCCAAGTCCTGCTTTTCCTTTTCCTTTCTCTGGCCTATCAACAAGAAAAGCAGAATAAAACATATAGCAGTGATTGGGAACAAAAACCAACAAGTTAGAGATTGGAACATGATTTGAATCATACGCAATAGGAACGTGTGAGAGCCCACTAGCGTCAGCAGCGTCCATAAGCTCTTGTTTACGCATGAATGCTTTCCCATTTGCAGTCTCTCTAGTAAAATACAAACAAACATAACGGTCCTGAAGAATGGTTCGCTTAGAGGAAAGAACGAGTACATTGTAAGGTAAATCAACATGTAACTAAACCTGTGCAATGTTATTAGTAATGCATAAGCCGCAGAATTTCTTCGCGGCCTGTACGGTTCTGTTCCCTTGGCCTTTTTCCCTGAACAGAGAATAGAATGACCTTACATAAAAACATTACATTGATATTTCAAGTGAACAATATGCGATAATAGATACAGCAGACACTATTACCAGCACGATTTCCAGGTACAGCTTCAGGACCAGTAACAAAATATTCTTGCATGAGCTTAACCATCCACTTGCCAAAGCCCCTATGAACCAAATCCAACCAAAATCAAAAACCAAACACTTGGACGGATACAAGCAAAGCAACTCCAAAAACTAAAACCACTCAATTAAAAAAGAAACACTTTCTCTTGAAACAAAGAAACTTGTTTAATCTTCTCCGATCTCACAACGATAAGAAAACAAACAGATTCTCCAATTTTCAAGAACAGTCTTCAAAGTCAGATAAAACAAACAAAAACCTATTCCTAAAACCTAAATTAACAAGTACCCCCAATGTATGTGAAGTCGATAAAAAGACAAATATATAAGTTATCTTAGTCACTGAATCATTACCCAATTCAATCTGAAGAATTTCGAACCAGGAACACAAAAAGGTCACACCTTTTCCTTAAAAATTGAACAAAGGTCACATCTTTCCTTAAAAATTGAACAAAGGTCACATCTTTAACCCATAACCGAGCAAGAAATCAGACAAAACCTAGGAAAACGACATTTCCCACAAACCCAAAATCCAAAAAGAAAGCAAGAAACATACTTGATCTTCGACAAGTCTTTGAGGTTGTCAATTGAATCCTTGGCGTCACATACATTTCTATAGGCTTTAACAAATGTCTTCTCCAGATTTTCTGACAAACCCTTAGGCTTATCTTCGTGTTCTTGCATCTTTTGTAACACATAATCCGCTAAACCTTGGTTCTCTGGACACAGTACCCTTCTCTGGTCAACCATCACTACACACTCCAAAGAGTTTCAATCTATCAAAGAGTTACACAAAACAGAAAAAAGAGAGAAATTTCTTGCAAAGGTTTGATCTTTGGTTTGCCGGAGAAGTTTGATAAGCGCTTTAAGACGTTTTGTTGAGAAAATTCAAAATTTGGGGATTTGACGGTATGATGTGACGAGTCAAGAGCCTCAGTCTGACACAGAGGCTTAATCCAATTTTCAAGAATTTCGATATGAAACGAATCTTTGGTTTAATTAAATTTAACCGGTTTATCCAAGTTGAACCAAACTGAAATCAAGAACTGGACCGGTTTTTATTTAATTTATCCTAACCAAACCGTTTAGAAAAGTTTAGATTGTTGACTTTTGACTTGGTTTGGTAAACCAAGTTGACTTTTTGTTTGACTCAAATAAACCCAACTTCTCTCAACCTAAGATGATTTTAGATCAGAATGGCCACCGGAAAAAGCTTCCTCATGGCTGGAGAACTCACCAAAGGTCCGGTCAATGCCGGAGTCAACGCCGTTGACCGTCATTGACCGCGGTGGTTCACGGGAATCTAAGACTAACCTAACCCTAGAATCTTATTCTTAACACTCTTAAGACCTAAGAAAACATCTCTAGAGCTCACATCAAGGTATATAAACCGACGTTGTCTCTTTTTGGTCAAATCGGAAAATATTTCACGGTGGAGATATGTTGCTCACGGCAAGATCTTCTTGATTTTATTAGTATAAATAAAAAAGGCCGCATCAAATACCAAAAAAGTCAAAATGGGTGATTCATAGTATATAATAGTATATACTTTTCATTTTTGTCGCATTGAGTGATTTATATTAAAAATTTCCGAATTAAGACAAAAATTAAAGTAAAAATTGTGTGAATATAATATAAAAAAATGTGGTAATGTAGTGATAGATGGGTATGTGGGATGTGGCATCCAATAACAGAGTGGAGAAATCCATGGTTCAAAGCAACCATAAGATTAGCTCAAAGAACAACAACACTTTTAGATTCTTTTTTTGTTTCCAATTTTTTCTGACAATTACATGTCACTCACTTGTTCCTTTCCCTTCAATTTCTCAATCTGTTGGTTCTCACTTCAAAATCTTATTCATGCATCATCATCATCGTCATCATCCTTTCGATTTCACAAACGTTTCTTTTTGTTTTTAGGTAAAAAGTCTCTTTTTCTGCAAATTTACACTTTCTTCTGCATGAATTATTTTTTTCAACCTAGATAATAACAGTTTCATTGAAAAAATAAACATAACAACGACTCGTCAGCAAAAATTTATCCACTTATGTCTTCTCTTAAGAATTTTCTCATCAATTCTATTTTTACTTTTCAGAATTTGATCTCTCATCATCATGCTGGTTTTGCTCTCTCTTTCTTCTTCTCAAGGTACTTAATTTTAATTTCCATTTTTATGATACTTTTTTTCAACGCGTTAATAATAAAATACGCGTAATTAAAAGGAAATTTTATAACTTTTTCTTTAAATATAAACACAGTGTTCGAAGAGGTACAATTGTTGAAACCGACACAACAAAGACTCAGTTTTTATCCGTACTCGAAGAATCAGAAGAAGCGAAGATGATTGAATTAGAAAATTCTGGAATCGATGAAGAAGAAGTTGTCGAATCGCCGAAATTGGTTTTTAAATTCGCGTTTCAGACGGAAACTTTCGAGAGATTAAGCAGAGAAGGGTATCATCAATCGGTAACTGATGATTCGGGTGAGAGCGAGGGTGGTTTTTTGTGTTCTTCTTCTTCTCCGGTGATTTTTACGGCGGCGGCGAGAAAATACGAGACACCGTCGGGGAAAAATCTCACTTTTGTCCTCGAAAACCCAAAGGCGGCGACTTTTAGGGTTGAAGATTGTTTGAAGGAGAAGCAAGAGAAAACAGAGGATTTAGATTACTCTGTTTTTCACGGCGAGAAGAAAGCAAAATCAAAGGATTACTCTGTTTTTCACGGCGAGGATAAAGTAAAAACAGAGGATTTAGGTTACTCTGTTTCCTCCGGTGAGAAGAAAGTAAAACCAGAGGACTACTCTGTTTCTTCCGTGGAGGATAAAAAAATCAGATTTTTAACAGAGGAAGATTTTTCGGAATCGGATTCTGATTTTGTTGATTCAAGTCAGACATTCACAAGCAACGACGAAGATGGGTTTTTATCAGATTCAGATTTCGCAGAGGAGAAAGGACAAAACCGTAAAAACGACAATTCTGGTTCTGGTTCTGATTCAGAGGAAGAAGAAGAAGAAGAAGATACAAATGGGTTTGAGAGTTTATGGGAACATCAAGATTTGATAGAACAACTTAAAATGGAGATGAAGAAAGTTAAAGCAATTGGTGGGCTTTCGACAATTCTTGAAGAAGAAGAAGAAGAAGATGATTGTCCTAAGATCATGGAAGATTTAAAACCATGGAAGATTGAAGAAGAGAAGAAATTTAAACATGTTGATACGATTGGTGAAGTTCATAAGTTCCATAGAAGTTACAGAGAAAGAATGCGAAAACTTGATATCTTAAGTTTTCAAAAGTCTTATGCTCTTGGTTAGTTCTCTCAAATTCACTCTCTCTTTTTATTTATTTCTTACTAATAATTTTTAGTTTTGGTCAAATAACTTAGTTTTTAGGTGATTTTTCAACCATACTAAATTTTTAATTTTGTAGTGTTTTATAAGTTAGAAAAAAAAAATAGAGGTCCCACGAAATCTACTCATTATAGGGTTTTTAGAATTTGTTGATTGCTCTAATTAGCGTTTGATTTTGCGTATTGAAGTGAACATTGCACCAAACCTAAAAGCTAACTATTATTTAATTGTCTTTATTGGTTTCTTACTAGTTTTGTTGTTCAAATAAATGTTTTTTGGATGATGTGTTTAGATTTATTTTATTAACTTATGAAGAATTTTTAGGGAATAGTGACGAATGAAGAAGTTAGAAGTTTTTATTTTATTTGTCACATTCATTTTGTAATTGACTAATCATATGTTGTTTTAGTGTCATTTTGTGAAGTTTGTTATATGACATTTTTTTTGTTTAATTTACTTTTCTAAAATAATAATCCACATGTGGATGATATTGTGATAAATGTTGCTTCAACCATAAAGTTAAATTGTGGTAATTGAAAATCTAGTTTAACCAAGTTTTTTGTTTTCTGTGTTTTTAAAGCCAATGGACCAAGTTTTTTGTTTTCTGTGTTTTTTAAGCCAATGCACACATGCAGATCTTTATTAGCCTATCTCACCAAATGTGTTTAGTTTTTTTGGGGTTAGCTTTCAATGTTAGCTTTTATGTTTCTTCTTTATTGCATTGCTCTCTTATGGAACTCCTTTACCTAATTTTTCCCACTCTCTCCACTAACTTATTAGTTTTGCTAGTGGAACCTAGACTTTTCTTGTTTTCATAAATTTACTCCCAAATTATTTTCATTTAAATTCAAATTAACAAATGAAAATAAACTATATATTATAAAGGTATTGATCTTTAGATTTTGGAAAATTTAGTAGGCCATTAATCATTTGTTTAATTACGTTTGTGCTTAGTTTTTAATATTATAATGTCTTGTGTCTTACGATTTAAATTTTAACATTTTTTGTGTATTGTTGTTCTTATGTTGAAATCTGACTCGTGGCCATTGTTCTTGAAGGGCTTCTTCAGTCAAAGAACCCTCAACAAGCAACCTCTGCCGTTGGATCCAATCCTTCGCAGACGTCATTTTCATCGGTTTTCTCAGTTAATGGATGGTTATGGAAACCGAAGAAATCGGAAACCGAACCAATGGTTCAATTCATAAAAGAGATTCAGGGGGAATTAGAGAACGTATACGTTGGTCAAATGTGTTTGTCGTGGGAAATACTTCACTGGCAATACGAAAAGGCCATTGAATTACTGGAATCCGATGTGTATGGATCTCGTCGATACAATGAAGTCGCCGGAGAATTTCAACAGTTTCAGGTTTTGCTTCAGAGATTTCTTGAGAATGAGCCGTTTGAAGAACCTAGAGTACAACATTACATCAAAAGACGACGTGTTCTTCGTAATCTACTTCAGGTCCCGGTTATTCGAGGTAAGAACCCTTAAACCTAATCTTAACAAAACCCTAGTCTAGTTTAGGGTTCTTGAAATGCTGATTGTCCACTTAACTAATCTATGAGATCATTAGGATTATAAATATGTTTGTTTTGTTTAAGTCAGGTAAATTGGTGGAAACCAGTCTTTAAACTGGTCTTATAGATGTTTTTTTGTTACTAATGAGAAGAACATTTGATGCTGTTAACAGAAGATGGAAACAAGGACAAAAAGAACGGAAGAAGAAGAGATTACGAGGGAAATGATGACGGTGCGATTAAAAGCGATCAACTAGTGGAAATTATGGAAGAAACAATTCGATTATTCTGGCGATTTGTGCGGTGTGATAAGCTTACTAGCTCGATTCATGATCAGAAATCGCGAACCAAATCACAGATAGAACCGGATCATGAAGAACACTCGGAAGATCTAGAGATGTTCGCCGAGGTTAAGTCACAACTTCAAAATGTAAGTGTTTTCTTTCTGAAAAAAATGTTTAAAACTTCTTAAACGTTTTTATGGTTGTGTGATTGATGTGGTTGGGTCGGTTGCAGAAGGAGAAAAGGTTGAAAGATGTGTTGAAGAGTGAGAGATGTATTATAAGAAGATTCCAAAAGCACAAGGAAGAAGAATCAGCAGAAGATCAAGTACTTCACTTCTTCTCACAAGTGGACATGAAACTTGTGACAAGGGTCTTGAATATGTCCAAATTGACTAGGGACCATTTGGTTTGGTGTCACAATAAGTTAACCAAGATTAACTTTGTAAATAGAAGGTTACATTTAGATCCTTCCTTTTGTCTATTCCCTTGTTGAGATTTTTGATATTGACTTGTACATCTTATGCTATGCGTAACTAAAAGTACGTTGGAGTAATAATGAAATACAAATTTTGGCCTTATGTTACTGTAAATAAAGCTCATAAAGTCCAATTTCTGGCTATTAAATTTGATGACTTTTATTGGTTTCACTAGGGGTGGATTTGGTCCATAAGTGAATCAAATTTGTTAACCAAAACCCGGTTATCTCCTAGTTTATTTCATAGTCTCTTGACCCGAACACACTGAATGGAACACTATTGAGTGAACATAAGATAAGAAAGCCAAATGACTACTGTATGGAGCTGATAGGTTCAGGGAAACAGATCATTTTGTATTACTCAAAAGAGATGAGAACCACGGAGAACAATATTTGTCGACTAACCTAAAACAAGCTAGAGGAAATTTAAGAATAGTTTATGATCCAAAGACTCTTAACCTGTTCTTCCTCCCACCTATTATACTATTCCTAGTATCCAACAGCTCAGATTCTATTGAAGCATAAAAAATTAGCAAGTAAAAACCCTCCAAGAAACTTATAGTTTATATTGGTTATGTCTAGAATTTCATCCACACCGGTCTGAATATGTTTACGGGTGTATTACCTAAATGTGTGTAGCGTAGAAAGATGAGTGGCTATTCCACCACTAAAACATTGTTCTCCATCATTCCTTCTCCCGAAGTAGGAAACTCAGGTGAGATCTGCCATTCTCCATCCACTAAGAACTTCATCTCGTACCTTAATTTCAAGAATTCCAGAAGAGATTGGAAAAAGGAACAGTTTTAAACATGAAAAATTGATGTTGAATGCAAAAAAATAAATAGTACCGCCCGGGACGAAGGAATAAAGTGGTGGAGAATTTGGTGAATAAAGCTGTGTACTCAGGGGATAGATCCTCACGTTGGCTCCATCCATCGAACGATCCCATTACTTGCACACTCTTATGTGAAGATTATCAACAAATGAGATTAATTTTGAGGATAATATATAACCTTAGAATGTTAAAATGCATCAATATATTTATAAAACATCTCAGAATGTGAAGATTATTATACTACCTCTGCCATACCAATCCAGAACACATGAACCTCCTTTGACTGTGCAGCCTCAACATCTTTTATTTGTTCCTTCAACTTTTTTTGAACAGCTGTAACGCAAGAAAAGAAGAAAATTTAGTATATATTTCCAGGGATTTGGAGAGAACCTTAATAATGATGAAACCAAAAGGGGAAGAGAAGAACCGTCTAAACGAGAGAGAAGGTGTGACTGAATGTACTTTCCGCTGATTTTTCTAGAACCTTCTGGAATACCGAGGTTTGCTATTTCTTCCGCCAGTTTGACCAGAGCCTACTCCTCCAGAGAACGAGATCATGCAATATTTTCTACTATATTAGAAACCTATACATATGTACTTGTGCATACACAAATCTAAAGCTAGAAACTTTCCAATATTATAAGATATGACATCTAAACCATCGAAAGTAGATATAAGACCTGAACTTCAAGTTCCATAAGTGCAAGCTCACTTTTGATGTTAGTTATCTCATCTTCCTGTGTTTTAAGCTGCAAAAAGAATTATGTAGTCAGAAACAACTCGATTTGAATTTTTGATACAATGTCGGTCTACAAAAAAAAGAGATGAAGCTCCATAAAATTCCCTTATGCCTTGGAGATTTATCTCGCTTTCTTCAAGAATATAAGCATTGATAATTGAACTCAATCAACACTTTGTTTTATAAAGTTATCTGAAAGAATGCATATCGAACAAACTGTACATCATCAAACACACAGAACAGCAAAAGATTCTGGTTAAAACAATGGAGAGTTTGAAAATGACTCCTCATCATCTTCCATTTTTCTAGTATTCATCAAGAGTGTATATGTAATATTAAAATCTAGTATTTCCGGGAAGACACAAGATTTCTTAAACCAGAATAGAATATAAAGTTGCAGGGTTCTTAAATCATCTAAGAGAATGAACATCAAACAATGTACAGATAGAGGTACTAAAGTAAGTGTATAAATATAACACAAGCACCTGACGCTTGAGGAACCGATTCTGTTGATTAGCTTCACTCAATTTTTTAACAAGCTTTGATCTTTCTGTATCAATGAGCAGTGACTTCAACTACAAAACCACGGGAGAGTTAGTTAGTTGGTACAGAACATAGTTTCTTTATCATCAGAGTATATGCTTAGGATAACAAAAAGAAGAAGATAACCTCATCACTAGTGAGAGGTCGAGAAAGAGATTCATCTAGTGAATCTTCTGACAATGATGATTCCTCTGTGCCAACACCAACTAAAAATCTCTTCAAAAGCAAACTGTTCTTGTAATGTTTTCGAGTAGAAGCTACCAAAGGATAAGGAAGTTTCCGAAAATGCGAAATTGTAGTTAATCTTCCCAAATTCCATGCTCTTAAGTTCCATGAAAGAGTAAGGTTTTCTCCAAGACAATGGCTGTTCAAGAAGAAGAATCAATACAACTATTAGTAACTTAAATCCTATAATGATGAATCAAAACAAGAATGTGATTTAGAATAAGATAAAGATATGAAATTTTGTACCTTGAACAACCAAATTCAATTCTGGGCACACACACTGCATCAGAACAATTTACAAAATTAAAAACTTGAACTTCTTTTATATCATCAAAATTTAGTAATGTCTCACATAAAGAAAAATGTTACTAATCTCAAGAACATAATTTAAACATTAGGGTTCTTCTTATCGAACTCCAACAACATTCCAAGTCAAATTAAGCTTGAATGCAACAGAAATGTGAATAGAAACAAATCAAAAAAAGGAATGATTTTTCGACTTACCCATGATTCGATTAGACTCTTTTCGTCTTCCTCAATGATTAAAATCGTCTAATTTGGTTTAAAATTCCAAAATATCAAGAAGCTGTGAAGAAGAAGAAGAAGCTGAAAACACTGATAAACCCCAGAACCAAAAATAAAAATCTCATTTTTTTTTTATCAATAAAAAAAAATGGCTGCAAAACACGTGCGTAAATCTAATTTGCAAATATGATCCCTACATTTTTTATTTCATTGGTTTAGAGTCACATAGTTTCCTAAAAACATCAATTTCCCAAATTCAATAAAAACGACATTGTTTTCGCTTTGTCTTCAACCTTTTAACCTCACTTAAAACAAAAACCCCTAAATGTTTGGCCTCTCTCTGGGATTGAGATTTGATAGATTTGGTGGAGAATGACGACGATAGGAGGATTGTTAATGGGGATTGGAAGATCATTCAGAAGAAAGAGAGCTTCTTCTCTTGATATTCTCTCTCCCAAAAGAGCTCCAAGAGACTTCTACAAGGGCAACAACTGCAAATCTTTGGGTTTCCATACAAGAAAAGGTTCCAACTTTGAGAATCAATTCATTTCTATTTAACACTTGTTTTAGTTAGTTGATAATTGATTCTTGTGTTATTGGTTTTAATGCCCAAGTTGTTTTGAACTAGACCTAAAGAACAGCTATTATCAGCTTAAGTCTTAGGAATTTACATGGGTTATAGAAAAGGTTCCAACTTTCATCCTAATTTTGTAGTTATTGCATCTCTGGTTTGAACATGTTTCACTGAAACTGGAACTATTGGTTTGGTTTTCACTTCTTAAGTTGCGATTGAGAATCAATTCATTTCCATCAATACTTGTGTTTAGTAGTTGATTCTTGAAAGTTGTTGTTTTTAGTGTTAATAATGCCCAAGTTGTTTGAATTAGATATATGCAACCCTAAGGCAGAGCTATTCTCGGCTAAGTTTCAGGAATTTTACATGGCTGGCTTTAGATACTAGATTGTTATTTAGGAGGAAAGCTAACAACTTTAACTCCATTTTGTCAAAGAATTGATCATCATTTTCATTTGTTTCTAGACTTGATTTTACCTTTCTCTAATTTCTGTGACATGGTGTAGCTTGACTGATCGGAGCTCAGTGTTCTAGATTTATAAATTGTCATACTTGCTTAATAATTGTTAGCTTTCCACCTAAAGAATATGGTAGCTTAAGGTGAATGTAGATGTATAATATACAGTTTTTGCATTTGTTTTCTAGACTTCATTTTCACCTTTTTCTAAGTTTTGTGACATGGTGTTTTTGCAGGAGGATATGTTGTGCAGCCAGATAAATTGCCAAATTACGTAGTCCCTGATCTCACCGGCTTTAAGGTTTTCATTTGATCCCTACTCTCTTTTGTTCCTTTTGTCTATGATTCTTCCATTATGTTGCTTGCATTGTAATTGAACATGAGAACCAAACATTAGTGAGAAATCTTCTTACAAGTATTATTGGTAGTATGTCCTTAAGTTTGTGATCCTGATAAATATCTTGGTTCGTTGTAAGGTTTTCGTGTTAGGAACCTGAAATGGGATTGCTTACATGATTACATTAAGCTTGTTGTGTGATTTAGCTGCTCTGCTGATGTATATCTATTTGGATTTTACAGCTGAAACCATATGTATCTCAGTGCCCTGTTCAAGTCAACACGAACGAGTCAACCGAAGCTTCCAAGTGAAAATAGTCAGGCAGGAGAAATATGTTTTTAAGTCTTCTTCATTAAGCTTTAAGCTATGACTTTGTTCTTCTACTATCCTTGATCCTTTTGGTTTGATATTTTCATGAAATGATAGACAAATTATTTAACGCACTTAATAATAATCTATAATTCCAAAATAATTGGTAACATGTTTATGTGGTGGAATATATATTCATTTGATAAATTGGATGTTCACATAGTAAAATAGCTTGTTACAAGAAAACATTATGCGTTATGCAATACTTAGAAAACAAACATCAATAACAACATATTAAATTCTTACAACAAGATGAAAAACAGTTTCACACACTCTTGACATGAGTTTGTTATCAGAGAAACCTCGAGTTGTCAGAAAGAAGGTTGCTGTTGGTAAATATCACTCGTGAACATGTTCTGATCATAACCATAAAGTTCATGCGGCATCAACCCATAGTTATTCACAGATTCTTGTACCGCCGAGTAATCTTGTGTGTTTGAGACGAAAGGATGTTGGAAGTTGTTGCTATTGATGTTACTTAGGTTCTGATCACAACCATAAAACTCCTTCTGCATCAACTGATCTAACCCATAGTTATTCACAGGTTCTGGTACCACCGAGTAATGTTCTGTGTTTGAGACGCAAGTATGTTGAAACTTGTTGTTGGTAATGTTACTCATAAACATGTTCTGATCATAACCAGTGGCGGAGCTACGTTGGTGGGTGTGGGGTCAACTGACCCCAATAACTTTTATATTTTGAAAGATTTGTTATTAAAAATTAAGAAAAAATTAGAGTAAATGGTTAAAATTTCTTGAGTTGACCCCATTAACATAGCTTCAATTCTCTCTTCTTCTATTCATACAATATAATGACCCCATTAGAAACTTATTCTAGATCCGCCACTGATCATAACCATAAAGCTCCTGCTTCATCAAGCCAGATTCTTGTAGTAACGCTGGATTGAAATTTGATGCAGAGAGTGGGATTTGAGAGAGAGTATTATCTCCATGGTTATACATAAACAGCGAGAACTGGCTAGGGTTCAGAGATTGGGTCTGAAGATTTTGATGATTGTTCAGAGAGGACGATGCTAAACCCTGATAATCCAGTTTTGTATCATTATGTTTCTGCGACTCAACAAAACGAAGCCTTTATTGGACTTTAGAGACATTGAGTTCTAAGGACTGAATCAGTTTGGAGATTTGGTCAGGAGAGTAATGATCAGAGATTGGATACTTTATTTCATTCACCTTCTTCAAAATCGTCTTCCTCTTCTTGTTCGGATTCTTAAAACCCTTGTTCTTTTTCTTGTTCAGGAAGTCATTAAGATTAACGCTTTTCTTGCGTCTCAAGGCTTCTTTTAATTGACTATACCTAAGAGCAATGTCTCTCACTTTCTCTCGCTCCTTAGGCCATGTCTTAAGTTCTCCGTCTGGTCCGTAATAGATGACGCAGGCTTCAATATCACAGAGAGTGCAAAGCTCGGAAGCTTTCTTGAAGATGGTCTCAAGTCTATTGCTCAAACTTGTAGAAGCGAGTGAATAAGATGAAGAAGAAGATGAAGACGAACTGGAACAACAAGACGAAGAAGGTAAAGATCGCATAGCCATCTTAATGTTGATTTCGAAGACAATCTCTCTGTTTTTCTCACGTTCAAAGTGAAGAGAAAGCACGAAGACGATTAGACGAAGAAGAATGAAATTTTAGAGAGTGAAACTAATGAATTAGGTTTAGAGAGTGAATCATATATTTATAGAGTCTTTGGGTCGATAGGGCCTAGGATTAGAATTATTTTTCACTCTCGCTCATCGTTAAGAAAAAGGAAAAACGAGTAAAAGATTTGATTTCAATATTTTGTATAGATTTTTAATTAGCCGTTGAGAGTTTGGTTAAAAACTTAAAAAGGAAATATTACTTTTTTTTCTCTATCTCCAGCTAATTAATAAATGAAATATTTAACTTCAGCAATGAGATCAAATAATAACGGTAATAAAAAGATTTGATATGATTTGTTTTTGATAAGATTTTTTCTTGCTATACCCATTGTCTTACGATGATCTAGTAAACAGCTCTTAATTAATATGATAAAAATAATTATTGGATTTATTTTTCGTCGAAACATAACCAAAATATAATTATTCTATTTGAGCTTGTAAAATTTGTGCAACCCAAATCTAACCAAAATAGACCAATGGTGTGGTTTGTGGCTGTGTAACTCATTCATGAATAGCAAGATAGTTTTTTTTTTCCGGCTTTGTGTTGATTCTGCATAGAGAAATGTCATGACTACGTATCTCACTAGAGAAATGTCATGACTACAGAAGCTTCCAAGTGTAAATATCAGTCAGAAGAAATGTGTTTTTAAGTCTTCATTATGCTTAAAGTTAATGCTTATGTGGTTTTTTTAAAAAAAAATTATAAGGATTTTTTGGCAGTAATTATAGAAACCAAAACAGAAGAGCAATTTTTAAGAACTTTTTATTATTTAAAATTATAATTTATAACTTCGTGTATCTTTAATTATTTTACCATTAATGAAACAAAAATAAAAGAATTTGCAAATTCATATTTTCTTCACTTTTTTTTTACAGTAAAACAAAATCATCCATTTAACTAGAAACATACACTTTTATTCAAAAACCAATGCGGGGTTGAAGAGCTTACATGAAAAAAAAATAGAACTTCATGTTCGTGCTTTTTTAGCATGATAGTCATCACGGAAATTATTGCAACGTAAAATAAAAGACAAGCAAAATAAAGGATAAGAGAGTTTAAAAAAAACTAAAGTCTTCTGAAGCAAAAACAAGTCACTCATTAGAAATGGCTATTAAGACCATCTCCAATGCCTAACTCTATAATTTCCTCTATTTTAGAGTAACTCTATTTTAGAGGAGATTTTGCTCCAATGTATGCCTCTAAAATAGAGTTTCCTCTAAAATAGAGGAGAGAGACAATGTATGCCTCTATATATAGACTATAGAGTAATCCAATGTCTCTCTCCTCTATTTTAGAGGCATACATTGGAGCAAAATCTCCTCTAAAATAGAGTTACTCTAAAATAGAGGAAATTATAGAGATGAGCATTGGAGATGCTCTAACTGAGTGTACTCTTTGCAATCTCTTAAACACTGAGTTAATTCATATTTTATTTACTTGTTTCCCTTTTTAAAGCATTTTATCATCTTCATAAAGTATATGAAATGTAGCTCCGAAAAATTCAAGAATGGGATTTGAACCAACTTCATCTTGACTCTTGATAAATATAAAAAGCCATTACAATTATCTATTACAAATTAAGTAAAAGTTGCATGTTCCGAAGCAAGTCATTGTTTTTTCTTTTTTCTTTTCGGTCTTCAAGAAACCAAAAGAGAAGCAACGTTTATATAAAGACAATAAAAATTAATACATATTAGCGATAGTCTACACTAATTCAAGTGTTAATACTTAATACTATTATCTTTAATTGTTAGTGGAATATGTCGCCGACATCTCTCTCACCGTCGTCTCCTCCATCACCATTGCTCTTACATTAGTAAGCTCATGAGTCAACGCTCCGGTCAAGTTGTTGAAGTAGTTATTCTCATTGTTGCTCAAAAACAGAGCATCCCCTGTTCCGCTGTTTCTAGCTGTGTTGTACGGGACTCCGAGCATTTGAGACGCGAAATAAGCAGCAGCTGATTCTGTGAAGCTTGTGGCTTCGTTGACCGGAGAAGGAATAAGGTTTTGTCTTGTTGATATGTGGCTGAGACCGTCTGATGAAGCTAAGAGAGTCGCAGTGTTGTTGTGTGACTGTGAGTTGTATTGGTTGGTGTCAGGAATCGTTGGATAAACCCAAGATTGTGGGATTGATCTTTGTGACGATACCGCATTCGTCTTCTTGAATATTCTACATATCGCCCAAGCATCCTACAAAAAGAAAAAACATCGATACTAATTCGGTTCTTGTAACCTATAACAAAGAAAAGAAGAAGTAACTTCTGTTGCGGGTAAAGCAAGTTAGGGCAAATCTGATAACTTACGTTTGAAGGAAGCTCTTTGCTGTTGTTGTTATTGTTAAGGTGTTGCTTCTTGTTATTGTAATTGGGATATGTTGAGTGGTGAGAGTCAGAGAGAGAAGGGAGCCGAAATTCGTGCATCATCCAATCAGTTTTGACTCCTTTAGCAGCTCGACCACGGTAGAACACTAGCGACTTCTTCAAACCGATGCATCGAGTCGAGTCCAATGAGTATATAGGCCGGTCAGTCCCGGTAGCTTTCCAGAATCCACCTCCGGTTACTCGGTTAGGCCTCGTGCTGTTGCGGTATTTCCTGTCTCTTGGACAATAAAAGTACCACTCTTTCTCCCCCATCGCCGCAAGCTCTTTTTATACATTGATTCAAGAAAATGCATAGTCAAAAATTCTGTTTCCACAGATTTCAAATAAAATCAGAACTTAAAGAGTTTTGTGGCTTACTTGGGAGGTCCCATGGATCGTATTTGTAAATGTCGACTTTCTTGATGAGTTCAAAGGGAAGAGATTTGTGTAAAACCTTGCGTTTCAAGTAGAAACTTACTAGTTCTTCATCAGTGGGATGAAACCTAAACCCTGGCAAAACGACGTCGTCATATCTTTCTACGATGTTACTCTCTTCATCATCCATAACTAGAAGCAGGACACAAAGAGAATTAGTACTTTTGGGATTAAGAATACATTAACCAAAAGATAATGAAGAGAAACAGAGAGATTTATAGAGATAGTAGAGACAGTAAGTTTGGGGAAGAAGGAAGAAGAAATGGGTTCATAGGGAAACGATAATTGGACCAGAAAGTGATGCGTAGATATAAGACCAATGTCTCTTGAATAAGACTAGATTTATGCAAGAAAGATATTACGAATCGTGAATTTCGTCGTTTCTTTAAAATTATTATTATTATTATTTTTTGTTCTTAAATTTGAGAAGATTCAAACTTCAAAGTTATTGTGTACTTCGTGAACTTGAGGCTACTTATCGAACAATAAAAATTAAAAAAAAAACTAATTAAGATGTTTAACTTGTCTTCATATAGTAAGATCAAGATGTGTTAATATGATATGGAAACGTTTTTCTTCCTATTTTCGATAATGCATATCTACCTAATTTTATCTAAATATGGTTAATAAGTTAATGATGTTAAGACTTTAAATCAATAGGATTCGAACTTTTACGTTGATGTCAAACGTTTTTCTAGAGTAGAATCTATATCTATAAACTATAATAAGTCTGTAAGTCTTCTAATGATTGATATTTGAAATTTGTGGTGCGTAGAAAAAGTTGTAGTTTTGGTTCTATTGTGTTTTTCGTTGAACACTTACCGATTTAATTGTATTTAACCCTTATTACCCGAAATCAACCCTCATTAAGGGTAATTTTGTCTTTCTACCATTGAGGAGTATTTGAGACTAAATTTGGAGCTTGAGGAGCCCTTGAGAATTTGTTCCTAAATAAACTGATATTCTGTTACGTAAATTATGATATCGCAATTCCCCAAAATTACTTCATTCCATTCCTTGTCCCCTTCAACATTAAAAATAATGAATATCCATATAATTATCATGTCTACTTATATGTTTTTTTTTTTTTTTGACGGCAGTCTACTTATATGTTTATGTAGTTATTTTTCTTCTTCTTAATAATATGCATTATGAAGCTGGATACAATGACGATATTGTTATAAAACATTTATATTTTTCTTATTATGTTGAAAATTGTAAAGAACAATCTAAATATATGATTTTTTTGATGAGCACGTCCAAATAAAATGAACTATTTGTTCTTACAAGTAGTGTGTATATATATAATTCCGATCTCTTATAAGCATTTCGTTTATTTATTTAAGGCTATAAACATACATATATAGTAATATTTGAACTAAGTGCAAGTTAATTTATCAATATCTAGATTTGAAAAACTACAATATAGTTTCAGAAGAAAAATCTTAAACAATCAAGGTCTCAGCCCACATTTTGATTAGTGTCATACCATTTATATATGAGATTTTATATATTTATTGTATCTTCAAACGTATAAGAAAAAAAAAATCCATGGTAAGTCAAAAGGGCATTGGTAAAATCGAAGGCATTGCTTAAGCTTGCTATATATGTCTCCAACTTTGAGACATGTAAAAACATAATGTAGAAATGAAGATCTCGTGGTAAAAACTTTAAAACAAGATGAACCAAAAAATAATTCAAGATGAGAGAAGTCCAAAAAATGGCCTAGGTTTTTTAACCCACGCAACACAAGTTTGGAAGTTTGGTCAATAGCTTTTAACTTAAGCTTTCTATTTCTCTTTATATGTGAAACATTAAAGTTATCAACAACCCTCGTCTTGGAATATTTATTAATGTTTTGTAAATCCAAGTATATATGTATGTAGAACACGTCAAACAAAAAAGTTTTTGCATATAAACAAAAATATAATGGTTTTACTGTCTATTGTGCTCACTACAAATGTTTATTTATTTGTAAATTGGTAATGTTTACATTATCTATATACCAATAAGAACTTTCGCATCAAGCCAAATAAAATTCAAACTATGACTCCGAGTTATTTATTCCCCAAAAGAAAATTTAGTATCTATTTCTCCTCAAACCAAAAGTTTAATATCTAAATCTTTTCTAGTATAGGTTATATCGGTTTGTGCTTTAAACCTGATACCAACCCATCTTTCTCCGAGAAAACCAAAATAAAAATCTGAATCCTTTATGAAATCCGATCCATTAGTCATTATGTCCAGAAATCCCCAAATTTCAATTCCAAAACTCAAGAACCTGAACTCGATTTATGCCCATAAAGCTTAAACGATACATCACTCCAGATCAGAGCCACAAATGGGTTCATCCACCATCCAAAACCCTAACAATAACTCTAGTTTACTACGCCCAAAGCCAAGAGAATTCCAAAATCACAAATCATAGACTTGAACTTTTACCAAAATCATTGAAGAAACCAAACCAACCTGGTAAATCTCAGGGTTCATACTTGTATATATCCACCTCTGCAATGACATAAGTAAAATCCTCGTTCGACGCTTTCCCCTTTAGGTAGTAGAACAGGAGATCTCAAGACTAAGTTGGAATAAGAATCTAGAAGCAAGTAAAATCGTCAGTTCATAAATCTCAGACGCAGTCGCAGTTGTGGAAGACTCCAGCACCGACGTATAAGCGGCGGCCATAGATTCAGAAAATGCGGCTTCTTACTTTAGGATTTATTAGTATCTGTTTGTCCCAAAATTTCACAAGAGTTAAACGAAATGGAGAATAAACTAAAGAGAGAAGCGGAGATCGAAGGTTACCATCGTCTGCAAGAAACGGCTTCTTCGTTTATGTTCTTGCTCTAGTCTAATGAAAGGTTTCACTAATAAGGGACAAACATATTAAAACAAATGCAGATAAATCCTCCAAATATTAAAAAAGAGTCACTGGTACTTATATGTCAAACCCTGAATTATTATTATTATTATTATTATTATTTTCATATTTTAAAATTTACTATTTTTCTTGTCAAACACTATTAGTTCCATATACTCCCTCCGTATTTTAATAATTGTCGTTTTAGAATTTTTATTTTTTTGAATTAGATGTCGTTTTCAAATTTCAATGCAAAATTTCTTACTTTTTAATGTTTTATGATGTCATAAAACATTAAAAAGTAATAAATTTTGCATAGAAATTTGAAAACGACATCCAATTCAAATAAATAAAATTTCTAAAACGACAATTATTAAAATACGGAGGGAGTATTACTTATTGTTATTAACTAAACTTACCAAGATTAAATATCTCAAAATTTTAAATAAGAAAGTTTCTATATAAAGATTTTATTTATATGAAATGCATGTTGTTTTTTTCAATCGGAAAATTAAACAATATACATATGTAATATATGTATTTTAACACCAACAAATTCTTTCATATATTAAAAAAAAATAAACTTGAAACCGGAAATCTATAAGTCTAATCTTATCACTAACTTAAATGTAACTTTATTTATATAATATAAATTCTAAAATATTTGAAAAATAATTTGTAAGTTATATCTATATTAAAAGTTTGTGTTTTGATTTCTCCGGACCTAATAATTAAAAATTATTTTTTAAAATCGATATTATAATAAATTAAATAGCATAAAATTTATCAGTAGATACGGGTTTTTACCTAATAAATTATTTATTTTAAAATTACTAGAGAGGGGGCATTTCGGTATTTCAAATATCTCCTTCTTCCTCAGCTACAAAAAAAAATCTGAGATTTTTAATTTTATCCAGGATTTGCCCATATCGATTGGTCTCAGAGTTTTCTTGAATATTGTCGAAAGATGCAGGTAATAGCATCTTTCTCTTTGAAACCTAATGAAAATGAATTTGTGGGTCGACGACAACTTCTTTCCTCCGCATGCTCCAGAATTTCTCAAGGCGACGTCATTTCAGACCCACCTGTTTCTTCAGTCAAGTAAGCATATAGCTTCTTTCATTTCCCCAAATTACTGAAAAATTGTTCCTTTTGATTTGGGTTCCTCAAAGATTATGACTTTTCTTAATGGGTGTTATATGTGAATCAATGTTAGTGAAAAATCACCGTAAAGCTTTAACTTTTGGAACAATCTTTTGAATTCAAAATGATGGAAGCTATGGAGAAACTTCTCATTTTGAATTTTAGATCAGACATTTTAAGATTTGTTGATTTCTTTGGGAATTTTGATGTTTATGTTAGCTTTTGGCTGTTTGTTTATTTGATAGGATTACTCGAGATTGGAAGTCGAATTTACATGAGTTAGCTATGAAAAGTGTCCCTTCGACGACAAGGCGAATCTTGTTGACAAGTTTATTCATGAATTTGTGCTTTAATCCTTCAAGGTACTTATCAGGTCTGCTCCTAGTTCAGCTTATTTGTTTTTTCTTCTAAAGCTTTGTTTTTAACAATTCCATGAGGCAAATTTTGTATAAGAAGCTTAATTATCACAATCAGAGCGTTGTAGTTCCTAGCTAGTGATGATCTGTAGCTTTAGTAGAAAACCTGGGTCATCATGATTCATGATGTGATATAGCCTTTTTCATAACACTTTGAGTTCTTCTGCTTATGTTAAGATGGATTTGTTGATTAATAGTGATATAAGTATGTTCTGTGATGAATTACTACAGCCTTAGCACTTGGTGATCCATCTGTTGCGACCGTTGAAGATGTTAGTCCACCTGTTTTCCCAGCTGGACCTCTTTTCCCTACTGAGGTTTGTTTCTTTAGCTATTGTAAGTTTCAGCTTTTGATGGTTATACTAAGATTTATATATCTTTTCTATGTTTCAGGGGAGAATTGTCCAACTGTTTGAGAAGAATACTTATTCCGTTGTCAACATATTTGATGTGACATTACGGCCTCAGCTCAAAATGACGGGTGTGGTTGAGGTACTGTTTCTCAGTACTAAAATAGTATCTCTTTTTTTTTTTATGTTATTATCGATTGTTTTGACATACAATTGCACTCAAAACGTAATCGTAGATACCTGAAGGAAATGGCTCTGGAGTAGTCTGGGATGGACAGGGATACATTGTGACCAATTATCACGGTAAGATGATTTGAATGAACCGTGAATTGAGCGTACAAGTGCTTGAGATAGGCAAGGACAGTATCGTAAGTTTTTTAGTTGTATTTTCTGCTGAACAGTTATTGGCAATGCCCTTTCAAGAAATCCTAGCCCCGGGGATGTGGTTGGTCGTGTGAATATTCTGGCATCTGATGGGTGAGGTTTTTTTTTCGCGGGATGAATACTTTCAGCCATTTATAGTCTCTCTAGTTATTCTCATGTCTGCTCGTTTGTGAAAATCTTGAAGGGTACAAAAGAACTTTGAAGGAAAACTTGTTGGTGCTGATCGTGCTAAGGATCTTGCTGTCTTGAAGGTATAAATAAAATACAGGTTTTGTGTTATTTGTCGATCGAATTTTAAAAGAATCAACTGCTTTTATTGATGTTATCACAAAAATCAGGTAGATGCCCCTGAAACTCTCCTGAAACCAATTAAAGTTGGGCAGTCAAATTCTCTAAAGGTTGGGCAGCAGTGTTTAGCAATTGGAAACCCGTTTGGTTTTGACCACACTCTTACGGTTGGGGTCATCAGCGGTCTTAACCGTGACATATTTAGTCAAACCGGAGTTACCATTGGTGGTGGAATTCAAACCGATGCAGCCATTAACCCGGGAAATAGGTATGTCTACAGAATCATAGAAAAGAGGATTATATTTTTCTTGTAAAATCATTTTCTATGTATTTAATGGATCTTTCTTTATTCAATTTCACAGCGGAGGTCCTCTGCTTGATTCAAAAGGGAACTTGATTGGGATCAACACGGCCATATTCACACAGACAGGTGATTTTCATTGACTCACAGAATCATGTAAGAATCCATTTTAATATTCACTCTTGGTTTCAACAGGAACATCTGCGGGTGTCGGATTTGCAATTCCGTCATCGACTGTATTAAAGATTGTTCCTCAACTTATCCAATTCAGCAAAGTAAGCATGAAAAAAATCCATTGTTCTGTTTTCTTAATCGGGCTTTCGCCATCCATTTGTGGAATTTTGTTGATGTTGTTACTATATTCAAAACTCTAGGTCCTTCGAGCTGGTATTAACATAGAATTAGCCCCTGATCCAGTAGCTAATCAACTCAATGTTCGTAATGGAGCCCTTGTCCTTCAGGTATATAAAATACTTCATACTCTAAAACCTCGAAACCGGTTGGTTTATTTGATGATTCTGTTTATGATTTACAAGTGCCATTTTTCATACAAAAACAGGTACCCGGAAATAGTCTGGCAGAAAAAGCAGGATTACATCCGACATCCCGGGGTTTTGCTGGTAACATAGTACTTGGAGATATCATTGTTGCAGTTGATGACAAACCGGTAAGCCCCGATGAACCTCTTACATAAAAACAAGAAAATAATTCTCAAGTTTTTTGCTTTTCCTCAGATAGATCTTCAGGATTTAACTGAGATTTTGAGTGTTTTTAATCAGGTGAAAAACAAAGCCGAGTTGATGAAGATATTGGATGAGTACAGTGTAGGTGATAAGGTGAAACTTAAGATCAAGAGAGGAAATGAAGATTTGGAGTTAAAGATCTCATTGGAAGAGAAAAGTTCATGAAAAATTATTGACAACATTTGATCTCTTCCTTTTGAATCTCTCTGTCTTTTTTTTTCCCCTGAGAATAGCAAAATTACAATCGTTGTCTAAATTCTCTGAATATATATGTAATGTCTATGGGAAACAAATTATAAATATTTAAATGTTCTAACCAAATTATTCTATTTCAATATTTCTTTTTCGTATTTATCTTTTTTCTTATTCAACATACATAATTTATGTTTTTAATATACAAATACAACTACATTGTTGGTAAAGAATGTATCGCATCTTTTTATCAGAACTATTTGTTATGTACATTTTGTGTTTATAACCATTTTAAAAATCCTAACAAGTGTTTCACAGATAAACATTTTTGTATTGTCTTTAATTTAAATTTTTTCATGTAATTTTTTTTGCTGTGTGAGTTCATTTTACACTCAATTATTTTCAACCCTATTTATTTTAATTTTCTAAAACTAGTTGTTTACATTTATACATATCAATTGTTCAATAGATCCATATTTTAATAACCAAAAATTTGCAAATATTTAGAAAAAGTTACTAAATCTGTATTATTTTAAGATTGTTTTTTTATATATTTAACATAAGATTTATGAATTTTTTTTAAAAAATATAGTAATAGTAATTGTCTAAAATTGTTGCGGGCGAATGCTAAACCCGTGTAGAACAAAAATGGTGTAGGGTTTACCTTCTCTCGCTTTAAACGCCCACCATCTTCTCTATCTCTCTCTCCAGGTACGCTTCGAGCTCGTTTTACTATTTTTAGTCTCCTTTGAATCCAAACCCATTTGAAGTAATACGATAAAGGAGCCGACTTTTTCTCAAAATTGTCAAATTTCAAAACTTTTGATTCGAGTTCGTGACCATGGCGAGAGGCGTAGCTGGAGTTTTGCGTAGAGCCTATAGTTCAAGAGTTAGGGTTCTATTATCGACACGAAATTTACATTCTTTTAGTGAAACTGAGTCTAGATCTCTTTGTAATTCTGATTTTGATGTGCCCACGAACCGGTTTTGTTCGGGTAATCGGGTTCGGATTCAGCTTCCTTGGAATGATTACAGATTTGGGTGCTTTGAGATTGGTAAAGTTAGGACCTTTTCGTCTACTGTGGATAATAACGGCGAAAATGATGATGTTGAAGAAAGTGTTGGTTCTGAGAGTGATGATTATGATGAGGAAGGTGTGATTAATGAACTTGGTGATGTAGATGAAAGCTTGTTGAATGATTCAGTGGTTGCTAAGACGGATGAGATTGGTAGCGAGGCTGCTCGTGCTTTGAACGCTCGGTATAATGATCCTGTGGAGTTATACAGAGAGCTTAGGGAAAGTGAAGTGCGTTCTAAGCTTCAGCTTAGTGAATGGGATAGTTTACATGAGATTTTCAGGTATTTTGCACAGTCGGGATGGGCGGCTAATCAGGCTCTTGCAATCTATATTGGGAAATCGTTTTTCCCTACTGCTGTTAGCAAGTTCCGGGACTTCTTCCTTGAGAAATGTAGAATTGAGGTTGTTCAGGATCTTGTTCGTGTTGGACCGACAGATGAAGCTGTTAAGTTTTTGTTCCCTGTGTTTGTTGAATTCTGTATTGAAGAGTTTCCTGATGAGATCAAACGTTTTCAGAGTATTGTTGATACTGCAGACCTCACGAAGCCCGCAACTTGGTTTCCTTTTGCTCGTGCTATGAAGCGTAAAATCGTTTACCATTGTGGACCGACTAACAGTGGCAAAACGTACAATGCTTTGCAGCGGTTTATGGAAGCTAAGAATGGATTGTATTGCAGCCCACTTAGGTTATTAGCCATGGAAGTTTTTGATAAAGTAAATGCTTTAGGGATTTACTGTAGTCTCTTGACTGGACAAGAGAAGAAACATGTTCTGTTCGCCAACCATGTATCTTGTACGGTTGAAATGGTGTCTACAGATGAGTTATATGAAGTGGCTGTGATCGATGAAATACAAATGATGGCGGATCCTAGTAGAGGTCACGCTTGGACAAAAGCTTTGCTTGGATTAAAAGCTGATGAGATTCATTTGTGTGGAGACCCGAGTGTTTTGGATATTGTGCGTAAGATGTGTGCTGATACAGGGGACGAGTTAGTGGAAGAGCATTACGAGAGGTTCAAACCGTTAGTCGTAGAAGCGAAGACCTTATTAGGAGATCTTAAAAATGTTAAGTCTGGGGATTGTGTTGTTGCGTTCTCTAGAAGAGAGATATTTGAAGTTAAAATGGCTATCGAGAAACATACAAATCATCGATGTTGTGTTATTTACGGTGCATTGCCGCCTGAGACAAGGAGACAGCAAGCTAATCTGTTTAATGATCAAGAAAACGAGTATGATGTTTTGGTTGCAAGCGATGCTGTTGGAATGGGATTGAATCTTAACATAAGACGGGTTGTGTTTTACAGTTTGAACAAGTACAACGGCGATAAGATAGTTCCAGTTGCAGCTTCACAGGTAAAACAGATTGCCGGGAGAGCTGGAAGGAGAGGAAGCCGTTACCCAGATGGACTTACAACAACATTGCACTTAGAAGATCTAAACTATCTAATCGAGTGTTTGCAACAACCGTTTGATGAAGTTACAAAAGTCGGGCTTTTCCCTTTCTTTGAACAGATTGAGCTTTTCGCTGCACAAGTTCCCGATATGGCCTTTTCAAAGCTCTTAGATCATTTTGGAAAACACTGCAGACTCGACGGTTCTTACTTCTTGTGCCGTCATGATCATGTGAAGAAAGTAGCAAACATGTTGGAGAAAGTACAGGGACTGTCTCTAGAAGACCGGTTTAACTTCTGTTTCGCACCGGTCAATATCAGGAATCCTAAAGCGATGTACCAGTTGTATCGATTTGCTTCAACATATAGCCAAGATACACCGGTTAATATAGCAATGGGGATACCAAAGAGTTCTGCTAAGAACGATACCGAGCTGTTGGATTTGGAAAGTAGACACCAAATTTTGTCTATGTATCTTTGGTTATCTAACCAATTTGAAGAGAAGAATTTCCCATTTGTGGAGAGGGTTGAAGCAATGGCTACAAATATTGCAGAGTTGTTAGGTGAATCGTTGAGTAAAGCTTCTTGGAAGATGGAGTCAAAAGAAGAGAAAGTGAAGGGTCAAAAGAAGGAAGATAGAGGATATGAAAGACCAGCTTCATTAATCAAGTTAGCTAATAAGTAAGTACTTCAAAGTTTTTTTTGTGTGTTTTGAGAATGTTTTTGATAATTGTGGATTTTGCTGAGAGATTTATGTGTGAATTGTTTCAGGCGGAAAGAGGAGAATTTGGTGTGAAGAATAATAATCATAATAAAGTAGCTTCATAGTGGTTTTTGCAGAGACAAGTAATGGTTAATTAGTTATTATTGTTAAGCAAAAGTTTCTAATGGATTCTTCAATTTTGATTAGACTGGAGACTTTTAGTTGTCTTTTAGTTTTCTTCTTGAGCAATGTCGTAAGAGAGAAGAGTCATCAAAGAGGTGTTTCTGTTGGTGTGTTGTTGCTTATAATTAATGTAAATTAAGTGTAACGAAATTAAAAAGGATATAGTATTAGGGCATTATCAATGGGGGATCATGTGAGGGTGTTCTTATAGAGAATATAATGTTAAAATAATATAAGATCATGTGTTTAGATCTTTTGTTTAGAAGTTGATTAGTGGGAGAACATGTGTAAGATCTTAAGACTTAATAATATAATAATCTAAATTAAATTAAGATTTTACAATTATTAAAACATTTAAAAATAACATATAAATTGCAAATGCCAAATTTATGAAAAACTGAAAATAAAAGTGAAAATACAATACTAAATATTTATGAAAAAAACATGAAAAATATAAATAACAATAAACAAACAAACATATTACTTAATAAAAGCACAAAAACATTTTATCTAATTAATACATAGTTTATTATCCAAATTTATTCCAAATATGTTGAATATTCCAACCAATGCCCAAATGCCACGTCACCCCGCAACACCCACAAGAACAGATCCAGGTCAAGAGCCCAGTTCCTGATCTTAAGCCCATTAACCCATTTTTTTGGATTTAAATAATGCTTAGATCAGGGGGGGTGATCCCCCAATGCAGATGGTCTTAGAATATTAAGAGCTATTGGCATATTACAGAAAAAAAATATCTAGAGTATCATTTTCTCCAAACATTTATTTTTGATTTTTTTTTTCTTCTTATTTTACGCAAGTTAAACCGATGAAAATGGTTTAAACGAAGCAGATGCGGATACAATGGTTTACGAAAACTAACGATTGATATTATTAAACTATTTGAACGATATGAAAATGTTATTTTCAAGCGATTTGAAGCGGAAACATGTAATATAACGGTATATATTTTCTATGGTATATAGGAAATCACTACTTGGAATATATATTAGATTAGAAATTACATTTTCGGTTTAAAAATTATCGTGATTGTCACTTAAAAAAACTTTTGATCAAAAACAACATTTGGTTGCACATTAATTTATTGAGCTCCATTACTACTATTAGATTTTATAGTTTTAACAAAAGCACCCATGAAATAAATCAATTATTCAAAGTAACTTTCAAAATAAATTCAAATTCAAAAGACGAAAAAAAAAAAAAAAAAAAAAAAATTCAAATTCAAAAATGATAGAGGTCAATGAAAAAAGCCCAATGGGCCAACCCAAACCAAAAAAAATCTTTGAGCCCTTAAGACGCTTTAGGTTTTTTCATAGTCCTGTAATATAAAAAGCTCTCTGTCTTCTTCGTCGCGATCAACTCTGTCTTTGTTTTGAGCAGCAGCAGCAGCAGCTATGGTAAACGTCAGATTCTACCGCAACTGTGAGAACTCTCTTCTCTCCATCTTCTATTTTCTTATTTTCGAAAATAGATTCATACTCTGTTTTTATTCCCTCATGCATGCTGAATTTAGATTCATACTCTATTTTTTCTCGAATTTTACTTACCAAAATCTGATTTTGATCATTTGTGTATTATTATTATGTTTTCATGTTATAGATTTTTTTATTTTTAGGGTTTTGTAATTGATCTGATGAGAAATTTAACTCTGCTCTCTTTCTATGTGTGAAAGAAAATTAGGGTTTTAATTTGGTACTCTGTTTTTTCGTTACCTTGTTCTGTTTTGTTCTTAAAGATTTGATTTTTATTTGTTCTTTTAAGATGGGAAAACATTCAAGAAGCCACGTCGTCCTTATGAGAAAGAGCGTCTTGATGCTGAGCTAAAGCTTGTAGGAGAATACGGTCTTCGTTGTAAGAGAGAGCTTTGGAGAGTTCAATATACACTTAGCCGAATCCGTAATGCTGCAAGAGAACTTTTAACACTTGATGAGAAGAACCCTCGTCGTATCTTTGAAGGTGAAGCTCTTCTTAGGAGAATGAATCGATATGGTCTTCTTGATGAAAGCCAGAACAAGCTTGATTATGTTCTTGCTTTGACTGTTGAGAATTTCCTTGAACGTCGTCTTCAAACTATTGTCTTTAAGTCTGGTATGGCTAAGTCTATTCACCACGCTCGTGTCCTTATCCGACAAAGGCACATCAGGTATGGGAAACTTTACCTTACATTAATAAAGATCTTGGTATAATCTTGGGAACAACATTTAGTTCACTGCTTCTAACAAACTCAATGGTGTTAAAAGTGTATGGCTACATAATTGTGCTTTTGAACCGGGTAGAATCTTAGGTGGATCCTTCTAATTTTGTCGATGTTCACGGCTCGAAATGAACTCAATTGTGTAAAAGGTTATAGGCAATGTCTTTTGAGTTAGTATAATCTTGGGAACAACATTTAGTTCACTGCTCTGGTCGTACTCAATTGTGTTGAGGCGTATCGGTTTTGTCTTGCTTGACTCGGGTATAATCTTGGGCGGATCCTTCGAAATTTGTTGCAGTTCATCACTGCTAAAGATGATTGTGTTAAAGTTTATAGGTAATGCTTTTTGAGTTGGTTGAGGCTTATCGGTTTTGTCTTGCTTGACTTGGGTAGAATCTTGGGTGGATCCTTGCAAAGTTGTTGCACTTCACAGCTATAGATGAACTCAATTATGTTAAAGGGTGTTACAAAAGCTGATTCTTGACCTAATGTTTTTTTGATTCGGTATAGGGTTGGGAGGCAACTTGTGAACATTCCATCGTTTATGGTGAGAGTAGAGTCGCAGAAGCACGTAGACTTTTCTCTAACCAGTCCATTCGGTGGTGGTCGACCTGGAAGAGTGAAGAGAAGGAACGAGAGAGCCGGAGCTAAGAAAGCTTCTGGTGGTGGTGATGGAGATGAAGATGATGAAGAGTGAAAAGTACCAAACCCCTAAAAAATCCTCAAGCTAAAATACTACCGAAACCTACCAAAATGCTTTTAGTTAATAATAGTTTGGTTTTGATACCTCCTTTTGTGAGATCTTTGGTTTGTTAGTTTTCTTAATTAGTAGAAGAAGTGAAGTGTGTTGGTTTGGTGATGCGTTTAGTTTTTATGTAGTGGACCTTTGTGTTCTTAAACCATGTCACTTTCGAATCTTGCTTCTTACAAGATAGTAGTAGCTGATATTATTATGTCCGGTGACTTTGCTTACAAGCAAAAAGCTTAATCAATAAAGTAGTTTAGTTATAAGATGTTTCTTAATTACCACACAAGACTAAAATATATCTTGAAAACATACATATTCCGATTTGTAAAAAAGAAACAAGAATCAATACCAAAAATTATTTTTAATAAACAAAAAGTATTTATATTACTTCAAAAATGCAAGCTAGTGTTCATAAGAAGATGAAGAATTATCTTTTATATAAAGTCTTAAATGATTTCAAATAAGATATCATTTTCTTGTTTATGATTGATTATGTAAACTATATTACATATGTAAACATAACATTCGTAATTTTGCCCACCACATTTGTATAGTGTCAAATTCTAGAGTGATGATGTAATTTCCGATCTAAGAGTAAAAGAGTAAAACAATATAATGGATAGGTTTAGTTAGATATTGAAGCTTTTTGCTATTGAAGAGGTTCTCATTGTTTTGGAGAAGCCTATGTAAAGCATGATTGTGTAATTATGAGAGACAATTGGTTAAAGGGGACCATATACAGTATATATTGGTCTCTACCTGGACCATAATGTGTTACGTCTTCCTTATTATTAAAAGTTGATACCTACTCTGGAAAAGTATACTAATGAAAAATTCAGATCTTCGTCTGGATATTGTACCTTTTAAAATTCCTTTTTTCTAACTAGATAAATATTCCGAAATAAAGATATTTTTTTAATTGTTGAAGTCTTTTCTTTTTGTAAATTGGAGTCACTCAGTAAAATGATGCCTAACTTAATTATAAAGTAGTACTTAATTTAACTTTCAAGTCTATGAATACCAAGAAATATGAAATTAATTTTGATATAATTTCTTAATTTGTGTGAAAATATTAAAATGATAATTACTGTAAATAGATAGAACATAGATGTATTAGTATCTCCTTAATTGCCATTGTAGTAACTAGTCATGGGCGTTCGGTTATTCGATCGGATATCGGTTCGGTTCCATTCGGTTTCGGTTCTTTCGTTCTAAAATTTAGTATCCATTCGGGTATTTTGATATTTAGGTTCAGTTTCGGTTCAATTTCGGTTCTTTCGATTTTAAAATTTAGTACTCATTCGGTTGTTTTGCTTTATTTTTGGATATTTTCGGATATTTTCAAATATTTTTCGGTTATTTTCGAATAATTTACTATTTTATATATTTTTCAAGTATTTTTGATTATTTGGTCAATAAATAACTAATATTTTTAAAAATATAATTGTATTTCGGATATTTTCGGTTATCCGAAATATTTTGGTTCGGTACTGATTCGGTTACAGTTCTTTCGGTTATAGAATTTAGTATCCATTTGGATATATTCAAATTGTCGGTTCGATTCGATTCAATTCTTTTTGCTTCAGTTTCGGTTCGGTTTATTTGCTCAGGTCTAGTAGTAACACCGCAAAAGTCTACCGTTTTACGTAGGCCTGGGCATAAAATCCGAAATCCGAAAACCGATCCGAAACCGATCCAAAAAATCCGGCTCCGAATCCGAACCGAATAGTCACAAAACCCGAACGGATAATGAATTCTCCTATCCGAATTATCCGAACCGAACCCGATCCGAACCGAAAACCGAAAGGATATCCGAAAACCGAAAATAAAATTATATATCCAAAAATATTAGTTATATTTAGCTATAATTTTATAATAAATAGCAAAAATATCCTAAATAACCTAGATATCGGAAAGTTTTTAGTTATATTTGTTAAAATTATACATATTTTTGGAAAACTTAGCCAAATTTTAGTAAGATTAAAACTATTTTTTATTTAAATTGAACATTTTTTTGGTTTTTTTTCCTCGCAAACCGATCCAAAATTAATCCGAAACCGATCTGAATCCGACACTATCCGAACCGAACCCGATCCGAATAGTCATAAAATCCGAACGGATAATAAAATCTCCTACCCGAATTATCCGAATCCGAATAAATCCGAACCGAATCCGATCCGAAATCCGAATGCCCAGGCCAAGTTTTACGTGTGTGCACACACACTACACAATATGTCGATGCGTTGTTTGTGATGTGATGGCAAAACAATTCTTATCAAGGGACATGTTATCCGAGGAATTAGTTGGACATTTCCAGCATAATTCGAATACTCATGCTAAATCCAGAGAAACATTTCGCATTGAAAATATAAATATGGCAATCTTATGTGTGTTGTATATTTCGACGTGATCAAATATTTACACATAATAGAATATTTCAAATCTTCGAACATAGAATGGAAGATGCCGTTTGATGACTTTTTCAATGTTATTTATTCACTGCTATGATATGATTGGTGCCATACTGCCATTAATGCATATTATCGTACTATAGTGGTTTTGTAATTCACTGAAAACAAAGAAAAAATTGCTCAACTTTTTCCAAAGTGATTTTCTGAATTTTTATAAATTAATTATTTAACTAGTCTTTCATTTCCACATGATTAGTCGTTTTTTACAACATGTTTATAAAGATGTGAATTAATTGCGAAAAGTAGACACAAAAACATCGTGGAGCCTATGAGACCAAACATTTAGTACCCGAACCCACATGGACTAACATGTAAAATCTCCCTTTGCAATTTATTAGAATGGTCACTTTCTTTAATAATCTTGTATATATAAAACACACACCATTGACACCAACACACTTTTATATATATTCTTGTATTCACACATATAAGAAAAATTAATAAATGCTTTCTTCAATTATGTGCTTTATTAAAAAAAGTATGTGTATTATTTAAGAAAATAATATGAATTAATGTTTTCGTTAAATATTTGTGGTGGATAGATCATTGAAAGGTATATGGTGTACTTATGGTTGTCTGATCCACATATCATTCTCTATGAATTATCAGATTGAATTTCATGTCGGATGATATCGCGATATAACACAACGATGAGAAGATAATTTTCTTGTATATTTAGTATATATTAACCAAGAAGTATTTTTAGTAAGTAACATAACATTGATTTCGTTAACTGGTATATAATCCATGTTATACAAACATGTCGAAAAGAGAACCATTCTCACTTATATTTTTTGTTTTGTTAGAAGAGATTTAATCTAGCTACTTAAACTTTAATTTGCGAGTTTTTACCAAACTTGTCATTGAATTACTTTTTTTTTGTTTTGTTTTGACAGAACTTTTCATTGAATTACTATTGAAATAGAATGTGATAAATTAATACACCACACAAACGAAATATTTTGAGGGATAATGTGGGATTTCGAATTTTATATACACTTTTCATAATAATAATAACAATAATATATATGTTTCACACAGATAATTGTATTCGACTGTTACATACTTGTCGGATCTTTATTGATAATGTTATTGGACAACAAGATATCTAAAATTTTGATCTTATGGACCCGAGGGCAGCATGTAGCACGAGACATGGTGGTGACACGTGACATAGTCGATGTTTTGAGAACTTTTATATAAATTAATACTCAACCAATAATGGACCAATCGAACCATTAAAATAAGTTATATGAATGACTATGAGACATGCATTTTAATCACTTCAAAACAAAACATTTCTTTAAATAATTTGGCTATTGTTTTAGTCAAAGTGTAAGTGTTCGAAGAAGTTTGAAATAAATAGTCGGAACGTACAGTTTGATATGTATATGTTCCGTTTTTAAGCATTTGATTTCGTTTTCACGTTTTATAAAAAGTTGATATTTTGTTATATGTACTATATTTTTGGTTACATTGGTTCCATATGAGTCACATAATTAGGCTTCTCCGTTTTAAAAAAGAAAAATGTAGTTAGTATGGAATATAATTTACATAATTCTCTCTATCCACTTTTTATACAAGTTTGAAACTATATATTTTTAATATACAAGATTACAGATAAATATACAAATTGTACCATACTATGGAACACAAATTTGGTAAGTTGTATTTAGAAAAATTTAGAGAGACAGATTTTAATTCAGGCCATAATACGAATTCTAATATGATAGATTAAAAAAAAAATGAATGAAAAGTCATGTCATCACATGGTAGTTGCCTTTTTGTGAAATTGCAGATGAAGGGCCACAATGTTAGATGAACATGAAACACTTATCTTGACCTTCATCAACCCCATCTTTGGGAACTCTTAGTTTCCTCCATTTAAACTATTCAAATCTCCTCAATTATTCATACTTTTAATTTAGTACCCATTTATTTATTCACTCTATATAGGAAATTATACTGTGAATTTTTCAATAACTAAGCATTTATATATTTGTGATCCATTCTAGTCTTAATATTTTTTGGGATAGTTATTGGGAGAACCGGAGATCGACGGTCGAGATTATTGCCCAAGAATATGGAAATCATGAAAATCGTCGATCTCCGGTTCTCCCAATAATAGTTGAGGCATAAAAGGGTTTAACGAATCTTGAAACTTTTGTAAGAACTATATAGTAATTAATTTTTATCATTTGAAATATACACAATAACTAACCATGATTGAAAACTTTGTGAAATAATTCAATCCCGCCACTCTACCTTCGTATAATGATTGGTAATAGTTTCGACTTGATGATATATATATATAAGGCATGGAAATTTGTAATTAAAAAATGATTTCGAAGTTTTGTGGTTAAAGAGCATTCAAATCTATCGCTTTCTTCTCCCGTGACATCATTGTCGAGGTTTATTGCTCTCCGTCTCTCTCTCTCTCTCTTGTGGTCCTTAATTTGGCCAATTTAAATCTCTCTTATCACATTCTCAATTTCTTTATATTTGAAGTGTATTCAAAACCCCAAAACACTTTTCTCATTACATTCTCTTCTCTATTTTTCTTCTTGCTTTCTAGTTTTTCTTTCTTCTTGGTCGTTTCTTTTCAACCTAAAAACCTTATCAAATCATAAAAGCTTACACCTACTTGCCACATAGACATAGCCTATCTCATTTCTCTATTTCTATTCCTCAATAGAACTTGTTTAAGCTAGTGTGAGAGAAGTGAAGCAAGAGAGTAGAATCACACAACTTAGTTAGGGTCTTTTCTTGCCACATTGTTGAACATGTCGAACAGAAGATCAAGACAATCTTCAAGTGCTCCAAGGATCTCCGATGATCAAATGATTGACCTCGTAACTAAGCTCCGTCAAATTTTGCCGGAGATTGGCCAACGACGTCGTTCCGATAAGGTATCACACATAATATATGCATATATATATTCACTTATAACAACCATTTAACATTATCCATCGTGTAAACCTACCCAAAAAGGAAAGAAAAAAAGTTTTGTGAAAAGAAGAGAAGACATTAAAATCAAACAAAAAGAAAAAAAGAAGTCGGAACTTTTGACTCCGGACATTAAGGAACATGACAATATTCACAACCTTTTTCTTCCATATATATATATACAAACATATTTACATAGAGTATCATCAGCTTGCATGCATAGACATAAAAGTGCATGCATTGGTTCAAAAAACTTATACTCCCTCCGTATTTTAATAATTGTCGTTTTAGAAATTTTATTTTTTTGAATTGGATGTCGTTTTCAAATTTCTATGCAAAATTTATTACTTTTTAATGTTTTATGACATCATAAAACATTAAAAAGTAAGAAATTTTGCATTGAAATTTGAAAACGACATCTAATTCAAAAAAATAAAAATTCTAAAACGACAATTATTAAAATACGGAGGGAGTATATGTTTTCTTTTTTGTTGCTGAAGGTATCAGCCTCGAAAGTATTGCAAGAGACATGCAATTACATACGAAATTTGAACAGAGAAGTTAACAATCTCAGCGAGCGTTTGTCTCAGCTTCTCGAATCTGTCGATGAAGATAGCCCTGAAGCCGCCGTTATTAGAAGCCTACTCATGTAATCTTTTTTTGTTTTTGTTTTTGACAAGCCTACTTATGTAATCTTTAATGATCGCTCTATAATAATTATATATTATATATTTTTAACCTAATCGTCTTATTATATAAACTTCAAAGAGATGGGCTTGATCTTTAATGACATACGAATTTGATAGGGTTAATTCCACAGTCAAAAGTCTCCGACATATATGTGTGTAGCAGAACTGCATGAGCATTGCCTTAGCAGGTGCATTATTAAAATAAACCAGTGGGATGAATTTTGGTGGAGAAGAATCTTTCTTTTTTCTCCCTAACAAAGAAAAAAACAGAGATTGTGATGTCTGAACTCGATTGTGTCAGTCAAGGACAGTAAAATTGCGAGAAGAAATTGTTAGTTGTGAGCATTTAATTTTTAAAGGGAATAAACAAAAAGTTATTTGACACATTGTTTTTGAGGTAACAAATCATCTAGACCTCAAAATAGAGATAAAAGCAAAAAATAGAAATAGAAGAAAATCAACTCAAATCTCAAACAGCTATTTTGAAAATTCTTTGACAAAAATAAACACTGAACAGTAAATCTGTCAATAGTCCAATATCTAAATAATATGTACGAAATCTAAAAAAAAAAACAATATGCTCAAATTTATTAACCATAACCACAACATCACTAAATCACAATAAGCATTATGTGACAATCATATTAAGAACAAAAAAAATATTTTCCAAGTGCTCATAATTTTTGTAAACAAAAGTTTGTGCATTGTCATGAATTACATAAAACCTTTTTACAAACAGTACGGGTCATTTGTTTTTTTTTTTTTTTTTTTTGGGCAAAGTACGGGTCATTTGTTTAAAAGAGAAATATTGGATTAATTTGTATTTTTCTTTTTTAACAAAAAAAGTCTTTGAAATTGGTACACCTTTTCAAAGGTTTCCTTTAGATGGCTGAGCATGCAATCTCCAAATTAGGTCTATGCATTATTTATAGCAAATGGCTTTCATAGTATTGTCTCCTCAATTTCTATTTGATATTTAAAAAAAAAAATCTATTTAATATCACATAATTCCACATGTAGTTTAACACATGTATACGCATATTGATGTATACATGCAGCCATGTATAACATTTAGACCGGTTCGCTCCTGTCAAAGTCTAGGACAACTGGTCAAGTCAAGTCCATCACCACTTTTGTATATTCTAAAATCAGCTAAACCTACCAAACAAAATTCTTTTAATTTGAATGGATTTATACATGACTACCTTTGTTACACTCAATGATCTATTATAACTATAAGATAGAGTTGTAAGTTGTGGGGTCTCCTCTATTGCAAGTTAAACTACTAATCGAAAGCACAATTTAGATCAAATTGTTCATCATAAATTGTTTATAACAGAGAGAATTGTCTGTTCAAAAATCGTCTTAAAACTGTTCTTTTATTTCATGTGCTATAAATTGTTATATTCTATTGTAAATGGTTAGATTTGATTCGTCTTTTTAAATTGTTACATTTTTATGCGGATACGTTAAACTGGAATACATATCTTGGCCGGGTTAGTGATGAGTTAGGTGCGGAATTAACATAGCGATCGGAGTTGAGATCCCAGACGGAAAATAACCACAATCTCTCGAAGCTTTCTCTATATAAAATGTTTTTCACTCTCTAAAATTCTATGTTTGTGTCAATGGTTACAAAGTTGTGTCTTATGTCTCTCTGCAATCATCATTTAATAGATAGAAGAAGATAAGCCATTTGAGTAATTGAGAAACAACAATATTATAAAGAGATGGAATGACTTTAGGGGGGTGTATTGAATTAAAGATTTGGGAGGATTTGGTGGAATTTAGGAAATTTTGGATTTTGAGAAAGTTAAGTGAGTTGATTGGTAGAATTGTAAAATATTGGATGATTTGGTGAGATTTATTTGATGAGATTTGGTGAGATTTTTAAAACAAAAATAGAAAAATTGGATTTACAAAACAGAACGATGCGACATTGATTTACACAAAATCTGGATTCTCTTTGCAACGTTGCTTTACAAAAAAATAGAAAAACTGGATTCTCTATGCAATACGTTTGAAAACATGTTCAAACTCATCTATAGTATAAAAATAGAGAAATCATGGTGTGGTGTAGTTGTGATTTTGCAAAGTAACCCTAATGAAAAGCTAAACGTGAAAGCCCATCATCATATATTTATTATTCTTCCAAAAAGACTAGCCCATAACATTTTTACGCATCCACGATTTCACTACTCATATACAAAAACAATATAATGATCCGATCCATAGATGATACAAAAGAGTGACTTTTGTATTTACCACCGGATAAAGGAATGGAAGTAGTGTAGAATTTACTGCCGGAAGAATCAAGGATGATCAGATTAGAAGATCCTGGTAAAACATGAATTGTGTATGGAATCAGACCAGACTTATGGCCGTCGACCACCGTAAATCATGAGGAAAATTGAAATCCATAATTTTGGGTTGGGAAATTTAACTGAATTAACAGATTTGAAAACTTACCCAGATTGAAAACGATGAACAAAAAGAGAGACACGAACGAAAATCTCCAAGCGATGTCAGAACCGAGAAGGAAGAGAAAGGGGCTGTCTTGTTGTTGTTAAAGGACAATTTCTCTTTTTAAAAGGAAATTCTTCAAATAACACCTCCGAAGGTGTGATTTTTTCAATTGGATTTTCTCATGTAAAATTGTATCCAAAGTCTCCCAAAATCAATGTCATGGTTTTTTTAAAAAAAAAAAGTTGTGTTTTGAATAACAGATGATTTGATATCAACTTTAGAAATGGTTGTTTGAATAACATTGGATTTGAGAAGAAATTTGAAAATTCCAGATTCAATAACAGGTGATTTTAATAAAAACCCAAAAAAATTTAAAATCCTACTTCCAATACACCACCCTTAGTGTCTTAATGAAGTGATTTCCCAATAATACCGGTTAACTAAACTGGTTCGGTATGCTACCATATCATGGACACAAACCAACCATAAACCAACAGTCCAACACTCCAACAGTAATCATATATATCTAATGATAACGATACTGTAACTTAGGGACAAAATAAATCTGATAAAAAATAAGAACGATAAATTGATTTGTCGAAAGTTAAAAATAATAATTGATTTGTCGAATAGTACTCGAAAAAGAAAAACACTATTTAATCAAGTCACTAGATAACAACCCGCACGATGTGCGGGATGAAGTGATTCAAGTAAAATTATTATGATTAAAATTATTATCCGGGATCTAAGACCCGTTTGTGTAAAACGAAACATGTTACCAATTTTTTTTTGTTTTATTCAAATTTGGGACTATTTCATATAAGAATATGTTTTACCCGTGAAATATTTGAACCTTGAAAAAAGCTTCAACGTTATAAAAAAGTATTGACGAAATGTTATACCTATGTTTTTGTAGATTTCCGTATGTTTTAAAGATTTCGAGATTTTGTAGTATAAAAAGATTTTTTTTTTTTAATAAGTATAAGAAATCCAAAATTTAGCAAAGATGAGATTTGATAGTTTCCAAGCTAAGATTTTGTAGTGTTCTAAATCTACGATTCTTAGATTATGAATGGATTATTTACGAAATGGTTATAATGTGGCCAGATTTTGGTTTATATACAAATGTGGTTATAATGTTTTTCTTCGAAAAATTAGAATTCCTCCAAAAAATAGGATTTTAAGTATTCGTAACATATATAGAAAGGAGATTATCTTATTTATCTAAGTAAAAAATTTATGAAAGATGTAAAGATTTTGTAGTTTTGAATTCGAGATTCTTGAACCAAATGTATATATTTTATCATTTAAATATAAACATAAAAATAAATATAAATAAAAAGATTGTTTACCCATCCTCTAAAGAAAATTTATATAAATGTATATAAAAAAATATAAATATAAAAATATAGTAATATAAGATAAACAAAAAGTGTATGTTTTTAATTATTAATGGGATATATGGATGTATGAGACTAATGGCAAATTCTGTAAATAGTCTAATAAATTTTGGGTAATTATCTAAATAAAAGCCAAATCATTGTGAGAGAGACACATCAGCGTGGCAATCTTGTTAATAACACATGATGGTAAGTTTTTTTTTAAAAAATGTTTCTCTATTAATATATAGGGATGTTCACTTTTAATTTTCTCTGTCTACTCAAAGTAAAAGTTTCCACTTGTAAAACACATTCTCTGATAGATTATTAGATTCCCACTATATCTCCAATAACCATTCCTACGAGAATGCAACGTCTCAGTTGCTTCCCCTTTTTGTTGGATTTTTTCAGGAAATTCGAGCCTCAAGTTTGGAGTTCTGATAGTAAAACATTTGTGACAAGGACGAGGTAACAACTCTTTCCACGGCTTGTCTAGACCCAACAACACAGTCGTTTAATATGACTCTAATTCACTGTGGGGAATATATAGTGGTAAACTACAATGAGCAGAGAGAACATGAATCTCTGTATGGTTCGTTGCTACAGTGTGAATAGATCTGAATCATTGCTGTACCTTAGTCTCTGCTACCAGTGGAAACAGGCGTCGCCTGTCCTTGGGAAAACTCGCGATGAATCAACATAAAAAGAGTGAGGCAGTAGTAGCAAAATATTTAGTTCAACACGAAATATTGCCATGCGTACAAACTGGAATCCCATCTATAAATTTCGCATTACGGCAAATATGGAACTATACAGAAGCCGATAGTAGCTCCAAGAGTGACAAGAAATGAGTTAAACGAGTTTGCAATTGAAAGCATACATTCTAGACGACTGAAAATGGCGGATTGTGACATGAAGTTCAATGGGCTGCATCTTACTGAGTGAGTACGCATACCCATCAAGTATTATTAAGGCGGTGCCACATTCTGTGGAGGCCTCCTACTAAATGAACATTGACTTCTTTACCGTACAACCTCTCCTTGTACATTCTCTTAGTGTACAGATTTTTCAGTTTTTTTAATCTTTCATCTCTTCCTAATGTCCTTAACATTCCTGATTCTTTAAACGAAATGCCCAACACATGTTCAGTACCCTGCAAAATTTTTTTTTAAGAGAAACAAATCCTACCCTGATTAAGTAAACCAAATTACTTGTTTTAAGACATAAATGATGCTAAAATTAAAAACTTACATTTTCATCAATAAGTATGTCACAACCCTCCATAGTATCCATCAAGAATTGACGCTTTGCAGGATGGTGAATGAATGGTCCAAGAACTATTTCTCTGCCTAATTTTTGCAGCACATGGTGCATACTTATGACTCTCTCTTCTGATATATGTATGAGAGACTTATCAAGCAGAATCTTCAGACTAACTCCAACATCCAACTCACTGTCTTCTAGCAATTGCATCACTTTTGCATAAGTCTCGTTATTCAGAAAGCAAGCAATATGACGAAACAACGCTTTCTCTTTCCCATTTAAACTATCATAGAGCACTAATGATTTTTTCTCAAGTTCCTGGTCTACATTTTTATGAATACCAGGCAGACATTCTATACAAGACCCCATAAGTTTTGCAAATTCAACTGCAAGCTTCCTGTAACCATCAGGTGGAGATGCCTGCAGGCAAAATATCTCTAGAGATACCTCTTGAGATGGGAAAACCACCTCGTAGATACTTTCAATACCATGAGCTCTCAGAAATTGCTTATCTTCTGTAATCAAAATGATTCTGCTCCCACGACCAAACAATTGGCCTTGACCAACAAGGGCATCTAACACGTCTTGATCATAACCCACATCATCAATAAAGATAAGAACTTTCATGTCCACACTTAGATGATCAATGTTCTCTGTGTTCAATATTCGAGACAGAAACTGTTTTTGTAAATGCAACTTTATGTTGTTGATGTCCAGGTTGTCGCTCTTATATTGTTTCACCGTCTTGGATAGCCATTTTCCATCTATGAAACCGCTAATTTGGAATTGACAAGAGAGTTGACTAAACAGAGCTTTCATAATTGTAGTCTTACCAATCCCCGAAGGACCCCAAACCCCAAACATCCTCACTTCCTCTGATTCCAAGCATATCAATAACTTCATCTTTGCCATCTGATCTTTGAATTCATCCACACCAGGAATTGCATTTGATGGTGCACGAGTTAATTCAATAATATCACCAACTACTTTCTCAATTATCTCTGCTTCGGATTCCCTGATAGGAAGGAAGATAATGGCACAATCAAAATGGAGTAAATATTACGAAGAGAGAAACATTCATGTAGACACTTGCTTATAAGTAATTAAAATAACTAACCCTTTTTCCAAGCGATATCCGTGAAGTTGGTTTAGTTTAGTCAAAGCTTGCACCCGTTTTAGTTGCTTGTCAACTGTATTGTTCTTTCCAAGGTCTATGATCTGATTCGTGATATAAGAAGGATCTACACGATAGAAAATGGGTATCACTTTTTGACCAAGATCTTCTTTTACCCTCATGATCTCCACCAACTCATCTAAGCACCAGCGCGAAGAAAAGTAATGGTTTGAAAGCACGACTACAGCTATTCTTGATCTTCTTATCCCATCCATAAGGACATCGGTGATATTGCTTCCTCTCTTAATTTCTTCTTCCGTGTTTGTAGTGATTGACATGAATTCCAGTTTCCTGTATAAGTAGCTAATGAAAGTTCTGCGAACATCCCTCCCACAGAAGTTTAGGAAGACGTCCTTCATTCGATTGCGAGAGGAAGAAGCATCTGGTAATTGAGTACGAATGTTGTCTGTTGTTATTGACACTGCACTTGGAGATTCATAACAACTCTCTCTAATCAAAGAGTCGGAGCTTGAAAAGAATATAACCTCAAGATGTTTCAGTTTTGAAATGTTTGGAGATATATAGTTTAACTTGCTGCAACCGTTCATCAATAGGTAATTTAGCCCAGAGATATCTTCTATCTCCGCAGGGACTTCTTCAATCTCGGTTTCATCTAGGAAGAGATATGAAATATTCCTTGAAATCTGAGGAAAACTTCTCAACCGTGAGCATCCACTGAGATTGAGGGAATAGAGAGATTCCAGGTTGATGTTGGTAGGAAGAACCTGCAGATTTTTGCATCTTTTCATATCTAACTTCCTCAGTTGGTTGAGATTCTGAATAGAGGAAGGAATCTTTACAAGACTCCAGCAATCTTCAAAATACAATTCCTCGAGATTGGTGGCCTTTGAAAGATCTGGGAATTCTTTCAGCTTTTTAGATCTCCGCAGATCCATCTTCTTGAGGTTTTGAAGCACCTAATCACAACACAATAAGAAGTCCAGATAAACTTAAAAATATGTCAAACATGTCGTGAAATGGTTTCTTTCAGAAAGTTCGCAAGTAAACACACTCTTCTGTTTTTTTTTTTTTTTTTCAGATGTCGGTTTCAGCCTTTATCCATTAATCTTTCAAAAGTCTTGTTTGGTTTAAACTTGAATTCGCAAAATTTGATTCATGTCTTTCATTTACCAACTACTTCTCCATTATTTTATTAAGGCTTTTGTATAACAATGATGAGAAGACAAGAACTAGGAACAATATAATGCATTGTTTCAATCAGTTACTATACTACAAAGCATTCAAACCTGAAAAACTTACCTGAGCGCCTTCCCACAATTTCTCAAGGTGACTATCGGGCATTCGGAGTTCAACGAGATTTTTTGCATAAAAGTTAGAAGGCATACATCTCATTGAGCACCCCCACCATTCCAGTAATCTAAGTTGGCGCCACATCTGGTCTTCTTCTTTTTGAGGTAAAAACCACATACCGTATTTACCTCCCTGTAAATGCAGCATGACTTCTTTGTCCTTCTGTAAGACCCCGTACATGCTTAGAAATCGAAGGTTTTGCATTTTCCTGAATGCTTTCTCACGAATATGTAATCCATCCTCGATTTCAGATAAGTTCAGAAATATGCCTAAAACACCGTTAGTACCCTGAAAAAAATATTCCAAGGGAAAAATAAAATAAGTTAAACACATATCAAATGCATTAGTAACCTAATGATATGCTTGAAAATGATTGAGTAGAGCAAACCATGTATAATTAAAAACTTACAGTTCCAGCAACAAGTACATCATAAATATCTTTAGAATCCATTAAGAATTGACATTTTCCAGGCTCCCGAGTACATGGTGGACGGACGATATCTCTACCCATTTTTTGCAGGAAATCGTGCATCCTAATGATTTTATCCGCTGATATATTAATGAGACACCGTTCAGCTAGAGTCGTAAGTCCAGCTCTAACATCCAACCTATCTTCAAGCAATCTTATCACGTAGTCCCGTGTTTTATGATTAAATAAACAAGCAATGTGACGAAATATTTCTTTCTCTTCTTCTTTTAACCTATCATAGCTGTCTTTTAATGTTTTGTCAACTGTTCCAGCCATACCATCTCTGAGCTTAGGCAACCTATCTGCCCACTCCTCCTTCTTCATCCCCGCGAGAGATGAACCCAAAACATTGAGAGCTAGTGGAAGATTCCCGGTGAGATTTGCAGCATCAATAGCCAGCTCCATAAAACCGTCATCTGGAGAGTCTTGCCCGAAGGCACATTGGCAGAACATCTGGAAAGCTAGCTCTTGAGACGGTAAAGCCACCTGATAAATACGATGAGATTCAATTCCACGGGCCCTTAGAAGCTCCCTATCCTTTGAAATAACAACAATTCTACTTCCAGAACCAAACCATGAAGTATGTCCAACCAATGCTTGTAAGAGGACTTGATCATCCACATCATCAAAAACAACAAGAACTTTCTTGTGCCCTAACCTTTCTTTCACCGCGCTTAAACTATATATCTTTATGTCCTTCTCGTCCAATATTTCAGATAGAAACTGTCTTTGCAAGTGCAACTTCATGTTGTAGTCGCCTGAGTTGGCACTTCTGTAAATATCCTTAGTCTTATCAATGAAAATGCTTCCTTGGAACTTCTTGTTACCATCCATGGAGAGTCGACTAAAGAGAGCTCGTCCGATGGTAGTCTTACCAACTCCAGATGGACCCCAAATCCCTACCATTATCACTTCCTCCGATTTCCATTCCAATAACAATTCCATCTTTATCATGTGACTTTTAATTCCGACACAGTCATCAAAATCATTGGATGATTTGGAATTCAGTTTGTTTGAAACATCACTGGCGATTTCCTCAATCATCTTTGCTTCGTCAGGCCTAACAAATTGCAATAACATAAACATGCAGATATTAAGAAAAGTACAATCTTGAAAAGACCTATAACCAAACAAATAATCTTGAAAGAAAACAGGAGAAGCAAAATTAAGAAAGTACCAATCCCGAGAATCCACTCCGGCTGTGGTTGCTGCCTCGGACAACGCTTCCCGCCACTGAAGTATCTTTTCCTCTGGTATGCCTTTGCAAGTCTTGTTGAAGGTCTCTCCGAAGCTCTCGGTTTGTTTCTTGACATGAGAAGGTTCCACACCGTAGAAAATGGGAATCACGATTTTGCCCATTTCTTTGTTGCACTCCATGATCTCCACCAATTCATCCAAGCACCAGCTCGAATTTGCAAAGTTCTCGGAAAATGCGACAATCGACATCCTCGATCTTCTAATGGCGTTGAGCAGCTCAGGGCCAATAGGCTTGCCTTTTTCAATTTCATTGTCCTTGAAGGTGATTAATTTGCGGTCAAGCTCCTTGAGAAAGTGAGAACGGAATTTGACGCGGACATCTTCCCCTCTGAAACTGAGGAAAACATCGTATACACAATTGACTTGTGGAGACGAAGAAGAAGAAGAAGCCATGGAAAACACAGATAAGAAGAAACTGCAGAAAGGAAACTTGGCAAAACAATCTACAATAGTTGATACATTCGCATACCCGACGACTTTTTTGTTGATTACACGTCTGAAACAGCCAAGTAACCTCAAGTGGGAGTGGTGGGAAGTTGACCATATAAAAAAAAACCTCAAGTGGGTCTGTGAAATCTCCTTGACGTAGTATAATAATGAAATATGATTAATTTCATATATTTGTTGAAGGTATAATATCATAGATTTGTGGAAAAATCAAAGAGAAACACCAAATGAGCATTGTTATTATATATGTTGAAAAACCCATCTAAAAAAATGTAAAAGTTCATTCAGACATTTAATCGAACACATGATATGCAATATATATTAAGCTTTATCTATTCAATCAAAAACTATTAAATCCATCACCACTTCTTCTATGATGTTATAAATTATGAAAGGCAGTTTATGAATTCGAAATTTCGAATTATTGCAATTATTCTAATAAGAATAAACCAAAAACTCGAATTGGTGAGGAGAGACATACTGATAAGGCCTAGACACTTCGAAATCAGCAACAGTGACGAAGAAGACGCCGATGATTCAGAAGATGACGGTGGTGGCTGAAAAATCGCGGGAGATTTGTTGATTCAAGAAGCTTGAGTGAAGCTTTGGTTATGGAGGTTTTGGATAAGATTTAGTGCAAGTCTCTACCTATGCCAGAGTGTCTCTCGTTTTTTACTTGACGCACGTGAGGAGCACATGGAAGATTGTTACTTGTTACTCTGTTATACAAGTTAGAACAGATTCAAGGCATTTTTGTCTTTTGACGATCTCTGTAACTTATTTTCTTCTTGTTGTATAAAACAAGAGATGAGCTCCAGCTAAAATGTGTGTGTGTAATCTTGATACAAAAAGAAAAGATTTTAGGATTGTATGCGGATTCAATCTGTAAAGATGTAGATATCGAATTGAAACTGAACTCGTAAATAAACCATGTCAATTTCTTTGCCAATTTTTTGAATGGAGACAGAACCACACTTTATCCGCAGATGAACCGCACATCTCCATATATAAATTGAGTTGCCCCCAAAAAAAAAAAATCATATAAATTGAGATCAAGTTAATATATATACTACTGTACAAATTAAAACTTTTGAACAGTGATTTCAACATGGACGTCTGATTGACACCTTATATATAGTATACACACTCCAATCGAAATACCAGTTTTACACTATGGTAGTGATTGGTAACAGTTTTACAAAGCGGTTCAAAACTTTATAAAACATACAGGGTTTGAATGATAACCCATTATCAAAGCGGTACATGGTGTACAGCTTTGACAGTTACTAATCACAAAAGATTTATCAAAAGCGTTACTAAAAGTTTTACTCTCAGCTTTTTTGTACAGCTCTTTCTTACAGTTTTGCATTATTCTGGTAAAACTTACAGCTCCAACTAACAGCTAAAAAACTTGTACAGCTTTTGGTTACCAATCGGACCCTATATCTTTATATTAATAACAAATTTTGTTCTTGTCAACAAAAAAAAATAACAAATTTTGTTCTAAAGATCTAATTCTGAAAATAAATTAGTTTGAAAATAGCTATTTTCTCTTTGTGTTCATATGAATTATTTCAAATGCAATCATTGAATAACTTTTTCTGGATTTTGTGCTAAAAAACCCTCAAAATCGCCGTTTTTTGCAACTATACCCTCAAACTTTAGAAAATGCAAGTCAACATTGCAAAGTGCAAACTCAAAAGTAACCCGCTAAATAGTCTTCGTGTATATTGCTTTGTTATAAATTGTGTATTTTTCAACAAAATTTAAACGTCGTTTTGGAATAATATTGTAAATGAACCATCTTTTTAGTGTAATAGAAATAACTATAACTGATAGGTTTAAAGTTTAAACACATACTTTTCTATTGTTTTGGTTTTGTTTACAACAACACTCCAACTTCCCTCAATTTTTTTTTGTCAAAATTTTGTTTGACCTGATATCTACTTTCCATATCAATTAGAACCCCACTATACAATACTAACAATATCTACTCGAGAGCCTCAACACGGCCAAAAATGAAAAATAGTAACCCCAAAAAAAAAGGGAAACAGAGTTTTGTATATTGACTCACTCACAACACACAGGACATCTGATCAATCCATTCTCATTACAATATGGACATCTTTGAAATCCATACTCTGTAACTTCTTCTTCTTCTTCTTCTTCTTCTTCTTCGCCTTCATGGTAAATTTTGCAGCTGCCTGAACATGTCTCACACGGCACAAACCGAACATCTCCACAAGCCTCACATTCGTTACCAGAACCCGTTAAGCCATCTTCAACCATTTCGCAGTCTTTTATCAGCTTTTCAAGTGTCCCATTTTCATTCAACTTCTTAATCTCCTCTACTCCGCCAAGATACTTGTTCCCCAAGAAAACTCTAGGCAGGGTTATTCCAACGCCATTGTTGAATTTATCCTCCAATAGCTTCTTCAACTCATCTTTGAAACCCGAATGCATTGATACATCGCGCTCATCGATCCGAATTCCTAAGCTTTTCAGTATTATCCGGATATTGCAGCAGTCTTCATATGTTTTCCTTATACCTCTAAGGCTTGTGAAGTAAAGTCTCACTTTTTCTTTACCTAAACTCTTTCTTTTGCAGTTTCCTTTTTCTTCAAGCGATTTCGTGAAAGTTGAAACTATCTCAGGTGGCTCCAAATCATCAACTCTGCTATTGGACTTAACATTCTCACGAAACCTTGATTTAGCACGATCAAACGAAACATCAACATCATGACTAGGTTGGATACGAACAACATCAAAAGAGAAGCTCCTCAAGTGATTCGGTGATCGTAAAGGACTAACATCTTCAAGACCTTCCATCAATTCCCACGTATTAATCGTCTCTGGCTCTCCAGGAGGTGTCACTATTGGAGTTTTAGGCACAATCTTAGGTATTTTCTCGTTTATCATACTTGACCAAACCCTAGCTTCAATAACCTTAGCTTCCAAATCCAAATTCATCTTCTCTCTGAACTCTCTGACCTTAATATCATTCTCTTCATCGCCGTGAAGAAACCCATTACCGGAGATTAACTTCTCCTCACATAATTGATCGGAAACGCGTTGCTTGTAAATAGAGTCTTCCAAGTGTTTGTGAAAATGCCTGAGAGAAGAATCACAAAGACTAAGAGATCCAATTGTGGAGGAAGTGAGAGCCACCGTGTGATAACTATCGCCGGTGTGTTGTGCTGGATGATGAACGTGCATTGAATAGCTTCGTGGCACAATCACCGGAGATAATCCTCCTTTGCAATTACGGCAACGGTTTGGATTCTTTGAGCTCGCACAACCCATTTTAATCAACCAAATCGAAAACAGAGAAAAGGGAAGAAAAAAAGCTTTGATTTTTGGACAGAGATTAGATTTCAGACAAAAGGGTTTGCTAAATTCAATGAGATGTCATAAAATTTAGCGAGATTTGTAAGAATAATAGAAGGAAATTACGAAGATCTTGAAAACAACGATAGAGAAAGCAGAGAGATCGTAAAAGAAGAAGAAGAAAAACAGAGAAGATTCTGTTTGGACCAGTTCTGCAAAACAGAGAAGATTGGTTGATCAAATGTCAGATTGAGAAATCGATGAACAAAGAAAGAAACTAGAGAGGAATCTTTATGATGATGATGATCATCATCATCTTCTTCGTTGTCAGGTCCTACTTTCTTTCTAAAAAGTTGTAGAGAGAGAGAAATGGAAAATGTGTGCATTAAAAAGAGAATTTAATTTTAAATTTTGTGAGATTTTTTTTTTTTAAATATAATTTTGACTTCTGCTTGACGATGTCCTTTTGTAGTTGCGTGATCGACGCTCCTCACAAGATCTTTTTATTTTTGTTGAATTTTATTTAGATTTTGTTTACTTAATTTTGGAAATATATGTTGGCATAGGAAAATATTTAGGAAAAAAACCTCTTCTTTGATTTTTTTTTCTGTTCATGGTTTTTGAATTTGAATACTATTTACGTTTTTCTTAAAAATATTGTCTATTAGATGCTTATCATCCCACCCATAATCTCGGAATCTACCATCCAAGATTTGTTGGATATGACTCAAAGGATTACAGTTTACTAGTAGAAAAAATAAGCAATCATCAATATACGTACGACTACAAAATTTTCTGTAAAAGCTAGGGTACTTGTCAACGGATATCAACACCAATTACACAATCATAAGCAATCTTATTACAAGATATCTAATCAAATTTACAAATGGACAAAAAAAAATCACACTAAAATACCAAAGGTTGAAAAAGCCGTTGCTATCTATAAACTTTCTCTAGAAGAAAGAATTACCCCATCATAAGCAATCTTCACATCTATTTCATGATAAAAGTTTGTATACAACTCACAAGAAAGAATTACCTCTCCTTAAAACGGAACAGTGCAAGTGAGAACAAAACGCGAGGAACTTAGAGCATAGGCAGTGGTATAAGTTAGAAGATACATCTTAGGCAAATTAAATTAGTAAAATAATGTTAGAAATTTAATGAAGAGAGAGAAAAAGACTCGAGAAATTTTTTTTTTTCTTGCTTTCTCACAACTGGCCAATCACAGCCTGCCATGTAATCTCACACCCAAGCCAAACAAGTTGTTAGCTCACATCCGGATGCTGTCTCTAAGCCAACTATTTGAATATTTTTATTTTTTTTAATCCTCACACCCGCATAGAAAATACTCCATTGTGTATGGTCTTACACACTTAATCGGAACTACTTACAAACTTACATTAATTAAGAAAATATATTAAAATCTCTATTATACCCTTTAAATTCAAATTGACTATCGATATTCTTCTATAAATTGAGGTTAAATTCGAAATTTTATACCAAATATTACATTGAAAATCTAAAACGACACTTATATTGAAACGCAAAAGTAATCTTAAAACGGCACTCTTTGCGAAACGGAGGGAGTAATTAAAATATAAAGGCTTCGATATGAACTTAAATAAAGTTGGAAATATCTGTTTACGTAAGGAGAAATTTACTATAGTTTATACCTAAATGAATACAAAGAATGACTTTTTTTTAAAGTAAATCATATTTATAACTCAAATATTGATTATAGAACGACTTATGTTTTGAAGATTGTTTGCTGAAAAGTACAAGAAAACGAAGAATTGTTCTTTTTTTGACAAAGCGGAATTTAAATTGGCAAACAAAAAAGGGAAAAAACCCGAAAAAACCGCCATCTAATTTTTTTTTGGCCGTTTAATACATGTAGTATTAAATTTGGAATAAAAATACCTCTTTTAATTTCGGTTGCCTTTTAAAATCTTCGTTTTTTTAAAAATGGTAAAATCGTACCTCCGAATTAACGACCGTTAACTTTGCTAACGGAAGCATTAACTGTGGTTAAAACTTAACCCATGGTGTTTAAGTATATATATACATCTCTTTTCTAAACCTAACGAACAATTTGTCTTAGTCTAGTGGTTTAATGTGTGTTGACTTTCCATTTGTACCTAGGTTCGAACCCTCATCTGTCTTTTTATTTTTTTACTTTAATTTTTTTTTCTCCTTCTTCTCTTTCGTCTTCCTCTTCTCCTGCTGCTAAACAATACCTTCTACAGAAACTCCACTCCATTTCTGGCAGATCCGTCTCAGATCGGTAAAGAATGCAGCAATCGTGTTTAATTTTTTTTTGGGAAATTGGAATTGAGAATTCAGCTATGGAGGAAGTGACGAGATCTGTGTTAGCGGAGAAACTACTAAAGCGTTTAAAAATGGAGAATCTTTGTTCCGTCGCCTGCGGTTCCACCACTCTCCGCTTTGCCGTTGTCTCCGGCGTTCTACATTCTCTTACCTCTCTCGATCTCTCTGCGAATTTCCGATTCTCTGCAAGTAAAAAAAAACTGAAAAAAAAACAAAAAAAACGACTAAAAGGAAGGATGGGGATTCGAACCCAGGTTCACATGTACAGTCACCACATATTTAACCACCTGACTAAGACAAAATATTCGTTAGAATATGAAAAGAGATGTATATATATACTTAAACATCATGGGTTAAGTTTTAACTCCAGTTAATGCTTCCGTTAGCAAAGTTAACGGTCGTTAACTCGGAGGTAAGATTTTACCATTTTAAAAAAAACGAAGATTTTAAAAGGCAACCGAAATTAAAAGAGGTATTTTTATTCCAAATTTAATACTACATGTATTAAACGGCCAAAAAAAAATTAGATGGCGGTTTTTTCGGGTTTTTTCCCAAACAAAAAAGTAGAATATAATAGTTAGATGAAATTAATAAACACATTATAATCTTCATAATAAATGCTAGTAAACGGACACACACGGATTCAAGGCATTGAGATTGGCCTAATAATTATCACTTCATGTGGGCTAAATGGCTGATTGGACCCTCCGCTCTCAGTTTTGCTGCCCCTTTCCATATCTGTCTCCATGTTTTTTACTAATAATCTGTAATTTTCTCAAGTTTTTAGTTGTATTGCAATGTACTTCATACGTAATTAAGAGCTTGATTTTTAATAATCTGTGATCTCTAGCTTTTGTTTTAAATTTTTAAACATTCTTATTTGTTTCGGTTCATCACAAAAAAAAAAAAAAAACATATTAACCCAAAAACACTTTCATGGGTCGTCTCATTACTTCTCCTTGAGCTTTAGGTACAACCGTACAATCTATATATTCGTATAAATCAGTCTATCGTATAAACCGATTGTATTTTTGCTACTCTCTATTTTGCTTCTCCTACTTGTAACTTTCTTACCCCCTTCTTAAATATTTGTATTCTTCTTTGGCTTTCTTCTTTTGTTTCCATTATCATCAATCAGAATTTCTAGCACTTTTTGAGATATCATTGTTATTTCCTACCCTTGTCACGCGGCTACCTCTAGGTAACGCTGTGATTTGAGCATTTTCTCTTTGACTTCCTCTTTTGATTTGTGTTGAAGATTTTTCTTCTCTGCTCTCTTGCGTTGTTTGAGATTTTAATGAAGATTTTGAGTTGATTTCTTCGGTTGTCTTTGCGATTCGAGTAATTACTTGAAGCCATTTCAATATCCCATCTTTGATTTCTTTTTGTTGCTCTATAGTTAGTTTCACGGTTCCGTTAATCTCTGTTTTGTTATTTTGCCCATTCTCAATCTTCTCACCAATGGATTGAAGTAATTTTACGGTATTCATGGCTTCCATTTTTTCCCGTTGTAGACTCTTCTTCACCTAAGTTGGCAAAAGGAAACAAAACGTTTGTTAAGCCATAACTTCATTTTAGTATATAATTGAAATAAAAAGTAACCAATATGAAAAAATAGTATAGTTGGAATCAAATCTGATCGTTTGATTTTCGTACCAATGATGATATTATTTGATTTTTTAAAAGTATCAATTCGTTTCAGTTTGAAAAAATTTCAATTCGATCGTTTGATTTTATACATATATAAACCTCCCAATAAATTTTATAGAGTTTTTCTAGTTTGATGGACACAACAATAAAAATTTAGTCACTTACTGATCCTCCTCTAGATCTGTTTTTAATGGAACCGAGAGCTGAGATTGCCTCGAAAAGGCTACCGGCCTTGGCCTTCATGTCAGATTCATAGCCTTTTGCTTTAGATACCGGGCACACGTACTTGGAATACGCCTTAAGTTTTTCGAAGAAGACCTTAAACTTCTCTGTTTTGGGGCATTCCTTCTCAAGGTCAACCAAGAAGGTTGCCACAACTTTAATGGTATAAGACTCGATATCTTTTACTGTCGTTGGATCTTCAATCTGCGGTAAAGCAGGTTTAATTTTCACGTGAGCTGAAGCTACATTGAAGAAGGTTATGGTTGCAACAAGGATGGTAAAACAGAAAAAAAGTTGAAATCTTGGCATTGTATGAGAAACGTAGATTAACAATTTTGTTTTACTTTTGAAGACTCTAAAGTCTCATATATAGAAATATGAAGGACTCTATCTTTAGAATCATAGAAACAAGTAATTTATTTAAGAGAAAAATTGGTGGATAGAGATTAAAAAAAAAAAGAATAGCAAAGAACCTAATGGTTCTCCTCTTTTACATTCTTTTGGAGTATATGCACTAAAATCATAACCTATATTGTTGCCCTTAGTTCTATAATGTGTATATACATTTTTTTTTTGAATGTAATGTTAAATTATATTCAAAATGAAAAATTAATAACGTTATTACAACAATGTGCAAGTTGATCTAACCGTTAGGCAGTATATTCGAGGTCGATCCACAAGGACCAAAGATACTCTAAGGACTTCCGAGACTCGTTCTTAGCTAAAGCGAAGAGTTGTTTTGTTTGAGTTTTCAGATTGTAAAATAAAAATGCAAATTAATTAAACGATTTAACTTCAAGATTAAAAGGCATTGGGCATTAGGGTATTTCAGAGATCAATAAACAATGGAAACATGAAACAAGGAATTCAATAATTACGAACCGTTCTCGAACATGAACACAACTAGACTAATTCTCTTTCAAGACATTAATCACTAAATTTGACTACTAGATTACTAAACTTTCGCATGTAATTTCCTAGTCAAATTCGCATTATCAAACATGTTCATTAAGTTCACAATGCGTCCTAACGTCAACTTTCGTTGGCTAAGCATACATTGCTCAATTCACATTCTTTCAGGCATTCTATCGAACACTTTTGATGCATAGAAAAACCTAGAATCTACAACAGGCTGATCAATCCTATTCTAGCATTAAGAACATGTGAATCAAAGAACCTAGAGAATAAGAATTCCTAATACAGTTAATCCATTAATCCATTGAATCTCCTAATTAGAACCCTAAAACCCAATTGGAGAACTACTCACACATAGCAATGAAAACAACGCAAATAGATAAAGAAGAAAACATAGTTGAATTGAATAAATGAGATAAAGGTTTAGAAATCTTCTCCAAATTGTCAAGAAGGAATGAATCTCTAATCCAAAGGGGAGTAGCTTACAAAAGAGCTCTCAGAATCTCTAATCCAAATTATCAAATCTTTTTTACAACAATGTGCAAGTTGAGTTTGATAGTGTTTTGAAAACTAAGTTTGAAATATAAGCTTAAATAACTCTAGAGCTTAACCCCAAGCAATGATACTTATATTATGGTAACTAAATAGAAAATTGTTGTATTTAAGACTACAATCTAGAACAATTTTATTACTTACCCATAAAGTTAAGAAACTAGGTAACGAATTATTATTGTTAACCTAGGAAACGATTGTTTGAAACTGATAACGGCTTATACACGTATTTTTTCTTCTATCATTCAATAAAATTCTTAAAAAGGAAAAAAAGTAACAGAGTTCCATGAATCTCTCTCTGTCTTTTCTTTTTTGTTTTCTCATTTTAAGTAACCATTTTTGTGTTCTATAATTAGCTTATAAGAGTTAAAAAGAACAAAGTATATATACCATTCCAAGATCTCAAATCAAAACGCACTTCCTTCGTATTTTATTATCTCTTTTAGGGATCGTTTTTCTAACAAATTTTGCCTTGCCATAAGCAATTCAACCATGGCAAGGATCTCTCTGTTGTTCTCTTTAGCCTTTGTTCTAGCCATTGGCTCATTGTTCCTTTCTGTTTCCGGTCACGCTCCTCCCGTGACACCGAGAAAACCGGCATGTCCAAAAACCGTATCTGAGATCCAGACCTTACCTTTTGCCGAAATCACTGAGATCCTAAACCGGAAAGAGCGGTTTGCCCCGAACACCCCTGAGTTCGAGGTAATGTTCTCAATGTGCAAAGGCTACGTGGCATACCTTGAGAGCCTCTACAAGTTTGAGAATCCCATTGTAGATGTTTTGGGAATAGCCAAGGCCAGATACGCCTTAATGACCAAGGCAATTCTTGCTGCACAAGCTAGTGTTAGCGGTAAGGTCAATAAGAAAACTTCTTTGAAGCTAAAGAAAAGCTATGCTGATTTGACAAAAGGGTTTCTCCAGATTAAAGAAACTATTGTCAAGATATCAGCCAAACATGAATACAAGGCTGATGCTAAGATCACGGCTCACGAAGCGAAAAAGCTCAATCATGCTATGATAAATTTCAAGAATTCGATTAATGCTTTCATGAATGTGGTTAACAATCTTGAGAAGAAGAAGATGAAGAAAATAGGTCTTCACGCAAGAGCACTTGGAGAAAGACGTGAAAAAGTACGAAATGCTTTCAAAAGTTTTTTCAATAAGTTTGGTGGTTATCTAGGAGGTAAAACTCATGGAAGAGAACTAACAGAAGCTAAATACAATGCCAATTCTCATGTTGGTGCTGACGTCAAAGGATTTGAATCCATTTTAGATAAATTTTCTGGCTTCTTTAATGGTTATCTTGGAGGTCAAACTCACCGAAGAGAACTCTTTAACCAACTACCAGGCGTAGAGCAAGCCGATGAAAAAATTGCTATCCATGCTTCTTTGGCACAAAAAGCTCGCGGAAGAAGAGGTCGCGGAAGGGAACTCTATATCGTAGATCGTCCGGGCAGAGGCAGTGCCAAAGCTCCGACCGGTGAAATATCCGAAGAGTTTTCCCAAAGCAACTTTGATAAATTTTTTGGTGATTTTTTCGGAGATAAAATGCGCGGTAAAGCTCACAAAAGAGAACTCTATTTCGTAGATTCTGCCAGAATCAAGGCCGAAGCTCCGGCTGGAATCAATGCCGCAGCTCCTACTAGTGAAACAGAGAATGAATTGTCCCAAAGCGTTTTCGATAAATATTTAGGTCAGTTTTTCGGAGATAAAATTCGCGGTAAAGCTCAAAGAAGAGAACTATATGCTCAATCTCCGTTATTTAAAGATTTCTTCAATGTTGGATTTGGAGGTAAAGCTCAATATGATGCCGCGGGGAAGATGAAAGTCGCCGGACAAGATGGATTCAGGGCACTGAAGAGGCCACATTACAAACATTTTGCTTCGACCAAGGCATAATTTTATGCATTTTTTCACAACAGAGGAAGGAAGCCATGAGTTCATCTTTATTAAAATTATGTGTTTGTTTTTCAATAAATACGAAGGAAGGGAATTGCCTTGCGATATTTATCTATATGTAACTTTGTAAAAGTTGCAGTATTTTTAATTAATAACATTCTTATCGCATATTTATCAATGGCTTGATAAAACTTCGAATTAACATTCTTTCGAATTAATAGCTGATAAATTTTTATTGATCGAAAGGGTGTTCAAATCCGCGCAAAGTGATCGATCTAAACCGAAATAATTGATCCAAAAACCTTTTAAGAATATGTTAAACTCTTATAAACTGTTTTGTGGTGTTTATTTTAATTCGTGCATATTAAGATATATAAAGCCAATGTTTACAAGGAAGACACATTTTATAGACTTTTGAATAAAAATGGTAAATACTCAGTCAAATTTCGTTATTGGTTGAATTACACAAAAGTCCATGAGACTATAATTTGAGAGACTGAAACAGCTTCCACTATAAAACTCTCTCTCAAGTCAAAAATTTGGAGGATCACGATTTACGACCATGTGATCCATGTCCAAAAATTTGTACGAGACACCACAGTGATAAAATGCTTCAGCTACGTATTTAGGATATGCATTCTGAAAACTGTGGAGCCAGAGGAGTGTCCAGTACTAGCACAAACATGTTTTTACATTTATATTTGAAAAATACTTTTGATTTGTTGTGGTATTACAAACGATGATTTTATCATTAACAATGAGCAAATCTATCTAACAGTTCTATCTACATCACGTTTATAACTATTGACAATTTTATTTTTACTATATGAAACTACGTACGACAAATAATTCTACATGCACCACGCTAGATATTTAATTTTACTAATTTTCATTAATCTGTATAAATCGAATTTTTGATAATCAAACGATACCTAAGGTAGAAACACTAAATAAACCATTGTAAACGATACCTGATCAAAGAGATTTCATTTTTTAACATCTATCATCATTAATTTTTAATATCTAGTAATATTAACTAAAAACTATAATAAAACAACTTAATGTATACAAAAATACACCATTGTCATTTATTGGACCAAAAATACTTCAATTGTTTTTTCATGTCTACCATCATTGCGAATAATATCAACTTATATATATATATATATATATATATATATATCTTATATAATATGACAAGGTTTCTTCTAAACTTGCTCTAATTTTTTGACATTTGGCACTTCAAATGCTTGACATGTGTCATATTTTCTATCTCTTAATTATCCATTTTAATATACCATAACTAATTTCTTTTTTTATTTGAATCAATAAATATCTCTCCATTACTTTACTTTCCTATATTTTAAGTTTAGATTCTTTTCCTCCATACTTTTTAATACCAATATAATATAGAAAATCTTATATAATATGACAAGGTTTCTTCTAAACTTGCTCTAATTTTTTTATTTGTAACCCCCATACTAATAATTATTAATTTTGAGTTGTTGAACATTTATTTTGATTAATTTATTTTAATTATAATTTTGAATTTTATATAAAGAGTAAATTAAATAGTTGAACAGAATATTTCAAGAAATTTGACTTATACTGTTTATATAGCCTACAAATTTTTAATACATGAGAGTTAATTTGGTCTATTTTAATTATAATTAGAAAATGGTTATATAAAGTGTAAATTAAATAGTTTAAAATGTTCACTTTGTTTTTAGAGAAATTGTTAAAAATGCTCCTTTTTCAATACCCCTTTTCAAAAATGCCCCCTTTGAGAGTCCATTTTTAAGTTTGCCCTCTTTTAATTTTTAATGACCATTTTACCCTTATTTGAAACAAAATTAGGTCCACAAAATACAAAATATTTTTTGGCGGGAAAAGTGATCCCGCAATTTTCCCGCCAAAACACTTGTAAAAACCTTTAAAATACCTTGTAAAATTTTACCGTAAAAATTTTTCCCGCCAAAAATTTTTTTTTGCGGGAAAAGTGATTCCGCAATTTTTTTGGCGGGAAAAATTTACAAGGTATTTTAAAGGTTTTACAGAGTATTTACAAGTGTTTTGTAAGGTTTTACAATGTATTTTAAAAGGTTTTACAAGGTACTTATAAAGTATTTATAACTTGTAAAACCTTATAAAAAACTTGTAAAACCTTATAACTTGTAAAACCTTATAACTTGTAAAACCTTATAAAATAGCTTGTAAAATCTTATAATATCTTATAAATACCTTATAAATACGTTGTAAAACTTTTTAAAATACATTGTAAAACCTTATAAATACCATGTAAACAACCTTTAAAATACCTTGTAAATTTTTCCCGCCAAAAAAATTGCGGAATCACTTTTCCCGCCAAAAAATTACGGGAAAATTTTACAAGGTATTTTAAAGGTTTTACAAGTTTATACAAGTGTTTTGGCGGGAAAAATTGCGGGATCACTTTTCCCGCCAAAAAATATTTTGTATTTTGTTGACTTAATTTTGTTATATTTCCTTATATATTTGTGATATCTTTTATTAAAAGAAGGGTAATTTAGTCATTTTGTACATAAAAAGGGGTATTTTTAAAAATGGACAGGCAAAGGGGGCATTTTTGAAAAGGGATATTGCAAAAGGGGCATTTTTGTGAGTCTCCCTTGTTTTTATTGGGTTACTTGACAATTCATTTTTACATATTTTTCCTTCTTGCAATAGTTAACAAATTTAATGAAAAAAAAAAAATAATAACTTCTCCTCTATCTTTTATATTCCAATATTGTGATGTTTTCGTTTGATTGGGCCTAAACGTTTTTTCAATTAATAGCATTAAATTGGTTTCAATTGTGGTTTTATTAACTTATTAGCAATAACTTTCTTTCTCATGTGACTAATCACACGATTTCTAACATATGGTGGACTCACATATGATTGATTAACTACATTAACTATGTAATTTGCACATTTCAAATTAAAATCCCCACTAAATTTATATAATAAAATTTTATTTTATTGAAAAGAAAACATGTATACTTTGAAGTTGTCTTTCTCCTAGATTTTGCATTATTTTATCTTCTCATTCAGTGGTTAAAATCAAGTAACATAATTAAAAATTATTATTTTTTACATAATATTAACTTTTTCATTGTTATCAAATTTAATGAAAACCATAAACTACCCAATTAATATAAAAGTAAATTTGGAAAAATACCCTCTTTTTGTTTACACTTTTGAAAAATACCTTCTCTTTATTTTTCTTTTAAAAACAATTTTATATATGTAAAATTACTAAAATAACTTTACTTAAAAAAAAAAATTTCGCCCTTTACTTAAACTTAATAATATATAATTAACCAAAAAAATCTATGATATAAATATCGAATCAGTTTAGTGGTAATAACTAATTATTGAAGTTTTACAAAGTTGTTATATATAACTAACAATTCAAAAAAAAAAAAAAAAAAAAAAAAAAAAAAAAACTAACAATTCCAAAGATTCATTATCCTAAATATTTTATAAAAATAATAATGAATAACAAAATTCTATCAATGTTTAGTGATGTGTTATTATCATGGTGCAGATTTTGATGATTCATTATTACTGAAACCACATAAAATAGTTTACTTTGCAAAAACATTTCAAAGAAAATCATTGCAAACTTTGGTGATATGTTGAGTTTCAAAATGTACTTGGAGTTGGAGATTTTTTTCTTTATACAACATGATAAATACTAATCGATAGACTTTTATAATATTTTTACATGTTATCTTGTTAAATTTTAATATAGAAAATCAATAAACCATCTTTGTGTTAAAAATTAATATGTATTTAACTATTATTAATATTATTTCGAATTTATTTTATTTTTTCTCTAAATTGAATTTAATTTTGAATTACTAAAAACATAGCTTTAAATTTAAAACTGGACAAAATTTTTATTTTAATTGTAGTTTTCCTTAAAAAAAATTAGAGATCTATGAAAAAAAAATTACAGATCTATGAAAAAAAAATTAGAGATCTATGTGTGAATTATCACACAGACTCAAGATCAGTTTAAAACTAGAAATCACACAGACAAGCAAATTAGACATCCGAACTGAAAAAAAAAATCGACCAAGTTTTGGGTTTGAAATAGCATATGCATGAGCCGATTTGCAGAGAAAGCGGAAAATTTAAGTATATAAACACGAACCTTATCGTGGAAAGAGACTCGAGGCGACGGTAACGATGTGGCTACAGAGGCAAACGAAGAAAGAGTTTCCAACATACTGAAAAAGATAATAAACAATAGGAGCGAGACACAAAATTTCTAGAGTTCTCGAATGTTTTGAGCGGGATGATTTTTTTCTCTCACTTAGGTCTTGATTGGTGACTTGTAAAAAGCGGAATTGAGATGAAAATATTCAAAAACGCTTTTTGTCAGCCAATCAACAATAATGTTAACAATTTGCGTTTTTCAAAAGAAAAAAAGCAACAACTCGCGGATTTTAAGACTGTATATTACACAGAACTGCAATTTTACATACCATCATGTTTTATCCAGCGGTTTTAGTTGAAATCCACAGTGACCAATGGATAATAACTTTTTTTTTCTTTTTCATTTAATTTTTTTAATTTACTAAATTTGCTATATATAGAGTACACCTATCTTTCTAAAAATCACATATACAAAAGTAGAAAAAAAAATTCTTCATATACACCTATCTCTTGTACGTACCGCAATTGAATCGTACCACACTATAAAACTGCTTTTACCGTACAATCAAATACGCTGTTACCTTTCGGATCCTATATATCAAACTCTTAGGCAAAGAGACATAACATAAACATTAAATATTTACCCATTTGTCAATCACTTTTTCCACATCTTTTTTTCCTTCATTACTTTTTCCACATCTACCATCATTTATTTTTATAGTCTCAAATATTACCAAATCATTATTATATTTTTAATATTTATTATTCTAGCTTTACCATTTACACACTTTTTACCCATTGTATTTTCATTGCCAAATATCCAAAAAAGGATGAAAAATTAAGGGGCAATAATAATATAAAAAATCTGTGATTAGTGTGAAACAAAACCCGCCGTTGGAAATTAAACCCGCCCATAGAAGAAGAAAAAACCTCTCTTGAGTAACAAAAAAAAAAAAAACATGGCCCCTGGTTTCTCTTCTCTTTCGAATTATCTTCCTCAAAAAATCCACTTTTATCCTATTTTTATTCTCACCTCCTCCTCGTTTTTCCCGAAACTGTTCTTTTGCCCTCTTCTCTCAATTTTACTCTTAACAAATCAAACAGTGTTCGATAACTTTTAGATTGAAAGTTCTGTTTTTGATTTTGTCGGGAGAAAGAAAACTAGGGTTTTAAATGGGAACTGGTACAGTTGTGTCTGGACGAGTAAGGAAAGATCTCTCAAAAACGAATCCAAATGGGAATATTCCTTCTGAGAATCGTTCTAATTCACGTAAGAAGATCCAACGACGGAGCAAGAAAACCCTAATCTGTCCGGTTCAGAAACTGTTTGATACTTGTAAGAAAGTTTTCGCTAATGGCAAATCTGGAACCGTCCCTTCTCAAGAAAACATTGAGATGCTTCGAGCCGTTTTGGGTAAATTCTATGATCCTTTTGAATTTTGGGTTAGTGGGTTGTTATAAAGTTTGAAACTTCATTGATGATTCATTGTTTTGTTCTCTTGATCAGACGAAATCAAGCCTGAGGATGTTGGTGTGAGTCCTAAGATGTCGTTTTTTCGATCTAAAGAGACCGGACGATCTCCGTTAGTGACGTATCTTCACATATATGCATGTCATAGATTCTCGGTATATATCTTAAGAAGTCTTGAATTGGTTTGTTCTTTATATGGTTTCTTAAATATCTTATTTGGTTTTGTTTTGTTTTTGTGTGTTACAAGATTTGCATTTTCTGTTTACCACCATCTGGTGTAATCCCTCTTCATAATCACCCGGAGATGACTGTGTTTAGTAAGCTATTGTTTGGTACAATGCATATCAAATCCTATGATTGGGTTGCAGATTCTCCCCGTAAGTATATTACATAAACCAGAGCTTGTAATTGTTAGGACTTAAGATTAGTGTTTTGATTATGTTGTTGTTTAACATGTGTTGTTGTTGTTGTTTTTGTTTTTGGATCAATGTAGAGCCGAGTTCAGATACTCGTTTGGCGAAAGTGAAAGTAGATTCGGATTTTACGGCACCTTGTGATACTTCTATACTCTATCCGGCTGATGGAGGGAATATGCATTGCTTCACCGCGAAAACAGCTTGCGCGGTTCTTGATGTTCTTGGTCCTCCATACTCTGATCCCGCAGGACGTCATTGTACTTACTATTTCGATTATCCGTTCTCTAGCTTCTCAGGTATCGTTTTGGAAACTTTTTCTATGCTTTGTGTTAGAATCTAACTAGTAGTACAGTAGTAGTGGTTGAACATAAACACCGGACCTGAATTTCATAATAACCCGAATAGGAAAGAGAGTTTGATAAACTTAAATATGGAAGAATTACATTCAAATATGAATCAATGCTGATATTTATTTATCCAAAATTGAATCTAAATTTTGCAAACTAAACCGAAATAAATTTGTTTCTAGATTGGATTTGTTTCCCAAACCGGTATCGAACCGTAGTAAAACAAATGCTCACGCTTGCAGCTTGCCTATTTAGTAGTTGAGATCTTTGTGTTGTTTTTTTTCGGAATGTTCAGTGGATGGAGTTGCGGTTGCGGAAGAGGAGAAGGAAGGCTATGCATGGTTGAAGGAGAGGGAAGAGGAGCCAGAGGATTTAACGGTTACTGCAATGATGTATAGTGGACCAACCATCAAAGAATGAATGTAAAAAAAACAAATTGAAGCATAGCAAAAAAAAAACCCTCTATTTTTCTTTGTTTCTTGATTTCTGTTGGTTTTTGGTTGTATATAAAAAGAAGTTTTTGAAAGTACACACAAGGACAAATCTAGTGTTGATTTATATAACAAAGAATAACAAGTACACCTTTGTCGGAATGTTGTAGTCTCTGTTTTGGTCAAAGATCCTTGGAAGTTGTTGTCGTATTATGTCTTCTCTCGTGCGTTTAAATAGTTTCATAAGCTACTACAGTCATCAAATGGGGATGTAGCTCAGATGGTAGAGCGCTCGCTTAGCATGCGAGAGGTACGGGGATCGATACCCCGCATCTCCATTTCTGTTTTCTTTATTTTTTTCCAACTTAAGCATTATAAATTTCAGAAAGACCACTAAGTTTTTTACGCTTCACAAAAGAATCCCATTAGTTTTAAATTTAATCACAAAACCCCCTCTCCATGTCCAAAATTAAAATCATATTTCAATTTTTTTTTTTTAACATTTATTCAGCATTTTATTGGTTTGTCATTATTATGAGAAACTGAAAAATAATCTAAATCGTGAGAACCTCAAAACTTGTTGTGGCTCGAAAATTTTACAAACAGTAATTTCAAACAAAAAAAAAAGAAAAAATTATAATTTCTCAAAAAATAATCTTTAATTTCATAAACTACTTGTCTTGTCTTTGTCTTCTCTTGAGGACTTCTAAGAGACTTTGAGTATTTGTTGAAAAGCTTCATGTGGAATATCAACAGAACCAACTCGTTTCATCCTTTTCTTCCCTTCTTTCTGTTTCTCTAGAAGCTTCTTCTTCCGAGTTATGTCTCCTCCATAACATTTTGCAAGAACATTCTTTCTCATCGCCGAGATTGTGTCTCTTGCAATGATCTTTGAACCAATAGCAGCTTGTATCATTACTTCAAACATTTGCCTCTCTATGTAGTTCTTAAGCTTCTCAACCAGTTCTTTACCTACACGGTAAGCTTTCTGCTTGTGAACTATAGTGGCTAACGCATCAACTGCTTGCCCGTTCAAGAGTATATCGAGCTTCACCAGATCTGATGCCTGGTACTCTGCATCCTCGTAGTCGAAAGAAGCATACCCTGATGTTATGCTTTTTAATTCATCATAGAAATCTACAACAATTTCCCTCAATGGTAACTGGTATTTCAACAAAACTCGTTGTGCATCTATAAATGTGTATTCTAGTTGCTGACCTCTTCGATCAGAGCAGAGGTTGATAACAGCTCCTACGTACTCACTTGGAAGGATGATTGTGGCGATTACCGTTGGCTCCCAAGAAGCTGTGACTCGGTATTTGGGGTTTGAGGGTAAGGCAGCTGGATTCTGCACTTGTAGCTTGCTTCCGTCTGAGTATTCAAATGTGTAAGGAACAGTAGGGATGGTGGAGATTACTTGTGTACCGTATTCTTGTTCAAGCCGTTGATGAAAGACATCCATGTGAAGCAAACCGAGGAAACCACATCTAAATCCCATTCCAAGAGCTGTACTTGTTTCCTTAGCCACTGATACACTTGCATCGTTGCATGTCAGTTTCTCTATGGCATGACTAAGTGCTTCAAAATCAGATCCATCAGCAGGATACACGCCTGAGAACACCATATGCCTCACCGGCTTGAAACCTAGATTCCACATGATTAAACACAAGTCAGCGAGCTTAAAACCAGATTTTTAAGCAGCTTATTGGAGTTATACATTACCAAATGGGATCTAAAAACGAGTAAAATGAAGTTCTCTCTTCCTAAGCTCATCTATTCTTAATTACAAAAGATCTTAGGAGTTGCACAGAAACAAAAAGAAGTACCTGGAAGAGGCTCAACAGTAGTTTTCGTTCTATATATTGTGTCTCCAATACGTGCCTCTTTCGTGGTTCGCATGCCGGTTACTATATAACCAACTTGTCCAGTAAGAAGCACTCCTGTCGAAGTAAGCTCAGGATGCATAATCCCGACATCTAATACTTCATAAGACTGACCCGACGCAGCAAACGAAACTTTATCCCCTTTACTCAACATTCCATCAACAACAGAAACATAGCAAATAACACCTTTGTACTCATTAAAAAAAGAATCAAACAAAAGCATCCGTAGAGGCGAATCACTAATCCCAGGAGGAGGAGGTATCCGTTCTATAACCGCAGGAAGAACATGCTCAAGACCCAAACCGGTTTTAGCAGACACAAGAAGCACATCATCAGTATTAAGATCAAACATCGATTTCAATTGAGCTTTAACACGCTCAGGATCAGCAGTTGGTTGATCAATCTTGTTAATCACAGGTACAATAGTAAGGTTAGCTTCAAAAGCTAAGTAGAAATTAGCCACTGTTTGCGCCTGAACACCTTGAGCCGCATCAACAACTAAAAGAGCTCCTTGACAAGCTGATAAAGATCTAGAAACCTCATAACTAAAATCAACATGACCTGGTGTATCAATCAAGTTCAGAAGATAACCACTCGCTTCTTGATCTTCCACTTTATTTTCATAAAACATCGTCGCCGTCTGAGCTTTCACAGTGATTCCTCTCTCCCTCTCTACCTAAAAATCAAAACTTTATTGAGATAATCACTACCCTCATTGTCATTTCTACTCAATTCAAACATATCACCTCAAAAACCATAACCATTCTCAAATTTGACAATGAAAGACATCAACTTTGAGGTAAAGACAGTACCTGTAATTTGTCGAGATACTGAGGCTGACCATGGCCTTTCTTGATTGTACCAGTAAGTTCCATTAGACGATCAGCCAAAGTAGATTTCCCATGATCAATATGAGCAATGATGGAGAAATTTCGAATCTTTTCTGATGGAAACTTGGTCAAATCAATGGTGGGTTCTTTGGAGCTTTGTCTAGAATCAGAGCTGAAACCGTAAGCTTGGTACAATCCAAAACATGTCGGAGTTTGTCGAGTGGATTTGAGTGAATTGAACAAGATTGAAAATGCTTGTCTTGATGATTTTAGGGTTTTAGATGCTCTGTACATAGAACCCATTTGGGGGTTTTGCGTAATAGTGAGATTGGAGCTCAACAACACGAAGAAGTTAGAGGAAATTCATCTCTGCGCTAATACGACACCGTATTTTATTGTTGACTGGTTTAACCAAACCGGATTGTCTTATAACCTATTGGTTAAATTCATAATCTTCATTAACTATTTTAGAAACATAAATTTAGTGGTTAAATTGTTGCTCAATTTAGCTATCGACTGTACCATATTCCTTGTGAGTTTGTGGTCATGTGATCACAATTTAACCAATGTTAGTGTTGAGTAATTTAATCGAACCGGATTTTTTTTTTTTTTTGATGATAAATTAGTTTATGAATTTATTTTAGTTGGTGTTCAAAAAAAAAAAAAAAAAAAAGAATTTATTTTAGTTATACTAGTTGTGTTGTGGTAAAAAATTTCACCAAAACGCAATTTTTTATTATTTTGGTTTTCAAAATAAATCAAAAGGAAAAAAACACAAGCATTATTATATAGTAGTTCTAATCAAAACAATTAAATAATAATTAAACTGACAAAGTGTTCAAGAGTCAAGACAAATCAATGTCTTATGGATTCCAAACAACCTAGTTTTGGCTTCATTACACCATTAGATTCTCCTTTAACATTGATGCATTCAGCAGAAGGATGATCATTATGAGACAATGATTTATGGTATTTCTTTTCTTCTTCTTCGTATTCGTCGTGAATGTTTATATCGTTCATGAATATGCCTCTACATGGGACTGATTTGCTGCATAGGAGTTGCACAAAGGGTTTCTTGATTGATGTTCCATGTATGTGATTGTACATTACATTCTTGATCTCCACGGCTTTAGTCTGTATATATATGAACTAAACATCAATTTCTTGCATAAAATCTTATTTTAGTGATATGTTTGTTACCCAAAAATTTCACTATCCTTGTCAATAATCTTAGCAAACTATGAATCGTTATATATCTACTATAAATCAGACAAATCTAGTCACATATTCAAGAGATCAAACTTTATAAAATAAAATAAAAAGACTAGAACAAAATAATTACCTCAAGCATCATCACATAGCGAAATGTTTTGTATTGATGGCTAAAATATATTCGTTCTTATAAATCGAATTTTCTTATTATATCTGCTTTCATTTTATAAATACCATATATCCTAATATAATATGTGAACAAGAATGTGGATTAGTTTTAAGAAATGTAGTTTGTAAAATGATCACAATCAAGCTAATACTTTAAATTACTATTTTAAACACTTCTATAGATATTATGGCATAGGTATTATTAAATTAATACAAGAAAAATCAATAGAAAGAGAAGCAAAGATTACTTACATGGTTTTTGCATTGTGAGTGAGGACAATAAAATTGGTCGATAATGATAGGTCGTGTTGCTCCATGTAGTTTGATACGTTCAAATAAAACATTTCGCACATGTCCTCTTCCTCCCTAAATAATACAAACAATAGGAAATTGATATTGTCATTACTTATACAATATCTGAATTAGGCAGAACAAAAACAAATAAATCAGTTTTACCTGCCATGTCTTGATTCTAACCCCATTAGTTGTTTCTCTGAAGGTACAATCTCGAACAACAACATTTTCCACTGTTTCTTTGGTTCCATATCGACCTAAGCTTCCGATACTTGTTTAGGCAAAATAACTTGTTCACATCATTTTTACTAATTTTATCATAATCAAAGTTAAAATAGGTAACCATAACAATAGAAGAAAAGTACCTTATTCCGTGGCCCGGACCACATGAGATTCGTGATATATTGATGTATTTTGAACCATCACCAATAGATATACAATCATCACCTTAAAATATCAAAAGTCGATAAAAGCGGTTGGGATTATGGTTCTAAAATATCAAAAAGATACATTTTTATTGTATTATAACTCTAACCTAATTAGGAGAGACTTGGATAAACATCTTATTCGATCTTTTTTAGACAGTACAAAGATAAATGATGAATCAATCACCTGTACGGATATTACTTTCGTATACGATAACATTCTGAGAACGTTGAATGTGAATGCCATCAGTGTTAGGGCTATCACCATCAGCGGTTATGGTGAGTTGCTTAACAATAACCCATTTCGAATCTTCCAGCGACATTTGAAAATTTGGACTGTCCTTCACCATAATGTTGCTTATATGCACATTACTCGAATGTGATATAACCACACCCTAAAAAAATTGTGCAACGACTTATTTAACCTTAAATATAAGTGATTTTATTGACTCATTGTTCAGTGATATTTTACATACCCTTGGTCTCGTGAGACATGCCTATAAAAAAAAAGTTATATGGGTTTAGATGAATACAAAGTAAAGTAACTAGTGCTACTCATCAACATTGGAAAAAAATGAAAAAAGGGGAAAGGCGTACATTTTTATATTTATTGCAATCTAGAGACCACCATTTTGTTCCTTGACCATCAAGAGTACCATGACCATTAATATGAAGTCCATTTATATGAGCGAATTCGATCCATTGATGACAATGATCTTTCTTGCATTCCCATTCATATGGAGATTCGGGAGCAATTAAGTTTCCATTGATCTACAAATAAAAAATGAAATGTATTAGTATTGCAAAAGAATAAAAACCAAAAATGTAAACCACTTAAAAACTTGTAAAAATATTCAAGGCCTTAATCTAGTTAATAAATAAAAATCAATGTTAAATATGTGTATGTATATGAGTTATGCATACCGATAAAATGATTTTCTTGGATTTACAAGGGCCATGAAACTCAATAGGTTGCAGAAGAAATGTGTATCCTTCAGGAATTTCCATAGTTGATTGAGATCCAATGTAATTGCATGTGTCTTCCCATGCATCCTTGAATGCCTGAAACCAAATATGTATGTATTTGGCTTGTAAATTTTCAATATATGTAAAGTAGTTTACCAAAATGAAAACAAACCTTTGAATCGTCAGAAAATCCATCTCCAATTGCTCCATAATTGAGAACATTGAAATTTTTACTTTCAGGATAAAGAGAATAGTGAGACTGAACTAACTGAAAAGTGTGGAAGAGAGTTAAAGAAAAGATAAAAGTTAAGAACATTGCGAAATTTGCCATTTTCTTCTACTCAATGAACAAAGTTACACACTGAATCTATTTAAACATAAATCTCAATTACATTTTGCTTACAAAATCTAAATCTATGATTCTTTGTAAAATTTAAAGATTTTCTTTTATTTGATAGTTGAAAATTTAGATTCTTTGAGATTATTTAAACTAAAAAAAATATTAGTTGCCGATAAAAAAGGTTTATAAAACAAAAAGTGACTTTGATAACTCCGTATATAGGAGAATAAACTAGAGCATCTTCAAAGAAGTTGATAACAGATAAAAACATTATTTAAAAAAAAAAAAAAACCCCTCACTTTCTTCTCTTTAGTTTCTTGCTTCTCAAGTTACATGCCAAGTCAAAGTCCCCATGATCAGTGTCTTGCTAGGCAATTCCGCAGCTGATGGAGAGATATATGTAATTCTCTCTTCACCAATATCAACATTTTTTATACACACAAATCCAGCAACAATGCTGCAAAAACACATTTGCTGCAAAATTAACGATCTCTTCGTCTATAGCTTTAAGTATAATAATTATAGAAAGTTGGAGATATTACCTTGAGATGATCTGATGAGGTTGTTTGGCGTATGAGATAGCAAGAACTTTGTTCACTAGATGTTCGTCAATTGTCACAGGTATGATCTTCAAAGGGTTGTTTCCTCTTTGATGAGCAGAAGTTGAACTACTCTCTCGAAAATCACCGATTTGATATACTTGCACATCACTGAACTTTACGGTTTTGGTGTAGACGGTGAGATCGTTGGTGACTCCATAGAAATAATTCTGTGCAGAAGCAAATTGAAAGAACTCTGCTTTAGTCAAAAACATATAAAGAAACCAAATTGTTGAAATCGTCAAAAGCGAAAAGTCTACCTGAATGTTGTTGTTCCTCAATGTTTTGCGAAAGTCAGAGCTCCTAGAGAAGACTCCAGCTGACTTTTCAATATTCAAGAATTGTAGATTCTTCTTGAATTTGAGATCTTCCTTCAGATCATTGACGAGTTTTTCCTCCTGCAAATAACAAAGATCAATGAAGGGCAATATTGTAGGTTTCTTGGGATTAAGCCAGAGAAAAAGATTCGATACGTTACTTACTTGACCAAGGACAATAACTAAAGATGCATTAAACGTCCTTATTGCATGGAGAAGCAGCTTCAAATTTAAAACATGATACCATGTCAGAAATCTTGTAGTTCATAGCAAAAGTACATAACAAAAGTTGGTTCACGAAAAACCGAGAAAGAAGCTAAAATGACCGTATAGCCTTCACGAACGATGAATCCCATCGTGTCAATCACCATCCCCGAAGCTCGAGAGTCAGCGTTACCAGAAAACTCTTCTTTTAATTCTCTGGCAAGCTCTTCCACAAGGGTTCTGTACAGTCTAAGGTTTACCCTGGAGGTACAAGAGAGGAAAGTTAGTTTCAACCTAACAGGACATTATATTAAAATCTAAAGAATCATAATTTGAAGTTTTTACCTTGGTGTTGTCACTGTTGTGTGACCAAAGTAGTGCACAAGAGCCTTATCAAGAGGAAACCCTTCAACAGGATCCACCGGCATTTTGATAGGAGTAGCAGAAACAGTTCCCGGTATGGTTATCGAGCTTTGTCCAATGTTAAGGTCTACAAACGTCGGTTTCCAACCATCTTTTGCTGCCCAATTTAGAAGCATCTTAGCCAATGTACTCTTCCCGGAGTCCTTACCCCCTACAATGACAACCCTTGGTCCCTAGATCGAGCGAAACCGAAAAGAAAACCAAGAGTTCAAGTTGCCAAAAGAACTGGAATTAATGATCTTTTAGTAAGATAAAATTACCTGTGAAGATACAGAATCTCTTGTTGAGCAAGTAACACGATGTCTTTGTACTAGTAGAGAGTTGTGCACTTCAAGATAGTTCACCATAGGTGTCTATAACAGAGAACTTCTTAGTAAACAATATATTAAATGAACTAAGAGTGGGTGAAACCAAAACCTTACCTCACATGATATATATTCATTTTCTGTGATACAATCTATTTCAATAGTTGCACCATACCATGTAAAAACCTGAAAAAGTGAGTTACTTTTTTATGTATCAATGAGATATTATCATCATCTACAAAGCAGAGCTATATATATTCAGCTGATTCAACACACAAGGCCATAAGATGATACATACAGAAACTTAAGAACCCACTTCAAATATAAAGCATCAAGAGTATAACTTTAAACTCAGATCTTGAATCTAACCCACAAGGCCATGCACAAGATGAATTTTGCAGTTGAATATGTTAAAACATACCGCAAACATCATGAGAGGTGGAAATGTGATCCAAGCTTCATGTGGAAGTTCATAGCCGAAAATCTCTGCTTTGCCATCGAGCAAACGGAGTCTGAGAGGTGAAGTACGTTGCTCTTTGATTCTGAGTTCACTCTGTTTCTCTAACTTAACTCTTCTTGTTTGAGGACCAAACATGTTTTGTTTCTTGTCAGATTTCTGAAGAAAGACAAGAAGTTTGTTGGAACTTAGTTTGGATATAAAGAGGCTCAAATGCTGGAGAGGAAGACGAAAAGTTGGTAACTTTGTTTTCCATATTTCCAATGTAGCGAGAAATACGAAGCGTCGCATTCAAGGAAGAGATAATTTATTTAGATAGATTTGAATTTTGCATAAAGCTCCAATCATTCGCCTCTCGTTTCAAACGACATCATTTGGCTTGGAAGTAACGACGTCGTTTTGACTTTGGAAAGAAACGACGTCGTTTGGGAACCCCTAATCATCATCTTCTTCGTTTGCTTCTCAAATTGAGAACTTGAGGGTTTAACGGGTAGTTTTCTGGGGTTGGGGTTTATTTAGCTGATGAATCAGATTCTTTGTTTACGTTAGAATTCGAATTTAGGATCAAAGTTAGGAAATTTTGAGTGAGTAATGAACTTGAATTTGGCAAGTCCTTTATGGGTTCCTGTAAAAGCTTTGTTATGTAGGACAATCACGAGAAGGAGAAATTTCACTTCCACTGCTCTAACTAGTTTAGCCGACAAGGTAAAACTTCGCTTAGTAGTTATAGAAATTTTTGTTCTTTGTTTGTTTTGTCTGAATTGTTGTTGGGTTTTTTAAAAGGGGAAAAAGGATGAGAGTGAGCTCTTGGTTGTTGTTGGTGGTGGAGCAGCTGGAGTTTATGGAGCTATTAGGGCTAAAACTCTGTCACCTGATTTGAGAGTTTTGGTTATTGAGAAAGGGAGATTTCTTTCTAAGGTCAGTGATCTTAAACTCAATTGTCTAAAAAGAGAGATGGTTTTGTTCATTTGTTTATCGTTTATCGTTTGTTATTCGTAGGTGAAGATTTCCGGTGGTGGTCGATGCAATGTGACAAATGGGCATTGCAATGATACTATTGTGAGTCTTCTTCATACATAAAGTTTCAAACTTTATACCTGCTGAAATTGCAGAATCATGAAGCTTTCTTGTAGTTTGAGTTTGAACTTTTGGTTAACGTAAATATCGAATCTGTATGTAGAATTTGGCAGGGCATTATCCTCGTGGTCATAAAGAGCTTAAAGGTTCTTTCTTTTATACACATGGACCTGCTGATACTATGTCATGGTTTTCTGATCATGGAGTACCACTAAAGGTTGTGACTTTGCATCCAAATTTATCTCTAGAGATGTTTGACTTATCCCGCATTCTCGCTTAATTCATATCTCTTGACAGATTGAAGATGATGGAAGAGTATTCCCTGTCAGTGATTGTTCAGCTTCTGTAATTGACTGTCTCTTAAATGAAGCAAATATTAGAGGAGGTATTATATATAACACATTTCTTGATAAACCTATTCTTCTTAATTGTTGTGTCTCTTCTTCATTCATATACCCACTCAATTTCCTAAACCAGTTAGGCTTGAGAGAGGTAAGTCTGTGTTAGCTGCTTCTACTAAACCCGATGGAAAGTTCCTTGTTAAAGTTGGGAAGCAAAGTGCTGACACGTCTGAATCTGTCGAAGCTACATATCTTCTGATTGCAACTGGAAGTAGCCAACAGGTTATATAATAATCGCATTTGAAGAATATGAATTCTTTTTTTCAAAGCTTTTATAATATGGGTTCTTATGTTTTCCTAAGCTGTTTTTTTCCCTTATGATGTTACAGGGTCACTCTTTAGCCACTAAATTTGGTCATTCCATTGTAGATCCAGTACCGAGCTTATTCACTTTTAAGATCAATGATCCATTGCTGACCGCGTTAGCAGGGGTAAATTTTCCCCTAAAACCAGAATTCGCTAGCACGAATTTCTTTTACGAGCTTTGGATGTGACATTGTTTATTTCTCTTGCCCAGATTAGTTTCTCGAAAGTCCAAGCCAAACTGAAGTTAGATAATCTATCCCCGGATTTGTCTAACCTCGTGCAGGTGTGCATCTTTTTTTCCCCTTGCTATTCCTAATTTGGTTAAAATCCTTTATCATAGGAAAAGTTCAAATATTACTTTGTTTTTTTGTCAAGATTGGTCCAATGCTTGTAACACATTGGGGACTTAGTGGACCGGTTATTCTTCGACTCTCTGCATGGGGTGCACGGCATCTCTTCAGTTCTAAGTACAAAGGTCTGTATCTTTCATATCTAAGGAAAGAATTTTTGTTCCTGTAAACTCGATGACTTTAGAACATATTCAATTTTGCTGCAGGGCATCTTATTGTCGACTTCATACCGGATATTAACATCGAAACTGCTAAATCTGTACTCAAAGAACACAAGCTGCAGTTTTCAGTAACAACATTTCATACTTATACTCTTTTGTTCTCTTTGTTTCTTGTCTCGATGTTGAAAAGTTTGAGCATTGTTTAATGCAGAAGCACAAAGTATCCAACTCCTTTCCTCCTCAATTTGGTCTTGTCAATAGATTCTGGAGATACATTCTAGACCGCGAGGTTCTGACAATCCTTCTAGAACCTTCTTTTCATAGCTTTTCTATATCGTAAAACCTCTCAATCTTACACGAATGTCATTGATTGTCTTCATGATCCTGCAGGGTTCTTCAAAAGACACCGTATGGGCTTCACTGTCAAATAACTCCTTGAGCTCTATATCTGATTTTCTTAAACATTGTACATTTCAAGTCACTGGGAAGGTATAACATGAAACATTTTATCATTTTCTTATCAAACTACTCAAGATGGTGATGATGATATTGTGTTACATTTTGTTGCTGCAATAGGGTCAATACAAAGATGAGTTTGTGACAGCAGGAGGAGTTCCTTTATCTGAGGTTCCGTTTTTCGAAACTGAAAACCAATCCTTTCTTATTGCGGTTCTTACTAATCTGATTTTATGTCTCTTGCTGATTCAAGGTTTCTTTAAAGACAATGGAGAGCAAATTGGTTCCGAATCTTTTCTTTGCAGGAGAGGTAAGCATTGCTACAATGTTTCAAGCATTTATTTGTGCATTTAGTCACTCACATACATACATACATACATACATACATACATACATACATACATACATACATACATACATACATACATACATACATACATACATACATACATACATACATACATACATACATACATACATACATACATACATACATACATACATACATACATACATACATACATACATACATACATACATATACCAATGCATTTGGAACATGGACACATGACATATGGAAGTAGATATGCATGTACATACACTTACACATACACATGACCCGATCATCATAACATGACTTTACTTACATTTGCGTTTTCAGGTACTAAATGTAGATGGAGTTACAGGAGGATTTAATTTTCAGGTGAATATTTTTAGTTATAACATTGAAATTTCACCTAGATTACTAGTATTTTTTACTTTCCTAAATGTATTTGCACACATTAAACGAAACAATAAATACAATTTTAAGTTTCTTAGTTTTTATTGTTAAAAACTTGTATTGTGTTATGCAGAATGCTTGGTCAGGTGGATATATCGCAGGCACCAACATCGGCGAATTAGCAAGTAGTAGTAGTAGCAGAAGTTGTTCTAAAGAAAGAAAAGTAGTTACAGGATTGTAGTTTTCTTTATAAGACAAGTACTCTCAATTTTAATTTTTTTTTTTCAAAATACAATATCTATTTATCTATGTACTATAATATTCCCTGAGTCAAACCATATCAACTATCAAATTTAGAACTCATGTCACCCAATCATGAAAGAATAGAAGCAAAACCTCGTGCACAAGCTTATTAGGCATCAACTTTGTATCATAAACCACAAAGCAGAGTCTAAGCATTTCAACAAACCATTTTAATCAATCACGGCATCACACAGAAGGTCTTACATTAGCGAACAATATATAGAACATCGCATCCCCCACAACATACCATTTATTATTGAGTTTACACAAAGGCTATTGGTGAAGGTGTTAACAAATGTTCACTATGCTCTGAGTTTGCTAACTTTCTTCTCAAGTTCGTCCTTTTTGGCTCCAATGATCCTTTCAATTTCTTTACCCCTTTTCACCAGCACAAAAGTTGGCATTGCCGTCACATTAAACTCTTTAGCCACATCCTGAAAACATTAGTCGTGCAATAAGTTTAAAATTTGTTTATCAATACAAAATCCAATAACTGTGGAAACAGAAGCAGGAAGCTGAAACCTAACATCAACCAAATCTCATCTCATATTAGAATCCGAGCGGTTTGCAGTTGTACTACACCAAAACCTATCTTCTACTTACGAAATTCGATATCACAAATCACATGGAACTGTGGATCAATCAGAGTAATGAGGACACAGAAAGTTGAAACTTTGGTGGTATATCATAAACCATGACAGATATGCACCAAGAAATGTGCTTAAACCCAATTTCACCAATTCCTATCTTATATCAGAACTCGATTGATCTGCAGTTATGTACCATAAAGCTAGCCAATTTCTTCCCACAAAATTCGATATCACAACTCTCCATTTAAGGCAATCAAAGCAAGAAAAACAGTAAACTACAGTCTATGGATCAATCAGAGTGATGAGTGATATCAGAGACAAACAAAAAGTTGAAACTTTTGACAGCTCGCAAATTAGCATTACAAAAAGATGCAGACTTTGATAGAGAGATACATAAAGCTATCCATTTAAGGCAATCAAGGCAAAACAAAACAGTAAACTTTTGATCAATGGATCAATCAGAGACAAATAAAGTCAGAAACTTTTGAAAGCATTACAAAAAAAAAGCTGAAGACTTTATGAAAGAGAGATACTTACAGGAAGTTCATCAACATCTAATTTGACGAAATCAACATCATTGAACTTATCAGCCATGGCATGAATCGCAGGCTCAATCATCCTACATGGTCCACACCATGAAGCCGAGAAATCAACCACCAGCTTTATTATTCACAGAAACCAAATCAGTTAATTCCATTGAAACACCAAATCGATTGAATCGAAAATCGAGAGTCTAAGAGACGTTACCAGTTTGTTCGATTCTTTGATCTCGTTGAAATGAAGTTGCCATCGAGCCGAAGAGCTAAACTTGAGGACACGACTTGGCTCAGATTCAGTCCCTGGAGCTGCGTCTTCTCCACCTCCAAACACAGTTGATAAAACTCCTCCCATTCTCTCGTCTCTCGTCTCTCGTCTCTCGTCTCTGGTTACGCTTAATAAGAACGACGCTCTTTTCTCTGGTCAATGATCGTGTCGTTTAATATTCAAACATCGTGCCGTTTCTTCTACTAGAGTTGGTCAACTATGATTGCTTGTGTGTGTGGAGCTTTTCGTTGACTCCTGAAATTAAGGTGGAAAATAAATAACCGGTCCAAATTGAATTTGTATAATCAAATCGGACCAAACCGAAATGGTAATACCAATAATTGATCTGTTATTTATTGATAAATTATTCTTTTTTAAGGTCATGAATGGTTGCAGATTTTATATATTCAGTGTTGTATATTTGGATTTTAGCTTTTTCGATTTTAGGTTTTGTTGTAAGTTTTTTTTTTTTTTAAGAGAATGTAAAATTTATTCATTTAAAAAAATAAAAAGCTTTTACATTAAATGCATCAGTTTGTAAATGAATCAAACTAGTCATGGATAAGGATTGAATTAGTAATCTAATGATTTCATTTTATGTTAGTGTTGCAATAGACTAGTCTTTAAATATTTGGATCATGATGAAACATTTCCTATGAAAGATATCCTTGAGGAAATTAAGATGAAGACATTTGATGAAGTTCACATTTGTTTTGGTTTGATTAAACAAAATCAGTTTGAATCAATCTTGACAAAAATATTAGAGAAAAATCAAGACATGTAAAGATAAGTGTGTATTTCTAAACGCACTAACTTGTATTTTGTTGTACAACATTCGCAAGCTTTGGAAAAAAGTATGAAAAGTTTATGAGAGAACAATAATAAGATCACATTTAAAATTAAGTTTTTTAAGAATGAAAAGATAAATTTGTACAAAGATTTCATTTGATGAATTTTGGATCAATTTATGTAGGTTTTAGTTTATAGCACATGAATCGAAATTTTTTTAATGTAAGCAAACTAAATTGAGTTTAAAAATTAATGGAGTTTATTAAATTTAATGTTTAGGTTTTTTTTTTTTGTCATCTGTTACATTATTATTTGAAATATTTGATCTAGTCTTATTATGATGTAGACTACTTATAACATCAACGTTTAAAAAATGATAAAAAAAAAAAGATAATTAAATTGTACACAACCGTCACAAATTGGGCTAATTGGTATTGTTCATCTATATCATCCAGTATGTAGTTGGACACATATCCCAAATAAGTACATCGATTTTGCGATTCTAGCAATGACGACAGTGTAGTTGTACTTTGCAAAGTTCTGAACCAACGGATATTCAATTTTGTCACCAAGGATTTCATCTCGGTGGTACAAAGGAGTTTGTTTCTACTGTTTCCACCGTCTCTAGCAGCTGACAAGGTGATGCGAGAGAGGTGTTGGATTCTCCATGAAGGATTCTACTTTGGAAGTGTTTGTTTATGTACCAAAAAGAAGACAACATCAATAAAATAGAAACAATTATGTACACATTTGTAATAAATACAATCAAATTATATGAATTAATCATTTTTATATAGTTTCAAGTTATTTTTTGTATTAAAACCAAACAAAATCCAAATCGAACAAACAGAAAATTTAGTAAAACAAATTGAAATCAAACCAAATAGTTACCAATGTTTTATCAGTTTAATGTTTTTAATAAAAATTTAAGAACCCAAAAGAGCGCAAATAAAAAAAACTGACCGAATTCAAACGGTAAATAAATCGAACTAACACCATACATGGATTTATAGTAACCCACTAAAAAGCCCAATGGGTTTTAGAACCCAAAGATAAAAACGACGTCATATCAAATCTGATTTACACATCACTCACGTCGACAAATCGGCGTGACCAAACAACGGCAGAGTTATCATCATCACCGGTGAACAAAAAGGTTTAGGGTTTTAGCTTCATCATTCTGCTTCAAAGCTTCAAACTTTTCTCTCTATTCTCATTTTCAATTTCAGAATTGAATCACAAATGCAAAGCTTTGTATACCCTTAAAGTGGAATTTGTCGTCTCCAATGTCTCAGTCACTGGTTCGAGCAATCTCAGCTCGGAAGAATCAATTCAGTCTTGGGTTTTACTATAGATGTGTTTCTTCTCGGCTATTTCATTCCCAAGATCAATCGTTCGGTATAAATCTCATATCTTTCAATGTCTGCTTATATGAATCCAAATTGGTTCCTTTATGTTTTACATGTTTCTCCTTCAGGATTTACTTCAAGTGTTAGACATGGAAGTCATCAGAATAGTTATAGGTTTTGTGGTAATTTGATCTCAGACTTGAATCTTGCTTGCTTAGTTCGACCCTCAAATGGGTTTGCCACAGCTTCTTTAGTGGACTCAAATCTCGGTTCTGATGAATCAAATGTTGATAAGAAGCCAAAGGTTGTTTACAAGAAACCAATTGATTTCACCAAAATAGATGCCAATTTACTACCTACTGTGATGCTTATGGGCCGGCCAAATGTTGGGAAGTCTGCTTTGTATAACCGGTTAGTTTCTTCGGTGCATGCTTAAGATATGTGTCATAAGGTTTGATATTATTGTGGATTTAGGCAATTGTGTTGTTGTTTAGATTGATTCGGAGGAGGGAGGCTCTTGTTTACAATACTCCTGATGATCATGTGACAAGGGATATAAGAGAAGGGATTGCCAAGTTAGGTGATTTGAGGTTCAATGTGTTGGACTCTGCTGGTATAGAGACTGAAGTTTCTTCGGGTACTATTCTGGGTAGAACTACAGCAATGACGGCTAATGTGCTTGCAAGGACTCAGTTTGCGGTTCTTATTATCGACGTGAGGTGTGATTTTGATTCCTAGTTACAACAAACTAGTTTGATGCTAGTGTTTTTTTTTTCTTCTTATAAATTGTTTTCTTGTTCATTTTTGATAGGGCTGGGTTGCATCCATTAGATTTAGAGGTTGGGAAATGGTTGAGAAAGCATGCTCCTCAGATTAAACCCATTGTAGTTATGAATAAATCTGAATCAATTGGCTCTCTTGATGAAGTTGCTTCAGAAGCCCTTGCACTAGGTTTTGGTGAACCTATTGCTATTTCAGCCGAGACTGGACTTGGTATGACCACACTTTATGAAGTTCTCCGTCCTCTATTAGAGGATCACATGGTCGAAATGTTAAACGGTAATATACCCGTATCAAGATAATCATACCAGAAGTTGCTTCCTTAAATTTATCTCTTTACTGAACCTCAGTCTTATATTAGATATGTGCAGTAAAAATGATGTTCTGAGCGATGAGAATCTCTCTGATGAAATCGACGAGTCCAAGTTGCCATTGCAGTTAGCTATCGTAGGTAAACCTAATGTTGGGAAGTCAACATTGCTCAATGCATTGTTGGAAGAAGAGCGTGTGTTGGTGGGTCCAGAAGCTGGTCTCACCAGAGATGCTGTGAGAGTTCAGTTTGAGTTTCAGGGCAGGACCGTTTATCTGGTAAGATTAGAATTCTGATCTTTGGTTATACTCTTACTCCAACTATTATTCTCTTGATGTTAGACAGAGAAAGTGGAACCAGCGTTCAATCTTATTCACTTTGTTTGATGTTTTTGCCGGTTATCTGTTAAGGTTGATACTGCTGGCTGGTTGGAGAGAACAGAGCGAGACAAAGGACCAGCATCTTTGAGTATCATGCAATCAAGAAAGAGTCTTATGCGGGCACATGTTATCGCGTTAGTTCTCGATGCTGAAGAGGTTTGTCACATACTATTCATGTTTTTTACACAACTGTGAAAACAGAGAAAGAAAATCAAAAGATGCTCACCGTATGTTTTGTATTTGCAATCTCCAGATCATAAAAGCTAAATGTAGTATGACACATTCAGAAGTAGTTATAGCTAGACGTGCTGTAGAAGAAGGACGTGGTCTAGTCGTTATCGTAAACAAAATGGATCGTCTAAGAGGGAGAGAGAACTCTGAGATGTACAAGAAGATCAAAGAAGCTGTTCCCATTGAAATTCAGACAGTTATTCCTCAGGTAATAGTAAAAAAGTCATCTTTTGTTAATTCTCGTTTCTTCTTTTGTCATTCTTCGGATTTCCGGTGATGGAAACATAATATTTGGTTGCAGATAACGGGAATACCAGTTGTGTTTATCTCTGCATTAGAGGGAAGAGGACGTATGGAAGTAATGAAAGAAGTCACTGACACATACACAAGATGGTGTTCAAGACTTTCCACAGGCCGCCTCAATCGCTGGTTGCGCAAGGTTTGTACTCTAAATGAATAAGTCTATAATATATACAAAACATGCGACATCATTATTTGCTTAATCATTTTTCTGTGTATTGACTTAGGTTATGAGCCGACATTCTTGGAAAGACACGGCTTCACAGCCAAAAATCAAGTTCTTTACTCAAGTGAAAGCTCGACCGCCAACTTTTGTAGCGTTTGTGAGCGGTAAAACGCAGTTATTGGAAAGCGACATAAGGTTTTTGACTAGATCATTGAAGGAAGATTTTGATTTAGGCGGGACTCCAATTCGAATCATACAGCGGGTTGTTCCTCGAGCACCACCCTCTGGTACAGGTGGTGGTGGAAGCGGAAACAGCTCAAAGAGTCGAGTAGTGCAAAGAACCACCTCAGACAAACGGACTCTCTCGGCCTAAGAACCCATTAGGAGTGAAGAAATGTTTCCTACATTAACTAGTTTGTGTCCTGTTTTGTATGATCATACTTAAATACATCTTTTTCGTGTCTATCCACAATCGAAAATCGAAAATAATAGGATGGAGTTTAACCTTAAACTTCATTGAGTCCATTAGGTACAATTAAACAAGAGTGAATAGCAGCAATATTATACGAGTCTATAACATTGTACACATAGAAAAACTATGTCGTATGCAAAATATTTGGTTATAGAACAACAAAATCTGAACTATTAATATATAGATTTCACTTTTTATCACTTAGATCCTTCAAATAGTCTTCGTAAACTTTGATAGGAATACGAGAATCCATCCAAGAAATCTTCAACATCTTACCTTCTGAGCCCAAACTCATCAACGAGACTAGATTTGCTAAGGTTCCAATGGCTCCAACCATGGCTAAGACTTTCGTTGCGATATCGTAAAACAATTTCCAGTTCTCATCTTTGTTATCTTTTTCCTCGTCGTTGTTCATACTGATATGATTTACAAAGATCTAACTTCTTCTGCTCTCTTTTTTTTTGTGGTTTTGAGTTAAAAGTTGTTGAATAATTTTTAGGGTTGCTAATGTGACGCGACCATTACTATTTATTGGTATCTTTGAAGTCAATCCCGAAAGGAAATAATATAAATTGCAATTACACAAAAAAAAAGGGAACATATAAATGGTATAAAAAAGAAAAGAAAAGGAAGCATATTAAATAAAGAATATTTCATTAATTAATTTGGACCAATTGTGTCAGCAAAAACAAAATTAATTTGGACCAATTTCAATGGGAGTGGTTAGGCATCTCAATTTGTTAAAAATCCAATAAAAATTAGAATTGCTTGTCAAATCCTGGAAGGATTTATATTTAATCATATCAAAATCAAATATTTTTTAGTTAATGTACGAAAAATATTAATATAATTTCTCCTGAAGTTATTAATGTGATAGAATATTTATTTAATAATAAAAAAAAAAAAAAAAAAAAAAAAAAAAAAAAAAAAATTACTACAGATCTGTTGACATGATTTTCAAATTTAGCTTTAATTTTCAGTTTAACTACGAGTATGAAACTCGTAATTCACCAATAATTTCTATATTTTTAATCAGTTTTCTTCATGAATTATCATTGAACTGCCGTTGATTTGTGCATTCTAAATGATAGATAAAAAAATTCACAATTATATTAAAATCTTAAACAAGTTTTTACTTTTCATTGACTCAGGTCATATATATTCCTGGCTGGCTGCCGATTATTACAACATAACAATAAACACAAGTAACTCAAAATAGAAAAATTATAAATGATCCACTTATAACATGTTACATATAAACGACATATATTTTCGTTTTATTATTTATTTATTTTTTGAAAGAATGTAAAATTTATTCAATCAAAAACCAGTGTTACAACAAGTGCATCAGTTTTGAGTTTATAGAAATACTCTGTTTTAAATTACAAGCTTAAGTTTGAGTAGAAAACCAAAACATGAGAAGGTCTGCATACTTGTGGTTCCCCGAGCTGCGAAGAAGTGTGATCTTATTCCGAATTGTTTTCCCTATCAGTTGGCTAAGGCGAGGGGCTGGAATGTGAGCTTCGCCATGCCTGCGGTTGTTCCGTTCTCTCCAAATGGAGTGGACAGCAACCTGAAGAGAATACCGTAGAAGCAGCAGAGTGTGTTTGCCGAGAGTTGAGCTTGAAACAAGTGACTTGATCTGGTCCCATTGAGAGGTGTAATGAATCCCTAGGAGACCCTTTGTTGTTTGTTCCCAAATCTGATGAGAGTAGCTACAGCTGAAAAAGATGTGGTTTCTAGTCTCCACCGGTTCTTGACAGAAGACACAAGCTGAGTGTGCACCCTGATTCCATTTCAACATTCGGTCACCCGTAGACAATCGATTGTGCATTCCAAGCCAAGTTATGAACGCAAATTTCGGAGTGGCTTGCGGGAACCACACACCCTTTGCCCATTCACAAACGTGGCTCTCTGTTCTAATGAGCTTCCATGTTTCGCTAGTGATAAACTTCTGCTTGAACCCCGCTCTTCCTTTCCATAGGTGCACATCATCAACAGCTCGCTGTTGTTTCTGCTTTGCTTTCTCTATCTTTGTTTCGATTCTGTTTAATAGGTCCACACGATGATACCTTCGTCGATGGTTGTGTAGGACTGTTTCAACAGTGGCAGTCTTTGCAATCCCGAGGTCAATGCATCCCCTGTCTCCAAGAATATCAGACATCTTCCCCATGGAAGTCCATCGATCATACCAAAAAGATGTGTTTCTTCCACTTTTGATTTCCATTCGGTGGAACTCTTTGGCTACATCCCTTATTTTAAGTAGCTTTCTCCACATCCATGATCCCTGCGCAGAAGACCCGCGGATGTTCCAAAAAGACTTGTTACGGATTAGATATGTGTGAACCCACTGTCCCCACAAAGACGTCTTCGCTGCGAGCAGCCTCCATATTAGCTTTAGACCGCAAACTGTATTTGTTTCCTTTAGTGGCCTGAGACCTAAGCCTCCTTCACCTTTGGGAAGACAAACTGTTTGCCATCCTATCTTTGCACTGTGAGTCTTTAATTCTGGTCCACTCCACAAGAAAGCAGAACAGAGTTTTTCTACTTCTTTCATACATTTTCCCGGTAAACGAAAGGCCGATGACCAGAAATTAGTGATACTCAGAAGAACTGACTTTATAAGTTGCAGTCTTCCTCCATACGAAAGGAACCTGCTTGTCCAAGTACTGATCCTGTTCCGTATCTTCTCAATAAGAGGGAGATAGTCACTGCTAGACATTGCTTTGGTCATGAGTGGTAGCCCGAGATAACGCACTGGTAGAGTTCCTGCTTCAAATGGAAAATTTTGCAAAATCTCTTCCTGAGTGGTTTGTTGGATCCCAGCCATGAATAGAGTCGACTTCTCTAAACTGATCTTCAAACCCGATATCTTGGCAAACTCATCAAAAATAGTGATGATACTCTCCACTGATCGCTTTGTTCCTTCTGCAAAGACCATTAAATCATCTGCAAAACATAAATGCGTTAAGAGAATGTTATGGCACCGTGGGTGATAACCAAATTTATTCTCCGCCGCTGCTTTGTTTATCAAGTGAGATAGTACATTCATGCAGATAACAAACAGGTAAGGTGAGAGAGCACATCCCTGCCGCGAACCCCGTGAGCTACCAAAGAATCCCGCAAGCTCACCATTAACTTGTACCGAAAACGTTGCTGTTATTATATTATTTAATTATATAATAAAAAGTTGAAAGGGGCAAATCTTTCCACACACTCTCTTTTCTTTTTATTTTTCTTTGTATTTGTTGATATAGAAGAGTGAATTCAAGAGTGGCTTATATAGAGTTGTAATTGCAGTGGGAATTTTAGAATATACTGGTAAAGTTTCTATCAATAAGTTAAAGAGATTTTTAAACAGTGTAAAGCACATGTTCTGTTTTAAATTTTATTTTGTTGACTAGTATCTGCCGTATTAGTATCACCAAAAAATAAATGGTTCATATCATAATGCCAAAGTTGATTTCTTGTCTATCATTGGTCACATGTATCTTCGTCCTTAAGATATATATATTGGTCACATGTATCTTCGGCCTTAAGATATGCTTTTAATGTTAAGAAATAAAATGTTTTTTTTTGTTTATGTTTGGATTACTTTTTTCAGTAGTGGATACCGATTCATCAAAAATTAAAGATAAATCTCACTTTAGAGAAACATAATAATGAAAGACTTAGATAAATCACCAAAAATCAACCGGCTGTTATAAATAATTACTTTATATTATGGTGTATATAAATATAAATAATGGAGGAAAAATTTATATCCGCAGAAGGATCGGGATACTGAAAATAGTAAAGAGACGAGAGAGAGATGTTTGTTACTTCTCTTATAATTGAAGTAATCAATTGTGATTTACAACGAACGATTTCGTTCGTTTATATAGAGGTAGAAAAAGTAAATTACTATGCTGCATAGTGACGGTGGGCTCCACACAAAATAATATATTACGAATGATTTTACGCATGTTTTTATCCTTCGCAGTATTTCTTGACTTTCGTAACACTCCCCCTTGGAGACCAGTGTCACTATATCTCTTGCGTAATATCTTCTGTTGTATCTTCTGTTGCCTCGTTAAAAACCTTTCTAGGAAAACCCAGTGGGAAAAACCATAGTAGGTAAAAAGAGTGCAACCTCGCAAGTTCCCCCTCGAATGATCAGGATCATAACTTACAAGTCTTGTTGACGACGCATTCCAATATTATGAACATGTTTCCTGAACATAGAGGTGGGCAATGATTTTGTGAAGAGATCCGCAGAATTCTCGGATGATCGGACATATCTTACTTCAATGTCTTTATTCTTCACGAGCTATTTGGTGTATGAAAAGAATTTCGGAGGGATATGTTTGGTTCTATCATTTTTGATATATCCTTCCTTTGTTTGGGCAACGCATGCGGCATTATCTTCATATAGGATGGTTGGCTCTTTGTTTACGTTGATCCCACTGCTTGATTGAATGTGTTGGTTTATTGATCTCAACCATACACATTCTCTACTTGCTTCATGTAGTGCAATGATTTCAGCATGATTTGAAGAAGTAGCTACAAGCGTTTGCTTCTGGGAACGCCAGGATATAGCAGTGCCTCCGATCGTGAATACGTATCCTGTTTGTGATCGAGCTTTGTGTGGGTCTGATAAATATCCTGCATCTGCAAAACCAATCATTTGACCATTTATATTTTTAGGATAAAATAACCCTAAATCAATAGTCCCTTGAAGATAACGAAAGACATGTTTAATCTCATTCCAATGTCTTCGTGTAGGAGATGAACTAAATCTAGCCAGAAGATTGACTGAAAATGATATATCAGGTCGAGTGCAATTTGCAAGATACATAAGGGCTCCAATTGCACTTAGATATGGTACTTCAGGACCGAGTATCTCTTCATTCTCTTCAGGTGGTCTGAATGGATCACTCTCAACATTAAGTGATCTAACGACCATTGGAGTACTGAGAGGAGTTGCCTTATCCATATTAAAGCGTTTTAACACTCTTTTGGTGTATGTGGATTGATGTACAAATATACCCTTTTGAGTATGTTCAATTTGTAGGCCAAGACAAAATTTTGTTTGTCCGAGATCTTTCATCTCAAATTCCCCTTTTAAATAGTTTGTTGCTTTATGTATTTCAGCTTGAGTCCCGATTATGTTTAGATCATCAACATATACCGCGATTATCACAAATCCGGATTTTGTTTTCTTTATGAAAACACATGGGCATATAGGATCGTTCACGTATCCTTCTTTTGTTAAATGTTCACTGAGACGATTATACCACATTCGCCCAGATTGCTTTAACCCATATAATGATCTTTGCAACTTTATTGCACATAACTCTTTTGGTTTAGATTTCAATGCTTCTGGCATATTAAACCCGTCGGGAACTCTCATATAGATATCTGTATCTAATGATCCATACAAATATGCTGTAACAACATCCATGAGACGCATTTCTAAATTTTCATCAGCCGCTAGACTCATCAAGAATCTAAACGTTATTGCATCCATAACGGGGGAATATGTTTCCTCATAATCAATCACGGGTCTTTGAGAAAATCCTTGAGCTACGAGACGAGCCTTGTATCTCGTAATTATATTTTCCTCATTTCGTTTTCTAACGAAAACCCATTTGTATCCAACCGGTCTCACATCTTCAGGTGTGAGTACAATAGGTCCGAATACATTTCGCTTGTTGAGCGAATCAAGTTCGACTTGTATTGCATCTTTCCATTTTATCCAGTCATGTCTCTTTTGACATTCATATACCGACTTTGGTTCTGGATCCTCGTTTTCTTCATCAATTTCCTTTGACAAAATGTATGAGAAAGCGTCATTAACTTCATCCATTTTATTTCGATCCCAGATCTTTCCATTATGGATATAGTTGATAGAAATCTCATGATTTCCTTCAGGCTCATGATGCTCATCATTGTCATTAGACTCATGATTCGTTTCTTCCAAAATGCTTTCTGCAATTTTGGGAATATCATGCTTTTCAACTTCCTTTCGTTTTCTAGGATTTTTATCCTTAGCACCAACTGGTCTACCACGTTTTAAGCGTGTTTTAGACTCACGTGTATCATCTGCTCTTCCACTTTCTTGTGGTATTTCAATTCGAGCAGGAACATTTGCAGCTGGTATATATGATTTAGTTACCGTTTTGGTATCTGCAATAGCATCGGGAAGTTGATTTGCTATACTTTGCAAATGCACAATTCGTCGAACTTCTATTTCTGACTGTTTTGTAGGAGGATCAAGGTGTAACAGGGATGGTACACACCATTTAATTTCTTTTCCTACTTGCTTATTTTCTCCCCCTAGAACCGGGAATACTTTCTCATCAAAGTGACAATCGGCAAAACGTGCCGTAAAAACATCACCAGTCTGCGGTTCTAGGTATCTTATAATTGATGGAGAGTCACAGCCAATATATATTCCCAACCTTCTTTGTGGTCCCATCTTTGTACGTTGTGGTGGTGCTATAGGCACATACACTGCACAACCAAAAATTCTTAGATGGGATATATTTGGTTCACGACCAAATACTAGTTGTAATGGGGAATATTTATGATATGCACTTGGTCTTATCCGAATGAGTGCTTCTGCATGCAAAATGGCATGTCCCCATACAGAGGTTGGAAGTTTTGATCTCATGATCAATGGTCTTGCAATCAATTGCAGACATTTAATTAATGATTCCGCCAAGCCATTTTGTGTATGAACATGAGCTACAGGATGTTCAACTTCAATTCCCGTTACCATACAATAATCATTGAATGCTTGGGATGTGAATTCACCAGCGTTGTCTAGTCTAACTCTTTTAATAGGGTAATCAGAAAACTGAGCCTTCAGTTTGATTATTTGAGTTAGAAATCTCGCAAATGCCATATTTCGAGATGATAATAGACAAACATGTGACCATCTGCTGGATGCGTCAATTAATACCATGAAATAGTGGAATGGTCCACATGGTGGATGTATTGGTCCACAAATATCTCCTTGAATTCGTTCAAGGAATTTTGGTGATTCTTTATCAATTTTGGTTGGCGATGGCCTTATGATCAGTTTTCCAAGAGAACATGCGGCACATGTCTTTTTATTCCCATGATATATCTCCTGGATTTTCAATGGGTGTCCATGTGAGCTCTCTATGATTTTTCGCATCATCGAGGTGCCTGGATGACCGAGGCGATCATGCCATAATGTGAAATCTTCTGGATTTCTTTTAATCACTAGATGCGATTCGATTGCACTTATATGAGTATAATGCAATCCTGAAGGAAGTTTTGGAAATTTTTCCAATATAAGCTTTTTTCCCGATTTATCAGAAGTTATGTACATATACTTCTTTTCATTCTCAGTTGCAGACTGAGTATCATATCCTTGAAGGTATATGTCTTTGAAACTCAACAAATTCCTTTTAGAGTTTAGAGAATACAAGGCATTTTTTATGGAAAACTTGGTTCCATTAGGCAACATAAAGTTGGCCATACCAGTTCCTTCAATCACGTCTACAGGACCTGATATTGTATTGACAATAACGTTTGTCGGTTTTAAGTTAGAGAAATATCTTTTGTCCTTCAGAATAGTGTGTGTTGTTCCACTATCTGGTATACAAATTTCTTGAACCATTTCCTTGGAGATTGTTTCATCCATTTCTGTGATTAAGATAAACATAAAGAAAGTAAATTTTATAAAAGGAAAACACACAATAATTATACATTAAATTGTTGTTAAAACAACATTATTTTTCAAAATAATAAAAGCATAATATTATACATATATGACATAACTAGAGACTATTTCAGCAGTCTCAATACAAGCTCTTTAGTTAACCGCATGAGCGGTCTCATTAATCTTTTCCGCTATTAGGAGTGCCACAAATAAATCCGAAAATTCGGTATACCCGTATGACATATACAGTTTTTGCTGGGTAATGTGGTTTTCATGAAACGTGGTATACGTTTTCTCAAGCATCTGAGAATAAGTGATAATATCACCATAATATTGCAGTTTAACCACAATTTCCATCATAGCGGAATTATAATTCATCACTTTATCAAAGTCTTTGAACTTTAGACTTTGCCATTCATCCCGAACAAGTGGGAGATTTATTGCCTTTCGATTATCAAATCGAGCTTTTAGGGATACCCAGATCTCTTTGGGATCTTTTATGTGTGCATAATCACATATGATACTTTCATCAAGGTGTCTTAAAATAAAGATCACCGATTTTTCCCTTTCTTGAACCGTCGAAGTATTATTCTCTTTTATGGTATTTATTAAGCCAAGAGATTGTAAATGTAGTTCGACGTTGGCAATCCAAAATATATAATTGGCCAAAGTGATGTCTAGAGCTGGAAACATAAGCTTCTGAATGCTTGCCATTAGACATCTAAAATAAAATCACAAAGAACTTTATTAGAAATTTAATTTATTTCATTTTAGAGCATGGGATGTGCTTATATAAGCAATGCGATTACAAGAAATACAATTACATAAAAAAAGTAAAATAATAACCATCAAAATTTCTTCGGGAGAAAATTCTCCAAAGAGTAAACCGTAAATTGCAACAATTATAAAGCCTATTACAAAAACTAAAAACGGATGAGTCATTTTCCAAAATGAAAACTTATACAAATTTCTTAGAAAAATATATGAGGAGAGATATGATTTTTGAGTGAATGAATGAGTGAAAATGAGTGTATTTATAGATTGAAAATTACTGTTCATAGCCGTTTGAAAAGTGATAAATTTTTGAAATTTTTTCTTCATGACCGTTGGTGAAAAAAAAATTAAACAAAAATTAATCTGAAAAATTAGAGATCAATCAGATAAAAATTATCGATTCAGATATAAATATTTATACAGGTGAAAAAAACCTTCTTGTATAATAATCATAATATAAACAAATAATTCACGGTGATATTATGGTCACGGAGTCATCCACATAGAAACAGTAAATAAATATGTGGCGGCTCAGCCGACCGGTAGCAGAAATAAATATTTAAAGCAGCGCAAAAAATTAAGGCGGCTCAGCCGACCGGTAGCAGAAATAAATATTTAAAGCAGTGCATAAAATTAAGGCGGCTCAGCCGACCGGTAGCAGAAATAAATATTGAAAGCAGTGAATAAAATTTCAGGTGGCTCAGCCAACCATTAACAGAAAATAATTAATTATGGCGCATGAAGTAATATATATATACATATATATACATATATAATTTCTTTTATTTATTTATATAATTTTCTTTTCTCTTTTTCTCTTTTCTTTTTTTTTTTCTTTTTCTCATAATTTTTTTCTTTTAACGAGGCGACATACCGTCCGGTATAATACCGTATTTTTTTCAGCGATCATAGAGTGATCGTGCTGATAACGTGTTATAAATAATTACTTTATATTATGGTGTATATAAATATAAATAATGGAGGAAAAATTTATACCCGCAGAAGGATCGGGATACTGAAAATAGTAAAGAGACGAGAGAGAGATGTTTTTTTTTTTTTTTTGCCAAAAGTTTATTTAATAAGGCCTTTTCCCAAATTGGGCTTGGGCCTGAGTTTACAAAAATCCAACGATTACAAACAGAAGCAAGGAACGTTCGCCCTAATCTAGCCGCCGAGATCTTGCTCGCACTAATACACCGCCGCAGAAGCTCCGACATCCAATTCCGGCGTATACGAGGCGTACTGCTTCGCAACCTGATCTCCAGAGCACACTCATGGAAACGGAGTATACGGGTCCGTCTCCGAGTCGACTCAAGAGACCCGCCGCTCTGCAACACACCTCCCGGGAATACCCATCTTCCGACTAGCTGGCATCCGTGAACGGAGAGTCCCAGACCTAGCAACTCATCCAATACAAACCTAACCCTCAGCTGCTTTCCTATGGCTAATAATCGCCTACCTCCGAGCGAAACAATCACAAATCCGGTTTAGTTAAAAGCAAAACGTGGAGGTTAGCGAGGGTTGATGGCTCAACACCCCTCCGAAACCGAGATCCACGACAGCCGGTTACGATCCAAGATCCACCGCTAATTACCAAACGGACAGCTTACCCTCACTTCCGACAAACGACTTCCGCCGCGACCAATCCACAACCACGGTAGGTGAGCCGAGGGAATCTCCAACAGATCTCCGTAGTCCTCAACCGGAGATACAAAAGCAGAGAATCCCAGCCACCGTTGAAGCTTCACTGCCGCATCGCATGTTGGATCCCCACCACTTCGCTGACGGTTGTGAAAGAACACTCACTCTTGCTGTCGTTGGACGCCATAAACACAGGTCCTCATGAAGATCTAGGCGGAAAACAGAAAGAAAAGAAAAAAGGAAGGTAGATCTGAGAAATTTTCTCTAGAGAGAGAAATGTACAGTACCCATGGAACGATTGTCCTCTTGTGAAGATATTGACTTCGAGAGAGAGATGTTTGTTACTTCTCTTATAATTGAAGTAATCAATTGTGATTTACAACGAACGATTTCGTTCGTTTATATAGAGGTAGAAAAAGTAAATTACTATGCTGCATAGTGACGGTGGGCTCCACACAAAATAATATATTACGAATGATTTTACGCATGTTTTTATCCTTCGCAGTATTTCTTGACTTTGGTAACACCAGCAAGTTTCTAGAAAGACTCAAAAAAAAACTTTGACGTGACATCACGCAAAGGGTTGACTCCGTCTTGATTTTGTAGTCAGCCATGGTGCGACCTTTGTCGAGCACCTTGCCTTGGAAGATTAACCTCTGCTGGTCCACTGGTGGTCCTCCCTTTTCATGGATCTTGGCCTTGACGTTTTCAACAGTCTCGGTCTCCTCCACCTCTAGGATGAATGATTTTCCTCCTAGAGTCTGTACAAAAATCCGCATGACTGCTTTCGGACCCGGATCAGGACTTAAACGAAGAACCAATTCACGGGTGGGTCCATGAATCCTTAGATCGATGGTGTCGGAGCTATCATCAACATCTAGGTTTATGGTCTTTCCTTCCACCGTCTTGATAGAAATATGCATATTGCACCACTCGAGTCAAATCAAAACTATGAACTTGAAAGATTAAAGAACAATTTTTGGTGTTCAAAAAAAAAAAAAAAGAGTCTAAATCTCTCTCAAGATCTTATGGAACACTTCTCTATATGCTCTTATTTATATAGAACTAAGCACCTCCTTAACCTATTATGAAAAGGAAAACTTACAAACTTTATCTAAATCTTTCCTGTTTAGATCCTACTTGTATTTCTTTTTTTTTCTATCTCTTCTAACTTCTTCTAGAATCTTCGTCTTCAAGTAATGGAATTATCCAACAACGAAGCATCTTCATTATGACTAATCTATGTTAACGACTGAAAACATGATCAATGTACTAAACTAAATGGTAAATACTAAAGCCACTTTCTTGTCTATTATTGTTCAAAGGTATCTTAATATCTTATGGTGTAAGATATGTTTTTTTCTTTTATAAAAGTTAAGAATAAAGATGCTTTAATTTCTTGTTCTACATATTTTTGGATTGTTTTTTAGTGGATACCGATTCATCAAAAGAAAAGATAAGTTTCAATCTAGGTGCAGGTCTTGTAACAAATAATGAGAGGTAACTTTGCATCATTGAATTATAATTTCTCTCTTGTTTATTTTGCAAACAAATAGCTATAGTTTCTAATTTTTTTCAAAGTAAATTTCATAATTCACCTTTATTCGATACATTTGAGCCAAAATAAATATACATTTTATGCTATAGATAATTGACGTTAATCTTTGTATAAAATGTTTTTTTTTATAATTAGTTTTGTTGTGTGGCCAATTATTAAAAAAAAAAAACATTTTATAGTCAGTGGCTGTAAATTATCTATAGCATAAATGTCTATTTTTTTTTTTTAATAAATATACATTTTATGCTATAGATCATCAATATTTTTTCATAATTAGTTTTGTTGTGTGACCAATTATTAAAAAAAAAAAAATTTTGGTCACACTACAAGTCAGTGGCTGTAAGATCAAAGAATTGATGATTCAGGCAAAAGATGTGCAACACTGAGCTATTGGAGAAACGACAGCGTTTTTTATCCCAAGTTAAACGATGACATTTACGTAATTGAGACGACGACGTTTATAGTCACTGAACGGCAACGGCTTCACAACAAACGACGACGTATTGTTTCCATTGAACGACAAATTTTTAGCTAGAAAAGCGACGCCCGTGTAGCTCTATGCAAATGGCGACGTTTCAATAGAATAAACGCTGTCGACAGTGTTCAAAAAAAAAAAAAAAAAAAAAAAAAAAAAACGCTGTCGACAAACGTTAACGTTTTTTTTAAACGGTGTCGTTTCGTGGACTGAAAATGTCGTTTTGTTTCACTTGTTTCTCCTTCAGGAATCAGGATTCACAAACCAATGTCTCTGCTTAATTGGTTTCTTTAGGTAATTAATCTTTCATCTTTGGTTCCATTGCAGGCTAAAGCGAGAACTTAATTTGTTTGTTAGTTTATAAATCATCTTCTGCCTTAAGAATAAATCATTAATCATCTTCTGACATCATTTTTGCTATATAGGAAACACATGATGGAGAAATCACAAGGGAATTACACTATTGGACTTGTCCAAGATTGCTTAAGCTTTTTGTACAGAGCTTGAATATGTTTATCACTATGAGGTTTGTTTTCTTGCTTGTGTTTCTTAGTATTAATGCGGTGACATCATCACTTGTTGGGATCAAATAATTGAATGGAGGATGATGTTCCGTCCTTTTGTTTTGTTTTGAAGGTATGGAGAAAGACACAAGTCTGAAATCAAGGTTTGTTGTGTTATCTTCTCTTAAGTCAGCTGATTTCTTTGACGCCAATAATTCATCTTATATATTATTTTATTAGCTTTAAACCAATTTGCATATTAGATTTATTTAAGATTCTGCTAGCTGTTTGCTGATTCAACAGAAAAGTCTCCATTTATTTAAAAGTTCTTATCAGTTCTTGTCTGGAGCTTTGGTCTTCTCTTTGATTTCTTGGTAAGAGTTCCATTCTTGTGGAATCTGTAGACGGAAAACTCTATGAGTTATCTTTGTTCAGATTTTTTTCAATTCAATCTTTTGTAGATCCGAAAACCAATTGTTGAAGACTCAAAACAACCAATTCGTTGTTTTTGAAGAAGAATGGGTTCTCTCTGTTTTATAGAAATGTTTCTTTCTTTCCTTCTGTTGTTTCTTGCCAAAAACTCCTTTTCACATCCTTTATGTAATGATTTCAGTAGGTGGCTCTTTTTTCTTTTCTCTTTAGGTTAGATTGATGACTTTCTGTGTTTGTCTTGTTTCTTTTCTGATTTTTTGAATTGTTTGGTCAGCTGCACCGTTTAATCTGAAGCAACCGCTCTCTTTTTGTCAATTCAATGGGAGTGTATGCTGTAACTCCCGGGAAGACTCGGAGTTGCAGAGACAGTTTAAAGCGGTTAACGTATCTGGCAGATGTTCTCCGCTTCTTAAATCATTACTTTGCTCGGTAAGGCCGTTATACAAAACAATAACATATCTGTTTTAGCATTTCATGGTGCAACATTATGTGACTAGATTACTTGGATGCTGTGGTTGCAGAAGTGTGATCCTTTCGCAGCAGAACTTTTCCGTGTTGAATCAGAATCTAGACAAGTTCCTGTGCTCTGCAACTCTACAGTTTCTTCTAGTAAATCAACACAATCGCTGGCAGACATTGATTTCTGTGCCACATTTTGGAGTGAATGCCAGAATCTCTCTGTAACCAACACTCCGTTTGCTTTTCAAGCTGGAGATGGAGGCAACATCACTTCCACAATCTCTGAAATATGGAAATCAAGCAATGACTTCTGCAAGATTTTTGGTGGAGCTTCAGATGAATCCTCTGTGTGCTTTAACGGCCAAGCAGTTTCATTTAACATTTCAAAAGTTACTGGTCCATCTCCTTCAGGCATATGCATCGAGAAGCTTGGAAATGGGTCTTATCTTAACATGGTACCTCATCCTGATGGTTCTAATCGCGTCTTTCTGTCTGATCAACCCGGGAAGATATACTTGGCGACAATTCCAGCCCAAGGATCTAGAGAACTTTTGAAAATAGACGAAACTAACCTGTTTCTTGATCTTACTGAAGAAGTGCACTTTGATGCTGAGCTTGGTCTCTTAGGAATAGCTTTCCATCCCGAATTTTTGAAAAACGGTAGATTCTTTGCTTCTTTCAACTGCGATAGAGTTAAGTGGCCAGAATGTTCTGGAAAATGCGCGTGCAACTCAGATATTGACTGTGACCCTGCAAAGCTAGATTCTGATAATGGAGCAACACCATGTCAATACCACAGTGTCATATCAGAATTCTTTACCAATGGTTTTTTTAAACAATCTCACCTTTGTTTGTATTTTTCCCTTATATTGGATGTTGCTGAGACGTTATTGATATGTTTCAGGGACTTATGTTAGACCGGTGGAGGTAAGAAGAATCTTTACAATGGGTCTTCCTTATACATCGCATCACGGTGGACAGATCTTGTTCGGACCCAAAGATGGCTACTTGTATTTCATGATGGGAGACGGAGGAAGTAAAGGAGATCCACACAACTTTGCACAGAACAAGAAATCATTGCTCGGGAAGATAATGAGACTTGATGTGAATAATGTTCTTGGTAATATATTTTCTATATAGCTGAAGCATACTTCACAATGAACATGGGATTTGATTTTGGTTCTTTTTCCTTATCGGTTTTCAGATGCAAAAGCAATGAATGAGTTTCAGCTGTGGGGAAACTACTCTATACCAAAGGACAATCCGTTTTCTCAAGATAAGAATCTGCTGCCTGAAATATGGGCCATGGGAGTAAGAAATCCATGGCGGTGCAGTTTTGATTCAGAGAGACCGTCTTATTTCCTTTGCGCAGATGTTGGAGAGGTATAACCAAACCTCTTCAGATTCTTGATCTGACTCTCTCGTTAGACGAAGCAATGAACATTTCCTTATATGTTGAGTTTGCATGCAGGACAAATATGAAGAAGTTGATATGATTACTAAGGGAGGAAACTATGGTTGGCATTACTACGAAGGAACTTTGCCGTTTAATCCCTCGAGTTCTTCTAATATCAGCAACTCAACAACAAAGATTGAAAATCCGATCTTCCCGGTAATGTGGTACAATCATTCAGACATAAACCAACAAGAAGGATCAGCATCAATAACTGGCGGATACTTTTACCGTTCCTCCACTGATCCATGCTTGTATGGAACGTATGTTCTTGCGCATTCCCCTTGTTCTTCTTATTTACCACACCAGTATTGTGAATCAAGAACAATTCCTCTGTTTGTGATTCTTTTTAGTGTGTTTTAGGTATCTCTTTGCAGACTTATACGCCGGAATTATTTGGGGTGGAGCTGAAACTCCAGTTGGTAGTGGAAACTTCACGAGCTCTCAAATCCCGTTTCAATGCGCTTCCGATTCGCCAATCCCTTGCTCATCTGAAACAGAACCTTCCTCTTCCTCATCTCCACCAATTGGTTTTGTATTCTCCTTTGGACAAGACAACAATAAAGACGTCTACTTACTTGCAAGCACTGGTGTTTACAGAATCGTTCGCCCGAGCCGCTGTAACTTCCATTGCTCTCTTGAAAACACAACTTCCTTAGCTCCTTCACAACAGCCTGATCGTTCTCCGCGCTCTTCATCATTGTCTAAACGACTACACAACATTGGTACTCTTGTTGTAAATTTCTTAGCTTGGTGTTTTCTTTTTGTAGTTATATAGAGAAAATGAACATGTTCGTACAGAAAACAGAAGCACCAATTTAAAATAACTCTATTGAAACAAAAAAAAATGTGAAGTGAACCAACAATCAAGAGAACATTACATATGAAAAGTGTCACACATCTTCAGAACAAAGGAGGCGCACAACGAGAGTAACATTGGCTGCATCATGGGTGTGTTGTATGTGAATGCTGTATGTGAATGCGTAAAATGTAGAGAACTAATCGTGTAAAGCCTGACACACAAGATTACAACATTTATATCAATATTATTATATTACCTTACGTTACATAGAACGTGACGTGACAGTGTGTAATAAATAGAACGTGACAGTGTGTGACAGAGCGTGTCAGTCTGGGAGATGAAATAGACATAGAAAGTGGCGTATGCAAGGAGAAGAAGAAAGAGAGACAATATGAGTGTGGAGGACGAAAACGAAGAACCGCTGAGTCCTATGGCTCGTTTGTTCCAATCGCCGGGCAATGACTGTTGCATCATCACCATGATCGGTTGCAAAACCAAGATCAATGCTGATGTTATTCTACGTGCCTTGAAGCTTAATGTTTCCAAGCATCCTCGTTTCTCTAGCAAATTGGTAAGAACACATATTGACTTACTGTTTAATTAATCTCTAATAATGTATGACTTAATTAGTGTTTTTGATCTCAAATTTCGTAGTCTGATGATGGTGCATGTTGGATTAAGACTCAAGTCAATGTAGAAAATCATGTATTTGTACCAGATATAGACCAGAACAAGATCAGTGCCGGCTCAGATGGGTGGGCGGGCGGTGCGACGGCCAGGGGTCCAATCCCGTGGTCCAATAATTAAGAGGCCCATTTTTAAAAATATTTTTTTAAAAATATTAAAAAATTAGATTATAACATAAAAATAAAATTTAGAAAGGTCTATAAAATTTTTTATTTATTGTTTTTAGTATTAGTAATTAATATTTTTAACAAAAATAGCATATAAATTTTTTTTACAGCAAAAAAACATTAAAAAAAAATTTCTAAGAGTCCAAATTTTTTGTTTGCCCTAGGGTCCATCAAAATGTTGAGCCGGCACTGAACAAGATCGGAGAAGATGGAGAAGGTTATGTTGAAGACTATGTTTCACGTCTTACGATGCTTCCTCTCGATAAATCAAGACCTTTGTGGGACATGCACATTCTCAACGTCAAAACGATTGATGCAGAAGCGGTTTGTGTAATAAGATCTCACCATTCATTGGGAGATGGAACATCTCTCATGTCTCTTCTAATAGCGTGTACTCAGAAAACATCACACCGAGACACATTTCCTACTAGCCATGTACTTAAACAGCGTAAAACGGCGCTTAAAGATAAAGTCCCATGGTTCTTAAGATGGGTACTTGCGGTTTTTTCGTTAGTGAGATTGATTTGTAATACTTTCGTGGATATTTTGCTTCTCTTGGCGACGGCTTTGTTCTTGAAGGATACAAATACACCTCTGAAAGGTGATGTGGGTGTCGAAAATAATCAGAAGAGATTTTGTCACCGGATTGTTTCGTTAGATGACATAAAACTTATAAAGGAAGTTATGAACATGGTATGTACGTTTTGGGGTTATTTCTTGAAGCTAATCAATAACTATTTTTCTGTGGGTTTTTCTTTAATTTGCGTCTTCTTGTGGCTAGACTATCAATGATGTTCTACTTGGAGTTACACAAGCCGCTCTCTCGCGCTATCTTAACAGTTTTCCTGGTAAAATACGACTTACGGCAGGGGTTTTTGTAAACCTAAGGTCAGACAATGGAATCCAGGTTAGAAATCTACACTACTAGCTAGATTTAATTAACCCTTTGTCTAATATATAGAAGGGAAAACATTAATGTTGACACACGGCAACAACATGTATGAAGCCATTGGCAGAGATGATGGCCGCGAATTCGAAATGCAGATGGGGGAACTACTTTAGCTTTATTAATTTCCCGATCGCGATCGGTTTAGAGACTGATCCATTGTTGTATCTATCAAAGGCAAAATCAGCTATTGATCGAAAAAAACACTCACTTCAAGCTGCTTTGGCATATTCAGCTACAGAATTTATCTTCAATACATTCAGTGCTAAGGTATATGATTTGATCAAGTGAGCTCAAGATTGTTGTTATTTTCACGCTGAGGAACTTAAAAATAAGACTCTTGTCATTGTAGGTAGGTGCAATATTACCAAAACGACATATTTCGAACACGACCACATTCATTTCAAACTTGATTGGTCCCATGGAAGAAATCAATTTCCTTGGCCACCCCATTGCTTACATCGCTCCAAGTGTCTATGGACATGCTCATGTACGTATACACCAAGATGAATGTGAAAAAAACTACTAAACTACTCATTAATAACATTCTTCTCTTTTATCTTCTCATATTAGATTATGTTTGTTTCATAGGCGTTAACAATACATTTCCTAAGTTATGCGGAAAAGATGGTAATCTCGATAGGGGTCGATCCTACGGTCATACAAAATCCACACAAGCTTTGTGATGAAATGGAGGACTCTCTGGAAGCTATGAAAGCCACTCTTTCAGAAAGAGGGTTAATATAAGGTGTTACTAGTATCTAATCCACACAAACAAGCAAGTACTCTACCATGCGAAATATCAAATATATATGACATGAATTTAACCTTGTTTGGTGGAAGCTACTACCATTTAGAAGCTTTTTTTTTTTCATTTACACAACTAGATTTTGTATTTAGATACAACTTTGTTCATTTATGTGTTTGCTTTTGTATCCAGATATATGCACCAAGACAGTAACAAAATGACTAAAAAGACACGTCATTTATATATGTTAATAATAGTACTCTTTTTATGATAAAAATTATATTTATAACTAATTTAATTATCAAACTATTTTTAAGTAACTTATTTAATAGAACATTTAAGCTTTGAGAAATCGTAATTTTTACTTCGAAAAGTAATTTTTAAGTTCATCCACCATTGTCCGAAATGGACAGAGCCTAAATAAACACCTCTACCCGTTTGCTGTTGCTTACTACACATTTTTTTTTGTTTAAGCAAAACCAATACAAAAAAATTTGAGAAAAAAATGATCTTAGACGAGAACTCCCTGGAATTGCTGACTGTAGGGCTCAAGAAACCAGCTGAGAAAAAGAAACTCCAGTATTACAACCATTTCAATTATGTAAACCGATTGGCTTTTTTTCAATCGAAAAATTTAACCGATGTCTGAAATTTTTGTCGCTTACTTGTCTGAACGACCCAAATTGAGAATAAAAATATATTTTTCCTTTTATCAATATCCTAAACCCTAAACCCCACAAATGAAATATCTGACAAGAACTTGGTGAGCAAGGCCTTATTACCAATTCTTCAATTAGGGTTTTTTCCTCTCTCTCTCCATCTCCCTTAAAATCTATCTTTTCGATTAACAATTTCGGTTCATGATGTCTATGCTTCTGAGCCGGCTCCGCCTTGGGTCAGCGAGAAGATTCTCTCTTCTTCTTCTCTCTAATGGGTTCTCATCTTCCATGCTGCAAACCCCTCCTTGTTCCATCCTCTCCGCTAAACCTTGTGGAGAGGGTCTCGGGAAACTCGTGACTATGAGTTTGATGATGAAGAATGGTTCTGATACTGACAGTTGCTTCACTTTTTCGGATAAGAAGGTGCCTTTGGAGTTGATAAGAGGAGGTGATGGAATGGTAACGATAGGGGCATCTCATGGCTGGGTGGCTACTTTGACGAAGGAAGACGGGATTCTGCGTCTCCAAGATGATCTAAACCCGGTTGCATCAGATGTAAACCCGAAACGCATCCCACTGCCTCCTCTTGTAACTCTGCATGGTTGCCAAACTGACATCATAACAAACGTGTCAATGTCCTCATCTTCCCCCGAGGATGAAGACTGTGTTGTGGCTGTCAAGTTCTTGGGACCTCAACTCAGCTTTTGCAGACCCGCTCAAAGCAACTCCCAGTGGACCAACGTGAGAATCGATAACCCATGTTTCTTCTCCTCCCGAGTCATGTTTTCCAAGGGCATGTTTCGCATTCCCGGATCTGGTGGGCACCTCATTGGATCATGGGATCTCAACCACCACACACCCAAGTTTCAGGAGTTGCATTTTCAAAACCTTCCCGAGCTGACCAAGACCCAACGAGAGCTTCTAGATTTGTGTTTTACGAGCCAACACTTGGTGGAGTCACCAGCTGGTGAGACCTTCTTGGTTACGTGGTACAGGAAGACCGCCGCGGAGACCATCGATGGTATAGCCAAATTGAAGACAGAAGCTTTAATGGTGTTCAAGCTGAATGAATACGGAAGTGCTGTTTACACCCAAGACATTGGAGATCTCTGCATTTTCCTCTCGAAGTCTGAACCTTACGCTGTCTCTGCTACCTCCTTTCCAGGCATCTTGTCTAACCATGTCGTAATATATGATTTCGATGAACTCAAATTTGTCCAGCTAGATGAGGCTGATTCCCCCATCGTCCTTGGCGACATTGCTACATTCGGGGCCCCTTATCATATTCCACCTCAAAATATATAAGACGGAATTGAGTCTGTCTTTGGAATTGAGTGAGAGTCATGCATCCAGATCATAGCTAATTGCCTTGGTGCACAAGTTGCTGTTGTTGTTTTTTTCAAGTATTATTGCTTTTGATGTTTCTAGATAAAGATCCTAGCAATGAATGAATCAAATCGTCTTTGTTGGCTTTCTGTTGTGATTCCCTAAACATTAAGTCCAAAAGACCAAAGGTTTAAACCTTTACAGTAACAATTAGTCAGTTTTGACGCTCGCAGAGAAACTCAAATACAATTTATATGCTGAAGGGTTTCCTCTTGATAAGGCCCTTGTGCACTACTTTGGTCACACAACACCAAGGAAATTGACTTCAAATTCTGATTCTTTAGGTTTTAATATAACCTAATTTTCCTTTCTTGTACTCTCAGTGTAAACCTTAGACGGTATAAAACCCTTGTGGAAGAGCTTGTCAGAGAATTAAAAGAAGAGTTTTCTGGTACTGCTGAATCTTGAGCTTCGGGGATGGTGATTGACACGATGGGATTTATCGTTCGTGAAGGCTATATACGGTCATTTTAGCTTCTTTTTCGGTTTTTCGTGAACCAACTTTTGTTATGTACGTACTTTTGCTATGAACTACAAGATTTCTGATATGGTATCATGTTTTAAAATTGCAGCTGCTTAATGCATCTTTAGTTATTGTCCTTGGTCAAGTAATGTATCAAATCTTTTTTCTCTGGCTTAACCCTAATCAAGAAACATACAATATTTCCCTTCATTAATCTTTGTCATTTTTAGGAGAAAAAATATCTTATTTCTAAAAAAAATTTAAAAAAAAAAAAAAACTTGGTGGCCAAGGTCGTACCTCTGTTTTATTGATGGAAAAAAAAATTGAACAACCATCACCAATTCTTCAATTAGGGTTATTTTTTTGCTTCTCGGTTAAGAAGCCATGTCTTTGTTTCTCAGCCGCTCTTCGTCGGTGAAGAGATTCTCTCTTCTTCTTCTCTCTAATGGCTTCTCATCTACCCCGCTGCAAACCCCTCCTTGTACCATCATGGGCGCTGAACTCTGCGGAGGACATATGGGAAGGCTCATCATTTCGAATGCTAATGACGATGACTTCCCTAAATTGGATAAGAAGGTGCCTATGGAGTTGGTGTACAATTTTCTTTATAATCAAAGAATGGTAACGATAGGGGCATCTCATGGTTGGGTGGCTACTTTGACAAAGGACGACGGGATTCTGCGTCTCCAAGATGATCTAAACCCGGTTGCATCAGATCTAAACCCGAAACGCATCCCGCTGCCTCCTCTTGTAACTCTGCCTCATTGCCAAACCAAAATCATAACAAACGTGTCAATGTCCTCATCTTCTCCTGAGGATGAAGACTGTGTTGTGGCTGTCAAGTTCTTGGGACCTCAACTCAGCTTTTGCAGACCCGCTCAAAGAAACTCCCAGTGGACCAACGTGAGAATCGAAAACCCATGTTTCTTCTCCTCCCGAGTCATGTTTTCCAAGGGCATGTTTCACATTCCCGGATCTGGTGGGCACCTCATTGGATCATGGGACCTCAACCACCACACACCCAAGTTCCAGGAGTTGCATTTTCAAAACCTTCCCGAGCTGACCAAGATCAAACGAGAGCTTTTGCGTTCGTGCTACAGGAGCCAACACTTGGTGGAGTCACCAGCAGGTGAGACTTTCTTGGTTAAGCAGTACAGGAAGACTGATGCGGAGACCATCAATGGTATAGCCAAATTGAAGACAGAAGCTTTAATGGTGTTCAAGGTGAATGAATACGGAACCGCTGTTTACACCCAAGACATTGGAGATCTCTGCATTTTCCTCTCAAACTCTGAACCTTTCGCTGTCTCTGCTACCTCCTTTCCAGGCTTGTATTCTAACTACGTTGTCATCAGGGATTTCGATGAAATCGTATATTCCAGGCTGACTGGTTACCCCCTGATTTGGAGGAGTACCAGAAACCCGTCCCCTTACTATATTCCGCCTCAAAATATAGACAAGTAATTTTTGAATCGAATGAGAGTCGACTTTCTTGCTTTTATTTAGATTTGATTTTGTAACTCGAAACCAAATTTCAGTTAGTTCAAATTTCATATACTCTCAGTCTCTCATAATCTTTCATGTGCAAGTTCTATCAAAATAATCAGAAAACTTCTTTAGAATCTGTACACACGTTTAAGGTCTACAAATTTTGTATAGATAGATATACCTTAGATTGGTTTGTGAGTTTTAGCAATTGACAGGAGATGCTCTTCTGTTGTGGAAAGTGTTGCAATGGGAGCCAGTGCCATGATTAATTCTGCAGAAGAATGAAGATAGTCAATTGGAAGATAAAGTTAAAAATATAGCTTTTCTTTATATTGGTCTAGGGGAAGCTGGAAAATAATGTGATAGATTTGTGGAACATAACCGGAATTGGTGATGGTTGTGATGGCCGAATGTGTCAAGTCCGAGACTAAGTCAATAAAAGTCAAGTTGGATCTTCTACCAAGGAGTTGAGGAGGCTCAGTGTATGAAAAAAGGCTTGCAAGTTTTGTTCTAGATTTAAGTAAGGGTCCTGGTCAGCTTGCGAAGAAGTGGCCGTGTTGTGGATCTAACATTACAAATCTTCTTGTTAGAGACTTTTTAGAGGTACGTATTTGCTTCTCTTATACACTTTGACTTTACTCTATTCATCAAAAGTCAACGTACAAGTGTAATGCGTGTGGTGAATACAGTGCTGGCTCAGATAGGGGGTGGCGGTGCGATGGCCGGGGGCCCAATCCCGTCTTCTAATAATTAAGGACCCCATTTTTAAAATTTGTTTTATAAAAGTTAAAAAAATTAGATTACAACATAAAAATAAAATTTAAAAGGGCCCATAAATTTTTTTATTTACTGTTTTTAGTTTTAAAAATTAAATTTTTATTAAAAATATCATACAAAATTTTTTTATAACACAAAAACACTAAAAAAAAAATTCTAAGGGCCCAAAAGTTTTTTTGCCCTAAAGCCCATCAAAATATTGAGCCGGCCCGGGTGAATACCGATGAAGTTTCACGTACAACTGTGTTTTCAAGCTTCTTCTATGACCTCAATCTTAACATTATTGATACTAGTAGTAGTTTTCACATGGTTTTATCTTTCATGAATATGATAGATGACACGGTAGGACACAGAGGTTTGCTTCCATTTAGTTGTTCACCAAGGGAACAAGAAATCTCTGACACCTTTTTAAACATCCAACAACAAAATGATATAGTAAAAGGCCATAGAAGAAGCTTGAAGCACTTCATCAGAATCACTTGACAAAACATGTGCTAATTCATATTAACTGAGTTTTTCTATGAACCAACAAGCCTTGTCTACAAAAAACACCAGTGGCGGATCCAAGAATTTATTTTATCCGGGGCAATAATCTATACTAGTATAATCGCAGCACTTTTTGTGACGGGTGGGTAAAAAAGCTTTCGGGTATATCGGATATCCGACCCATTTTAAAAATTCCTTCACAAAAAATTTGTTGGGTCGGGTTATATTTAACCCAACTCATACACCGGATATTCCATATTTAATAATTTAGATTTTTAGAAGATTTGATTAAGATTTATAATTATGATTCTCCTATCATCTTTGTTTGATTTGTTTTTAACTGTTTTGAATCATCATATAATACATAAAGTAAAAAAAAAATCAATTTTTTTTCTGCATATACTGTGATTCGAAATTTTGAAAACGGACATATATTATCCAATTGACGAAAATGTGTGTTCAACGTTCTACATCGATTAAAATATTTAGACAATGATTCAGAATCATATCATAAATAAGAACATTAATAAAATAAATGAGTTTTTTGGCGGGATGGGTTTGGCGGGACGGGTTTTTGAATCAACAATAATAAAAAGATTAAAATATCATTAATCCGCCGCTTCAATACGGATTTAATCCTTATTTTTTTAATACAAATCACAGGACGATTTAAGAAATTACGGAACGAGTTATATTTCGGAAATAATTTATATGGCGGACGAATTTGAATCAATATTTATATACCGCTTTAATACGGGTTAAATCCTCAGTTTATTAATAATTATCTCGTGGATTCGTGGTATATCGTTACTTAATAACAATTGTAAACTATAATATAAATAAATATGTTATAAGGAGATACAATTTACAAAATATTTTTATACTAACTTTAAAATTAAATCATCCCGCGGTGTACCGCGGGTTAAAATCTAGTATTAAATTAAAAAAAAAACTCTAATTTTGCTAACAAAAATGAATCTTCTAAGTAAGTTAAAGCATTTGATTTATTTTTCCAAGTTAACAAAAGTGATTTAAAGTTATATTGTTAGTAAAATATGGGCTTATTTACAAAGAAAACAAAAAAAGTTAGGCTTTTGTATTGTATTTTGTATTATATGGACTTTAAATTATAATATTATACAACACAAAATCTCTGTATAAGAAGAAAACAGAGTAATTGGGGGTATTAAACATGTATTTAAAAGGGGCATAATTAAAAGCTCTTGTAAATAACACTAACTTTGAAAATTTTACCCGTGGCAAGTGCCCCCTTATGCGTAGTACGTCCGCCCATGAAAAACACCATAATAAATATCCATAATTACAATTTGTTTATTCTTGTACCAGCGAGTTGTATAAGATCTAAGTCACTAACGTACGTATATTGACAATCTTTGTTCGAGAGAATCTAGCAAGTAATGTCTTCACTTCAAATTTTTACAGAAACCTCTAGCAACTGAGGAAATTCACAAGATACAATATGTCATGTGTGTTTTTAGATCTTTGGTCGAATCTCCATAGAGCTCTCACACCAAAACCGATTTAAATGAAATTCGAAGCTTTCAAATTCTTACCATTAATTTTTCCCATTAAACTACTCAGTTTTTAAACTAAATTATTAGCCTGGAGAAGAAAAATATAACATTTTGCCCCTAACTTTCTCTCTCGAAATCGCGATTCCTTGAAGACAACCTAATTCCGCCGCTCTCGCCTCTCCGGTTGTCTGATTTCGATCGGCACCGTGAGAGGGCTTACTTTGTTTCGCCTGGGTCCTTGTTCCTCCCTGTGCTCTTGATGTCTTTATGAAGGGATGTTTCGTTTCTGTGTCGCGTGGCGTGTGTTGAAGGATCCGCCGTGCGAGACGGCCGGTCTCCGGTGGCTGTTCATAGTGCTTCTACCTCTATTGCCTGTAGACGGTGGTGGGCCTAGGTGGATGCTATGTCTTTCGGTCCTAGCGTCTCGCATCTCATGCGGCGGAGCAAGCCTCGGCTTGTTGATCTGTCCAGATTGCCTTCCTCCCGTTGGTCTCGGCTGTGAGTTTCGTGTTCCATGGCTTTGTCGTGGTTGCTTCTCTCCTTTTCGGGTCCATTTTTCCAAGTTTCTCTTGGTCTTTCCGCTGCGTGTCGTCGCACGTCTACCGGAGTTTTAGGCTTCTTTGTGGCGGGGTTAGCTTTGAGGACTGCTTCCTCCTCCACGCCTGAAGCCTCTGTCCTCTCCGTGTGCGTTGATCGTGTGATTGAGTTTGAATCGAGAGGTTTTCTTTAGCTCTGTGGCTAGTTTTCCAGCCTTGGTTGGTGTTCTCCATCATCCTCTGTAGCTTCTGATGCCTCGGCCTCTCCTTTCTGGCCTCCTTCGCTTAGGTACTCAGTGAATGGTTACTATTGGTGGTGCTGAGTTTTGTCTAGGTTGCTTCGTTGAGTCTGGTTTTTTGGAGATCCGTGTCTCTGTTGGCCTCTTCTGCTTAAGGACAGTAGCAGAACTATTAGGAGCGTGGTTTCTTGTGGCAGGTTAGGCTCTTTCGTCGCTCCGGATGCTCTATGCCTCCTTTGTGTAGCTTCTTTGGTGTTTGATAGGTTGTGGCTTTAGCTATCGGTGGTAGCTAGTTTGCCCTCTTCTTTTGAGAGCTCCTAAGTTTTTCATCCCTTTGGTTAACTCAAGGCTTGTTCTAGGTTGTGGCTTCTATTTGTTTTGCTTTTGTTTTGGAGTTAGCTTTGCTTTGCGTTTCTCCCCTTTTTCTTGCGGTTGGACTGAGCCTTAGAGGAGCTAGTAGGGTTAAAGGCTTTTGGTGTGGTGGTGAATGGTGTTATCTAGCTCTGTGCTGCTGACTTCGGGGAATGAACTTGGTATTGAGGGAGCTTGCACCTTTTGCTTTTGGCGTGTGAGGTTCTGTTTTTGGGATAGCTCATGGACTACAATGAAGAATCGTTTGGAGTTGTAGACCGTTGACGGCTTGGTCTCGGGCCTCCGGCGAAAGGCTTCTAGCGCTCTTGGTCTGTCGCAATAGGGTTTAAACAATCTGCTCTAGCCCTCCTGCTTTTACATCACTTACGAGAAGAATAGCTTGAACGTCATCGCTTCATCTCCTCCCGCAGCTTCTTTGCTTTGGTCGAGAAGATGGACCGAAAACTGGGTTTTAATTAACCGTCTTTATGCTTCCATGTTTTTATTCTTTTTGCCATGGATTCATACGTATAGGTTTCAATTTCATGATTGTAACCTAAACTGTTTTCATTTTTATGAAATATTTACAATTTAGCAAAAAAAAAAATTATTAGCCTGGATGTTTTCTCTGATACGAGAGTGATAAAGGAAACAGAGTACTGAGTTTATTGATAACGATAAATGGATACAACGTTCGCAAGTAACGCAGCACCACTTCTCAAGAGTTCATGATGGAACTCCGGGATGAACAATTCTCAGAGAGAATTAAAAAAAAAACGATAAACAACAAAATCCAGAATTTTCTTATTAGTCCACTGCAAATGATCTTCATTTGCTATATATCTATGCTTCTCGATTCTTCCTCTAACTTCCATCGACCAATCTTCTTGCCACGTCTCACAGCTACTGTCTCCACTCATCTACTGCCATGTGTCTCTATGATATATCAACGCCTTGTTTCCTATATCAGAGAGGAAAGAAAGAGACAATCTTTCAATTATAACTTAATTAGCCCTCTAGTATGTATGATGCGAAAACTGTTATAAGTTTTTTTCTTTCCGGTAAATTTCATATTTTTATTTTTTATTTTATTTTACATGCAAGTGTTGATTTATAAGGCTAACAATTATGTTTTGGTTTTGTTGTTATTAGTATAGTAACAATTCAAAATATTGAAATTCCTCAAATGATGTTGCATCATGAAATTTCAACGCAGGTTATAAAACCCACAAAGTCTTCACTGCAAAAAGGGGTGTCGTGTGAAATGTGTTGCCAATCCATTTTTTGTTGAATGCATTTGTGTATGCTAAATTTTTGTATCATCTCGTTTAATCGAATAAGTAAAAATGTTTTCACAAATTCATATAATTATTTGACATTTATTGTTTATTAGCCATTACATTTGAGAATTGTATGACAAAATAACTCATTTGAAAAATCAATAGTCAATAGCTCAATTGGTAAAGACTCTCAGACAGAGCTTAGAGGTCGCCGATTCGAGTGGCACTCGAAAAAAGACTATATAAAATGCCCTGCTCTCTACCCTGAAGAGATATACGTGACTAGGTCCAAAACTTCTTAATAATCTAAAAAAAAACTCATTGAAATATATAAAAAAACAATATATTTCTACATATATGATAGATTATACCATTGTGTTATTGTTATTCACAAAATGTCGTTGGGCTATTGTTGTTATTCAAAGAAACCACCGTTTTTAGTAGGCCTGGGCATAAAATCCGAAATCAGAAAACCGATCCGAAACCGATCCGAAAAATCCGGCTCCGAATCCGAACCGAATAGTCACAAAACCCGAACGGATAATGAATTCTCCTATCCGAATTATCCGAACCGAACCCGATCCGAACCGAAAACCGAAAGGATATCCGAAATCCGAAAATAAAATTATATATCCAAAAATATAAGTTATATTTAGCTATAATTTTATAACAAATAATAAAAATATCATAAATAACCTAGATATCGGAAAGTTTTTGGTTATATTTGTTAAAATTATGCATATTTTTGAAAAACTTAGCCAAATTTTAGTAAGCTTAAAACTCTCCGCATCAAGTTAAGTAAGTAGGCTCATTTAAATTGAACATTTTTATAGTTTTTTTTCCTCGCAAACCGATCCAAAATTAATCCGAAACCGATCCAAATCCGACACTATCCGAACCGAACCCGATCCGAATAGTCATAAAATTCGAACGGATAATAAAATCTCCTACCCGAATTATCCGAATCCGGATAAATCCGAACCGAATCCGATCCGAAATCCGAATGCCCAGGCCTAGTTTTTAGCATTTGACAGTAGGGTCGTTGCGGGAAAAAAACGAAAACTAAACAGTGTCGTTTGTTTACAAAAAAAAAAAAACGGTGTCGTTTATTTAGAACTATAATATAATGTCTCTTCTTTTTGAAAGATTGTAAAATCCTTTTGTAAGATGTATATAGAAATTGCTTCATCTTCTTCACTTTCTCTTCCATTTTTACCCTTAACCAGACCTCATATTTACACTTGCATACCCTTCTTCACCATTCCTGAAGCTAGACAACGCAATCTCATCTTCACAGTCTCTGCTTCTTCTTCATCATCATCATCATCCACACAAACCAAAAAGGTATGGAGAAAACAACCGGAGAAGAACACAACGTCGTCGTTTCAGGCGTTAAGGAAACATCGGAGGTATCAAAGATCTGCTTTTCTCGATCACAACGTCGACATGGACGAGCTTCTAGCTTCAATTCATCAGACCCAGAACGAAAAAGAGCTTTTTTCTCTGCTTTCAACTTACAAAGACAGACAATTGTCTATACGGTTCATGGTTTCTCTTCTTTCTCGAGAAAATGATTGGCAGAGATCATTAGCATTGCTCGATTGGGTTCATGAAGAAGCTAAATACACACCTTCTGTGTTCGCCTACAATGTAGTTCTTCGAAATGTCTTAAGAGCTAAGCAATTTGATATTGCACACGGACTGTTCGACGAAATGCGTCAGAGAGCTCTTGCGCCTGATAGGTTTACTTATTCGACGCTAATTACTTCGTTTGGGAAAGAGGGTATGTTTGATTCGGCTTTGTCTTGGCTTCAAAAGATGGAACAAGACCGTGTTTCTGGTGACCTTGTTTTGTATAGCAACCTCATTGAGCTTTCTAGGAGGCTGTGTGATTACTCAAAGGCTATTTCGATTTTCTCGAGGTTGAAGAGGTCTGGTATTACGCCTGATCTTGTTGCGTATAATTCGATGATTAATGTTTATGGGAAGGCCAAATTGTTTAAAGAGGCGCGGTTGCTTATAAAAGAGATGAATGAAGCTGGTGTCTCACCAAATACAGTTAGTTACTCCACTCTTTTGAGTGATTATGTAGAGAACCAGAAGTTTTTAGAAGCTTTATCGGTTTTCGCAGAGATGAAAGAGGTGAATTGTCTGTTGGATCTCACGACTTGTAATATAATGATTGATGTTTATGGTCAGCTTGACATGGTTAAAGAAGCTGATAGGTTGTTTTGGAGTTTGAGGAAAATGGATATCGAACCAAATGTTGTTAGCTACAATACTATCCTTCGTGTTTACGGCGAGGCTGAGCTTTTCGGTGAAGCAATTCATCTTTTCAGGTTGATGCAGAGGAAAGACATTGAACAGAACGTTGTTACGTACAACACGATGATTAAGATCTATGGGAAAACTATGGAGCACGAAAAGGCCACGAATCTTGTTCAAGAGATGCAGAGCCGAGGAATTGAACCTAACGCCATTACCTACTCAACTATTATATCAATATGGGGGAAAGCTGGGAAATTGGACCGAGCTGCGACACTGTTTCAGAAGCTTAGGAGCTCGGGTGTGGAAATCGATCAAGTCCTGTATCAAACCATGATTGTGGCATATGAAAGAGTTGGTCTAATGGGTCATGCTAAACGTCTGCTTCATGAGTTAAAGCTCCCGGATAATATCCCTCGGGAAACCGCTATCACCATTCTGGCCAAAGCCGGGAGAACGGAAGAGGCGACATGGGTTTTTCGTCAAGCTTTTGAATCCGGAGAGGTAAAAGACATATCAGTATTTGGCTGTATGATCAATCTTTACTCAAGAAACCAAAGGTACGTAAATGTCATCGAAGTGTTTGAGAAAATGAGAACCGCTGGTTACTTTCCGGATTCGAATGCAATAGCTATGGTGTTGAACGCGTATGGGAAACAAAGAGAGTTTGAAAAAGCAGATACGGTATACAGAGAAATGCAAGAGGAAGGATGTGTTTTCCCTGATGAAGTTCATTTCCAAATGCTGAGTTTATACTCATCGAAGAAAGATTTTGAGATGGTTGAATCGTTGTTCGAGAGATTGGAATCTGATCCTAATGTCAATAGCAAGGAGTTGCATTTGGTTGTGGCGGCTTTGTATGAGAGAGCAGATAAACTAAACGATGCTTCAAGAGTCATGAATCGAATGAGAGAACGAGGAATCTTAAAGCCGTTTTCTGGATGAATAATGTCATATAATTCTTCTTGTGCTTGAGTAAACAATTTATGTTCCAAGTTTATGGGCTTTTTAGTGGCCCATCCCATCGATTCCAGAATTTTTTTTTTATTTTTTTTTTTCATACCTACTAAGATCTGATCTGATTTTAATGCTCTTTTTTTTTTTTTTTTTTCCTCATCTGATTTTAATGCTCTTGACCAGTAATAATCTTTCTCTTTTCGTTTTTTCCATATCTGTTTCTTCAGTTCCTTCTTCAATCTCTTCTCTTCTACTAACGTTATTTCTTCAATCTCATTGATCAAGAAACAAAAACCCTAATCGCAAAAATCTCAAATTTCTTCCAAAAGTTTCAGTTTTTAAAAATGGGTTTTCTTCTTTTGTAACGTATTGACAAAAACCAGTGAAGAAAAATGTGTCAAACTTTGAATTGACCATTTTTTTTGAGATTCGATGAAGAAATTGAGAAGCTATTACTCAAATGTGAGACATCATCAGAATCATCATCATCATCATCATCATAACAATGTTGTTTCTTCAGAGAGGAAATGGATTATATTCCCTCTTTTGATTGGTTCAATCTTCGCTTTGTTCTTACTCTTCCTCACAACAACCCTAACTTCACCAACCGGAATCCGATTTCTCCCTTTTACCCGACCCGTTTTGTTAACCGGATCTGGTTCATCTGCTTTCGTTGAATCCAAGATCAAACCTCAACAAATCTCATCACTCCCATCGCCACCGCGTTTTGCTTACTTGATTTCTGGATCCGCCGGTGACGGGAAATCTCTCCGGCGAACTCTTTTGGCTCTTTATCATCCGAATAATCGGTATGTTGTTCATTTAGATAGAGAATCTTCCAAGGAAGAGAGAGAGGAGCTTCATGGATATATCAAAAACTCGACTTTGTTTCGAAGGTTTATGAATGTTCATATGATTGAAAAAGCTAATCTTGTCACGTATCGTGGACCTACTATGGTTGCGAATACACTTCACGCTGCGGCGATTTTGCTTAGAGAAGGAGCTGATTGGGATTGGTTTATTAATCTTAGCTCTTCTGATTATCCTTTAGTGACTCAAGATGGTGAGGTTTTTGAGGAACTGTTTGATAAAAGTTGAAACTTTGGTTATGATTGATGTGATTCTTCACTAAAGATTTGACCTTTTTGTGTATCAGATTTGTTGCATATCTTTTCGCATTTGCCGCGGGATTTGAACTTCATTGATCATACTAGTAACATTGGATGGAAAGCGTAAGAAGATTTTTTGTTTTCTGTATCTTTTTGTTTTAATGTAGTAGAAGGAACTCTGATTTTGGAGTTGTTTTGATTTGGTTTCTTTCAGATCACAAAGAGCAAAACCGGTAATTATAGATCCTGGACTGTATTTGAACAAGAAATCGGATGTTTTTTGGGTTACGCAAAGACGAAGCATCCCAACAGCATTCAAGCTTTTCACAGGTGCTTGATCCCTCTAAAACCTACCCGGTTTGTTAGACTATAATCATCTCTGAGATTGCTATGATTTGATTCATGTATAGTTGGATGAAACACTGACTCATCATACTTAGATTGCTAGGCAAATCTTTATAATCTCTGAGCAATTCACAGACTTGATTTGATTGACATGTTTAGTTCGGTCGCTGCTTCTCAGATTTGCTCCATTTCTCATTGGTTGAACAACGTGGAATCAATATGCTTAGGTTGTTAGGATAAACTTTCATCTTATTCAGAACCTTTGCCGAGATCTGCTCATGAATCATAATACTATTATTGCGTGTTGCTTTTGATTGTTGGGAAGGCTTTTTTTTTCAGAATCTGTTAGCCATTGTTTCGATTTCAGATTCTCTTTAACTTACATGTGATTCTTGGAAACAGGCTCTGCTTGGATGGCGTTATCTCGGCCATTCATCGACTACTGTATTTGGGGTTGGGATAATCTACCTCGTACCGTCTTAATGTATTACTCGAATTTTCTCTCTTCTCCAGAAGGATATTTTCACACTGTTCTCTGCAACGCTGAGGAATTCAGAAACACAACAGTAAATAGCGACCTGCACTTCATATCGTGGGACAATCCGCCTAAGCAGCATCCACACCATCTCACTCTTGCAGACATGACTAAAATGGTAGATAGCAATGCCCCGTTTGCAAGAAAATTCAGAAGAGAAGATCCTGTCCTTGATAAGATCGATGATGAGCTCCTTAACAGAAGTCCTGGGATGGCTACACCTGGTGGTTGGTGCATTGGAAGCTATGAGAATGGGAGTGATCCTTGTGCTGTTATTGGTGATACTGAGGTTATCAGGCCTGGTCCAGGCGCTAGACGGCTCGAGAATCTGGTAACTTCGTTATTATCCACTGAGAATTTCCGATCAAAACAGTGCAAGTGATCTGAATATGAGAACGACATCAAAGAGATTGAATGTAGCAGCCTTGATTATTGGGATTAGATGTGATTTAGGATCTTATAGCATCCCTCTTTTACTTAGTCAAGATTATAAGTGAACAATTAGGCTATGGCTGTGAGAAGTATATGTCGTGTTGCTACCACACAACTTGCCTTAAGGTATTGTTGTACTTGTCACATTCTCATAGAATTATCAGACTGGAATTTTGAGATTCTTAAATGTTCCCTTTGTGAAATTTTTGTACTCTGTTTTTTAAGTTGCATCTTCTTACTTTTTAGTTTGACTTTTTAAGTTCATCACACAAAATTGAACTAAAAATATATAATATACTAGATTATGGTCCGTCCTATGGCACCGATTAATGTAACTTGTAAGAAGATGCAACTTAAAACCGGGATTTGATTGTCAATACAATGGACTCTGCATTGGTTGCTTTTAAGGTATAAAAACCCTAATATAAGTATATAGGTAAATAGTTATGCATACATTAATTTTTTTTGTTTTATAGTGCTTTAATCTAATTAAAATAATTATAATATAGATTTGTGATTTATTTTTAATATATTTTTACTACTTTTGTTAATATGATTTCTTTTGCTCTATAACGAAATGGACTCAATTTATTTTACTATATCTGGTTCTATATCCAAAAAATAACTAGCCATATAAAAAAAATTTCTGCTGTATCCGTGAAAAATAACTTAAAATAATAATATAAGACTAAATTATAGAATTTTTAATATATGTTTTTTCGAAATTATTTTCATAAATCTTTTAGAACAGATTTATCATAGTTATTCTTATAAATAAATCAATTTTCAAAATATTTTTATTTTAATAAATAAATCAATTCTAAAAATATGTTTATTCTAATAAATATGTTATACTAGATTATGATCCATTTTAAATTCCATATTGTAACTTTATATTTTAAAAATACGATAGGTGATGTTATTTTAATAGAAAAATATATTTATGTCTTATTTTTGTTAAATATTCATTTTAGTTATATTATTTTTTGTTGAATTATACTAGATTTTGTTAATCTATCTTAATAGAGGGCTGTATAATTTTTAATTTTGTTTTCAAGTTTGTTTAAGTTTTATTTTTTAAATAGTTATAAGTTGATTATACAATTGCAAATAATGGTTACAATTGAATTTATGTTGTAATGCAATTGCAAATATATGGGACAAATGATAAAGTTTAATAATCGAATTTGCAAAAATTTATAGGTATCAAAACTTATTTACTATCTCACCATATGATCTTAACACGTTTTATTTAACCTGCCATCTTTCCTAATTCATTTCATTTAATCTAACATATTGGTTATGAATTTTGAAAAAAAAAAACAAAATTACTGGTACAAATGACGGTTGACTTTTTTTTCTTAACACTGAAATTCTATATCTATAATAAATTCATATATATGAAAAAAAAATTCTATTTTATAGGAAATCTTGTTTATATGTACAAAATATAATTCCATTATATAGATACAAGTTTAATTCTGAAAATACCGTTTCATGATCTAAATCATTTTCCATTTTCAAATTCTGTAATAAATTGTATAATTTTAATATAAACTTGAAACCAACTTAAAATTAAGTCTATTAACTTAAATTGAAACCATAGTCAAACAAATATATTTTTCAACACCTCCTCTTTAACATTTTACCAAACAAAATGAGTCAAAATAATATTGAAACTTTATCACTAACATATTATGGTAGAGAGTTAAAATACATACCTATTATTACAGTCAAAACTTTTAAAGCATTTATCACTATTATTGTATGGTAGAAGGTTAAATGAAAACTATATATATGTTAGTCGTTTTTTCATTAGTTATTGTACAAGATTTGCGGCGTCGCATTTTCTAGTTAACTTAATAAAACCAGGATTTGAGTGTCAATACAATGGAGTCTGCATTGGTTGCTTTTAAGGTACAAATGCCATAATCTAATTATATAGGTAAATTGTATAGGTAAATAGTTATGCATACATTTATTTGTTTTGTTTTATAGTCCTTTAATCTATAAAATAATGATAATATAGATTTGTGATTTATTTTTAATATATTTTTACAACTTTTGTTAATATGATCTCTTTTGCTCTATAACAAAATGGACTCAATTTATTTTAGGATATCTAGATCGATATCCAGAAAACAACTATCCATAAAAAAATTTGTATGTCGCATCCATGAAAAATAACTTAAAATAACAATATAAAAATAAATTATAATTTGTTTTTACAAAAAGATTTTATGAAAATCTTTTTAAACAGATTTATCATAGTTATTCTAATAAATAAATCAATTTTAAAAATATTTTTTTGAATTGATATTTTGAGGTATTTTTGGATATTCAAAGTTAGATTTAGATGGATCCACATATCCGGGTCTTTAAATTAAAATATTCTGATCCGCATCCAAGAATACACATACTTATTTTTTTGGAGCTAGCAGATCAAAATAAACCTTCGATTGGAAATTAAATCCCTAGTATTTGTTTTCAAGCATTACTAGATCATAACCCGTGCTATAGCACGGGTGTGAATTTTTTTTTTAATAAAATTAAATTAAAAAGATGTATTAAGAAGCAAATAATAGAATAGAAAAAATTTAAAAAATTTATGTCAAAGCATATGAAATTTTATTTGTTAATAGGATTAAATGTTGTATTATATTTATTTATGTGGGAAAAATGTTTTCTTAATAAAAGATTAGATAATATTGTAAGGTAGAAAAAATGTTGAGATATAAATATATATAAAATTGGGCCATGTTGGGTTCAATTTTATAGTTGCAAAATAAAAAATAGGCCCAATATTTAAGTAATCATCTTTGATTGTGTTTTAATAAGCATAAATGATTTAAAAAAATTAAAAAAAAATGTTTTCGAAAAAAAAAAGGACAAAAAGCAAACGACCAAATTGCTTGCTTCGTTTCCGATTGCTGATAACGGAGAGAAGTCGGCATCCTTGTAATAAACATCTGTCGACGATTTTGATTTCTAATTCTTCTTAATTGAGCTTCCCAGATTGATAACTGCATGCAATTTCATTCATCTCAATCAATTTCGGAATTGAAGAAATCAAGAACTATAGTTCATCGATTATGTTCCAGATGAGTGGAATTGGAAATTCGGCTTAAAGGTACATCGAATTCTCAGGTTTAATCCTATCTATTATAAAAAATCGATGAATATTGTTCTTCAATTGATTAGTGATTGAATCGTTATGTTGTAAGGAATTCAACAAATTATAGAGACAATTTGTAAATCGTGGATTCAAAATAATATAATTCAATATGAAAAATCTTGATTGAAGCTAATCTTATGACTGTGTTTTTACATTGGTTCAAATATAGATTATAAACCATATGCTTTGCAATCTTAATTTTTTTCAGATTCAACAATTGATATCAATTAAGGATCAAGCTTGATAAATTACATCTCTAATCTGAATATGAAATTATATGCAGGTTTTTGGTACAGACATGTACATGGAGAAAGAGTAAATCAATCTAATGAAGACAATCTAACCAAAAATTATGAGACGGCATGCAATGAGCTCTGTTGAAACAGACTATTAAGGTTAGCACTGCTACCTAACTCATAAAGCTTTAGAAACATAACTCATTAAGTCTTTCAAAACATGTTGATTTGATGGATTTCATTAATAATGAAATAAATGTTCAATGAATTTAAAAATTAAGCAGAGTTATAGGAAAGTTTATATAACATCAGAGTTTCAATAGAAATCTAAAGAATTAAAGAAATTTGAAATGAGTTTGTTTCCAACTCTTATTGAAGAAAAGATTAATGACTGCATCTTCTGTGTTATCGTTTAAGCACTGCTATAATGTTAAAAACCTGCAAATGACAGAAATAATAAAATTTAATTCCTAAATGCATAATTAGTTAGTTGTAATCTGCAAAAAAACATTAGACTAACTAAAATACAGAAATAAGTTATAATTAGTGGTGAAAGTTACCTGAATGAAAAGCTATCAAATCTTCTCGTTTTCAGTACTGGCTTACCGAAGGTTTTGGAAGACTTCTTTAAAAACAACATTCATTGTTTTGGTTTGAGGTTTACCTTTCTTGTCGGTGATAAGAATCTTCAAACCTGATTTTGACGTCACTCTAGATATTGCCACATAAAGTTGCCCATGTGAAAAAACCGGCCTAGGCAAATAAAGTCCAACATTGTCTAGTGTCTGTCCTTGACTCTTGTTTATGGTCATGGCAAAAGCTACAGATAGGGGAAATTGCCTACGCCTCATTTTGAAAGGCAGTCTTGCATCTGATGGTGTTATGAGCATCCTAGGAATAAGAACAGTCTTACCAACTTTATTACCTGTAATAACTCTAGCTTCGATAACTGTATCTGCCATTTGAGTGATCTGTAGTCTTGTCCCATTGCATAAACCTTTGTTAGGATCCATGTTTCTGATCAACATGACTGGACAACCAATTTTAAGGCGCAAACAATGGTTAGGCAATCCAGAAACTGTTATCCATAACGTCTAGATGCAGCCAGTACCTATGCAATTAAGAATTATATTCAATATAAATAAAAAAATTTGGTAGAATATGATAAAAGTAAAGGCAGATACCAAATAGGATAGCAACAATTACCTTGCTTCAACAGAGGAGACGTTTGTATTACATTTGTCACACCTCCAAATTATCTTCTTGGCACCAGAGCTAAGAAGTTTATTGCTTTTGAGAACCTTTCTGTTACATTTGATGTGGGCAAAATAATACCAGGACCAGTCCAAGTCAATTGACAAAATGGTACAGATGAGCTTGACCTTCTCAACCTTAGAAAATATGAAGGAGTCACCTAAATTAGCTAATTAAGATGAAAATAATAAAAGACAACAAATATTAAATCTGTGATACAGATACCTCGAGAGAGGCCTTTAGCTCAGCAATAGTCTTCCTTGGGAATTGTTTGGATCTCTCTTCACGCACCTTGAGAGGCTGGAATCTAGGTTTAGGTTCCATTATTGTCAATGCAAGTCCATCAGAAGGAAGCCTGAGAAACGCAGAATTAGTTAGGTAGGTTAATTTATATTTAGCTATATAAAGAGACAGTTAGATGAAAATAGTACACTCACATTTGCCTAAAATCATCCACCTCTGTCAAGACAGGGTTGATCAAAAGGTCAGAAGCATCAAAAGAGTTTGAAATACTTCTGATTTCTGAAAAACAGAATGGTTTTCAATCAGTAACAATATTTTACGTAATATATGGAGTTATCCGTCAAATATGTCATGCAATACCTTTGTAATGGCACAACTTAGCCCACCGGATCAAACAAATGACCTGTCCCCCAATAGAATCTTTTGACACTTTGCTAATTTGATCAGCAAATCTTCCCCACAGTGAACACGGTAGATGACAGTAGAGTACTCAAATACAATTCTGTAGTTATGAGTTGTTGGTCGATACATTCCTGTTGCCTTCTTCACTGAAAACTCGTCAAATATTCTCCACTCTCCTTTCTTGATCTCCCTTTGGAACTTCTGGAGGTGTTCTTTCTTAATTCCAGCTTGAATCTTGTTACCCTGCGTTTATAAGAAATAAATGGTAAACCAATCGACTAACATAAATACTTAAAACAGTTTGCTAAACACTTATTCATTGGTGACAAACAAAATCCTACTTACATCAGCATCTACCAAGACCATTTCAAAAGACATCCCAGCACCCTGAGTATAATGATTCCACGTATGCAGAATCTTAGCCTGAATACGCCAGGAAGTCTTGAAAGGTTTCAAGTCTTTGATAGGAGTGTAGGGACTGACGATGGCCATTTTGAAGGATTTAGTCTCGTGTAAAGAGGTGATTTGTGAGAATGTACTAAAGCTGTCTCGCAGATAATTCAATTTATAAGCATAGAAGGGCGGCTTTGTTAGATATAGTATCTCCGAAAAATATTATCAAATCTTTTTTTAGCTAATTAAAATTTGTTGTGAAATTTAATCCTTATAGGTATATTCTCTATTAGGTGGAATATAGTGAGTGAAACTAATCTAAAGATATTACTTTAGAAAATATAAATGATAATTTTTATTAGTTTCAAATCGGATTATTCTTAACATTAAACAACTAAATGGTTTTTAATCTTATCACTATCGAAACCGTATTGGTAAGATTTAGATCTTCATCCTCATATCGTATATGTCATTTCAAATATCAAATACAATCTAAAATTAGTTAGAAAAAAATCCGAATACCTAATAGTTTTGGATTAGTTTGTTTTGATTTTAAACTAATCTAGAGCTCTCTTTTAAATATGAAATTATATATATATACTGGATTAGTTTTGTTTTGATTTTAGAAACAGAAATGAATATCTGGTTGTGATCCTTATCATTGTATTTTATACAATTAAACTGTAATTTTGAATGTAGGGGTATGAAACACTCTTTTATATAAAAGGACCTAATAAAATAAAGAGTAGGTCGAATATAAAAACATTGATGAAATAGTCAATCTTTAACATATAAATTAACCAAAATATACAAATATTTGAATCTTCACTATAAGAATTAGAGACATACGATAACATAGATAACACAGAAAACATGTAAAAATGTAAAAACATACAATAACATAGAATGGAAGAATATACAAATATTCGAATTCTCCGTCGATATGAAGAGGCACGAATCATCTTCCATGAACCAACCATAACATGAAACGTTTTGTTTTTGGTTTCTGACTCTTCTGTAAGTAATATATGTAAGATTTTATGTGATAAGATGTTTCATAATATATGTAAGTAATTATGAATTAATTGTTTGGTGTTGTTGTTAATGAAAAAACGTGGAAGATCTTATTGTTGTGGGAATCTGTTTAAACCCGTTTCTAAACCCGTTGACCCATGATTAGTGAAATGGATAGTGTGCTAATTGTCTATAATAACCTTAATGAATTTGTTCTAAAATGAGCTTTTTGTAATGGCAATCTCATGTAAATTTTTACAAAAGAGAAGGTTAGTAAGGGGTTTCTAATAAATTGTACTCCCCAAATAATAGTATAGGATGTATGATATCAATAGCTTTGACTTACTATAACCTAAAAAGATATGTGTGCCTTTTTGTTAACTTCATTCTCCTAGTATTTCCATTTTTAGAAGAAATTAGCCATCAACCGAATATCACACACCAACAAATATATGTTGTTTTTATGTATGGATTTGAGATTTTGATACTTCACATTTTGTAGAGACCATCAAATGAGGTTCAAGAAGAAATCAATTCATTATTGAGCAGACGTTGGACACTTTCAGAAGATTTGAAACTAAAAGAGCTTGTGGCTGTGTCTGGTCCTAGAAAATGGACGCAAATTGGAAAGCAAATGCAAGGAAGAACAGGTTATAAATGTGCTTGTGTTTTTTTTTTTTTTTTTTTCCGAAAGTTGAATCTTTTTTTTTTCGTTTTTGTGTGTTGAAGGTAAGACTTGTAGATCAAGGTGGTTTAACCATTTGGATCCAAGGATTAGGAATGATGCTTTTAGTGACGAGGAAGAAAAATTGCTAATCAAAGCTTATAACGAATGGGGTTGCCAATGGTCTAGGATTGCTAGGCTTTTTCGTGGAAGAACAGACAGACAAATGCAGAAACTATGGCGCAAGGTCATGAAAAAATTGAAGAAGACATCAACTTCTATTCATGAACTAATTGCAAATGACAAAAGAGAAGGTGAGAGAAATTAACATTCAATATTTTTTCTTTGTTTGTGTCTCTTTAAACTAACGACCTTATAGATTCTGTTTTAAGGTTTTTACGTGATGAAAGTAGAAAGATGCCACAAGAGGAAACCACTCACCTCGAAGCTAATAAGTATCTCAAAGAAACCAGGCAATACTTAGCTCATCAGCGTCACTTTTATAACATCCCTACAGGTTACTTGCCAATGTCCACACCACATGTCTCCATCTCTCAACCATCATCATCATCATTATCAAAACCCGAAGATGCCTTCACACCGCATGCGTCCTTCTGTCAACCATCATCATCATCACTACCATCAAAACCCGAAGATGCCTTCACACCGCATGCCTCCATCTCTCAACCATCATCGTCATCATCATTACCATCAAAATCCGAAGAAGCAAAGGCCAATGTGCCCGTGAAGTATATAGATTTTCTTGGGGTAGGAAATTCTTAAAACAAAAAGAAGAAACTACTATAGAACTTCTTGATTGTAATCTTATTACATATGATGTGGAATATGTAAAACATCAACATAAGATTGTATTTTTACAAGCAAATAAAACTCAATTTGTGTTTCTTTATTTTCCGATTTTCCAGGTTTAGAAGATTAAAAATATAGATCCATGGTATATCACTAAGCTTCACTATAAAACTGAACTTGTAAGAACTAAGAAAGATAAATATATTATATGTATTATTCTAACTAAAAACCTATAAATCAGTTCACTATTTAAAGATAAATATTTTATATGTATTATTAATCTAACCAATATGAAACCTATGAACAATTAAATAATTTTATTTTATTATGAGAAATACCAATTTAGTCACAAATTTAAAAATCTAGTTGCCTATGCAATACATTAAAAGATATCATGGGATTTGTTTAGCCATAGATTTCTATCCTATGAGACATGGTGAGTAGCTCCATAATCAATCACCCAAATCTGAGATTAGAGTGTGTTTAGATAGTGTTAATATGCTAACAAAACAATATTTGGAGGGTGGAAATGAAACACTAGTTCTATCACACTTTGATGTGTTTGCTTCATTATTGGCCGATTCTTAAGCTGAGAACTAAAGAGAGTTATCAATTATTGTAGTTGATCCTTACTAATATTACCATTCATACTCTCCGATTAGCATTTGCAAAATCAGAGTAATGAGATAGCTAGGATGTCAAAGTGACATGTACGCAGAACGTATAGTACTACCATTATTTGGTCCAGAACATATTAAACATCTAGATTAGGTATATAAGAAGGAATATAACCTCTGAAACTTGAAAAGCAGCAAGAAAAGCAACCACATTTGAGAAACCTCTCTGACGATCATCTTAATCAAGAATGTTGTAAACTTTAGCTATACTAGAAAATACCTTTCATGATAATTTATCTACGAAATAGCATAAAATTCATTAAATCAAGAAACTTAACAATCTTTGCTCTCTCTACCTTCAATTGTAGACGAGCAGCTTTACCACAAGTAGATCATCAGGTTCATTATACTTTCCAAATTATTCCATGAGATCTTTAGCGTAGTATAGTAATCAGATAGACATAGATCCTTAACTAAGATCATATACCTCTTGAGTCAGATTCAAAGTCACTTTGGCAAAACTTTCATATGAAAACGACCATATAAATCATGCCAGAGATCACAACATTATTCAAACGCAAGATGCAACGGTAAATCTAAAGTGATACTGAGTTTAACATGCCAAGTCTTTACCATACTATTACGTATAGACCATAGACGGAATTTGGCCCAAGAACCTCCTGGTATTCAAAAAAAAAAAAAAAAAAAATTCCTAACGGATATGTTATCCCAACTTCTTTATCTTTTTTTTTTTGAATACCATGAAGTTCAGGGCCAAAACCCGTAGTCCCCCAAGGCCCGAAACCACAACATATAATATTAGTTTTCGTCCCAAGCGTCACTCGAACCGGCGACTTCTAAGCGTCACCTAAGGTCTTTACCAGTTAAGCTAACGACACTTGATCCAACTTCTTTATCTTGATTTCTTGTTTTACTAGAAATGGAATTTTGAAAATTTGACTAGAGATTTATTACCTAGTAAGTTTGGTAGAAAAATTAATTTCGGACTGACTATACCTAAAATCTAATTTGGCATCATGTAAATTTGGTAGAAAAATGATTCGAATTTGTATTATGGTTCTGACGTATTTGTATGTTTGTATAACGTGTTACTTTTAATGTTCTCTGTTAATGACTTTTGTTGAGATCTAATAGGTCTAGGTAATGAACTCCTACCCAAAATAAATAGGATATACGTTGAACCAATTTATTCTTTTTAAATTTTTGACTATAAATGAATTCTTGAAATTTGACCAAATATTTATTGTCTAGTAAGTTTGGTAGGAAATTAATTTAGGACAATACATCTAAAAATCTAATCTGGCATCAAGTATTTTGGTAGAAAATGATTCGAATGATATAAGACTTTGACTATTTGTATGGAACAACTATTAAAACACTAAACGAAAACACATGTATAGTAAACTAGATCCTGACCCGCACATACGTGCGGGATTTCATATTTTAAGAAATGTGTTGTAATAAATTTTTATTAAATATATGATTATTTTGTTGTTTTAGTGATATATATTGTATTGAATAAATTATAATGTACACAGAAAATTATAAAATATTATTTATGTTTGCTTATGACACCATAACAACCATAAGTCATTTTATGGAGTTTGAAACTGAAGAGTAGGTTAGAAAAAAAATCTTAGATTAAAATGTAATATAAGTTAGATTGATGTAAAAAATATTATATAGTTATAGTATCTATAACCTAAACTCATATCAGTTGGTTGAAATATTTGAAATAATAATGATTTTAATAGTATTTTAAAATTCGTAACAATCAAACGGTCGGACCAAGATCAAACTGAATCGAATTAATGGTCAGGTAGATTTTTATTAAATTTGTGAACATTAAACTTGTAAACTTGTAAACTATCGAACCGTATATAAAACCGTTAAATGATTAAATACGTTTGCGAGAAATAGAAATATTTAGAGATAGGCGTAATTCCCATTCAATTTTATCATGTTCCATTATATCTTACCCGTTCTCCAATTTATGTCTCATAAGAGAACGCATTTCTAATATAAGACAAATTTTGTATTCCCGATTAGAAACAGGACGTGACGGAAACAAAAATTCTCGATATCCTGTTTGGGACAAACACAAATATAATTCATAGTATATTTTTATATGATATGATATAATAAAAAAGTTAGATTGATGTTAAAAAAATTATTTATATAGTTATAGTATCTATAACCAAAACTCATATTAGTTGGTTGAAATATTTGATATAATAATGATTTTAGTAGTATTTTAGAATTCGTAACAATCAAACGGTCGGACCGAGATCAAAATGAATCGAGTTAATGGTCAAATAGATTTTTATTAAACTTGTGAACATTAAACTTGTAAACTATCAAACCGTAGATAAAATCGTTAAAATGATTAAATACGTTTGCGAGAAATAGAAATATTTAGAGATAGGCGTAATTTCCATTCAATTTTATCATGTTCCATTATATCTTACCCGTTCTCCAATTTATATCTCATAAGAGAGTGCATTTCTAATATAAGACAAATGTTGTATTCCCGATTAGAAACATGACGTGACGGAAACAAAAATTCTCGATATCTTGTTTGGGACAAACACAAATATAATTCATAGTATATTTTGATATGATGATATAATAAAAATATTACAAAATTAATTGACTTCTTTATTCTTATTGTTTTATATTTTGTTCATAAATATTAAATTGCATTTGTTTGTTTTTTAAATTTTAACTATTATAGAACATACTATAATAACATTTATTATTTTGAACATTTTTATGCTATATAAATTGAAAACACATGTTACATATTTGATTGCAAACGTTAATTTGTTTGAATTGTAACTTGTTCTAATCTAAAATCTATGTTTTTATCCCGTCTTGTCTCCTTCCATGTCGTTTCTGTTTCGTAATTCCTATTCTCGTTATATTACATTAAATATCATTTTCCGAGTTCATTTTTGCTTATCTTTAAACACTATACAATATACGGTTGTAAGTTTTGGGGATTAACATATGTTCTGTTAAAAATTTTAAACATACCGTAAATTAAAACATGAAAACAAATTGAAAAAATAAATGATCTATCAACTAATCTTAACAAAATCATAAAACTAAGAGATAGTTTAATGTGAATAAATTTAGAGAATCATTTTGAATTAATTGTAAGAACTGTGTAAATTAAAAAGTAGCTTGAAATTAGTTATATTAGTCATCTTGATTTGAATTCAATAGTTTCTTAAATTTAATATTTCTCATTTTGAAATATTTGCATTAAAAATTAAAATATTTTTATTTAAATTTATTTTAATGTTATTTGAAAAAGAAAATAATCAATTCTAGAAGAATGTGTATTCCAGAATCTTGTAACAATTTGATACAAAATAAAATAATTTATTTGATTTGAAATTGAATAATTTATTTGGAGATATAGTAACTATTATAGACATTTATAGTACGTTTTAAAAATATATTAAAAATTTAGGTTAGTTATATATATTTAAAATAATGAAAACTACCCATTTTAAAAAACATATAGTCTAAAATTTTATTTCATTTAAACTCTAATTAAATGTTAAATATTTAATCTATCTTGGAAATATTTTCTAGATATTTACAAATTTAGAATCCAAAAAATTAGTTTTTGAAAATAAGCTGTATTTTAAAGGATGGAAGTATTTTGTTTAGATTATATACGACAAATATAATAAATGTTTTTTCATATTTGGAAAATCAAAATTGAAAAATCTTTTTTCCATGTGTACCAATCAGAATTAATTAGCATAGTATTGTTAAGGAAATTTTTAAAAATCTAAACGAAATGATAATTTGTTATTAGTTTAGATTGCCATTTTCAAAAATATCTAATAATATCTTACGAAAATAATTTAGTTTACATATATGCAATTTCGAATTAAATATACATAATTTAGTTGTAGTTGTTGTTTATTTACTAAATTACCCATGTAAAAATTCATTTAGTTAGTCTTAAACTACCCTCACAATGTTGTAGTTCACAAAATGCTTCCCAATTAATAGTATAGATAACTATATAAACTTAATATCTAGATTTGCAATTCAATATTAAAAAAAAAAATCTTTATGAAAAAATATAGGTATTCAAATAAATATAGAATTCATTTTTTTCCAACTATAGAAATCATTTTAAAAACATAGAGATATTCAAATTTTATACTTCATCTTTTAAACATGGTGGTCATGGATCATAAAGTATAGAATTAGTCAACAAATTTATATATAGATAAGTAGAAATAAATCAATTTTTTAGATATACACAAAACTAAAGAACATATAATAAGTGAAAATATGTACATATAATATATGGATGTTTACCTTTTAGATTTTATCAATATATTCAGATTTTTTTGGTTATAAAGTAAATATTTTCTATGAAAAAAAAAATATATGTTTGCAAATTTTATATTTCATTGTTACGTAACACAATAAATACACACCCAGATAAAAATAGAATTAATCAATAATTCAAAACATATAGATATTCAAATTTTATGCTTCATCTTTTAGTAAACAAATTATTTAGATATACACCCAAATAAAGTATAAAATTAGTTTATAGTTTAAAGATCCGGATACGGTATATATATATGAGATCTCTCGACTTGTTTCTCGATCTTTTAGATCAAGGCAATATGCTCTTTTGTTTAAATAATCGTTAACTTTTTTTGGCGAGTATGTAAATTGCTTAGCTATTACACTAATGTCAGGACAAAAAACTTACATAACTGAGATTTCTCATTTATCTTTGTAAACGCACATGAGGATTACGGGCCAATATAAATGCAAACATGGGCCAGCCCTCCGGCCATCAAGCCTTTTGAACATCCCTCGATATAATTGTGATTATTAGACCATGGGCAGTGGAGCAAGTGTGAAAGTGGGTGTAAACTTTTTTTTATTATTATAATTTAAAGAGAGATAGAAAAGAGAGAGAAAAAGAAAGAGAGAGAGAGGGAGAGGGTGTGTTACACCCGAGTGTAAAGTTACACCCGGGTGTGAGGAGAGAGACAATTTTCTTCTTTTTTTATTACTTCTAACACCCTTCAGCTTGCTTCACTGCGGATGCCCTTAAGGTACTTATCCATGCAAGTTCCACACTTATATTTTAAATTTTGGGTCTAAATCTTTTTCAAAAATACGAAATGATATAAGTTAGTAAGAACGAATGATGATTCAAAGTGAAAAATACAACGATGTGAAGTGTAACCGGATCAGATTACACCTTAAGTAGAAAGAAGCATATATATTTTTCGATAAATACATAAACGTTATGTCATCACGACATCAGGTTAAGATGTGATACTAGATTTGATATATATATAGGGCTAACGTGGCAAGCCTCCTCTTTTTCTCCCAGGCACGGGTCTCGAGGAATCTATTCTTGTCTCACTTTTTCAAACCAAACAGATCTCACCTACTTTCCTTTTCCAAAAACAGAATTATTGGGTGAGTTCCTTCAAACCCGACAAGAACCTCCGGCAAGATCTAGAGCTTTTCCGACCAATCTCACCACAGAAAACACTGCTACCAACTTCAACCATCCTCTTCACTCTTCACAGCAGACTCTTGGCAATCCTAAACCGACAAAACACGACTACAAAAGAAACAGAGCAACTCTCAAACAAGATGTGACCTCTTCTTGCGACTGAACAACTGGGCAGGAGGCTTACCTACTCGGAAAAAGGTAAGGGCAAGGCTCATGAACAAGATGGAGACCGGCGAGGACGAATCAAAGCAAAGGACATCGACACATCCCAAAAGATCCAAGAACATGAGAAAACTCTCATTGGGAGAGTAACAAACCCTCGAGAACAAAGTATTGGAGGCTTGTTCTCCCACCTAATGAGGCGCTGGACCCTTAAAGGCAGAGCAGATGGAGCTGACTTGGGTGAAGGCAAGTTCCTGTTCCGGTTTGAGAGAGAAGATGATCTCACACAAGTTCTTGACAACAGGCCCTACTCCTTCAACAGATGGATGGTTATTGTGCAGAAGTGGGAACCAATAATCTCCAGCCATTTCCCCTCAGAAATCCCGTTCTGGATACGGATTAAAGGCTTACCACTTCACTATTGGCAAGAGGAGCTAGTGGAAGACATAAGCAAAGAAGCTGGAAGCTTTGTGAAACTGGAGATCCAACCAACATTTGTCCGTACCAGGGTGGTAGTTGACGGCCTAGCCCCTATCCTCACAGATACTCTGGTGGAATTTCATTCTGGAGAATCGATTACCGCTTACCTGGAATACGAAAGACTTGACTACTTCTACAGCCTCTGTAAAAGACTAACTCATAGCGCAGCTGACTGTGAACTGAGGGCAATCACCAGTGGGAACGAAGAGAAACAACAGCAGAGTTTCTCTACCCAGGGGAGAAGAGACTACCAAACTGATATCGCCCGTAAGGCCACAAGACGTGAAGATTTCCATCAGAGGCTTGACAGACATGGCAGACCCTTTGGAGAAAGACCCTCTAGCAGAAGCTTTCATGAAAGGACAACAAGGGACAGAGCTTCAATGGAAACAGGCTCTACAGCACCAAAACATCACAACCATAGGAGAGAACCCTCTGCAGATAAACCAAACCCTTTGGAGACCAGGAGATTTGATAAGAGCCACTATGACCAAAGACCACTCAGAGTCTACAATGAGTCAGAGCCAAGACATGAAGCAGACCCGATACAAACCCTATCCCTGCAAAGGCAAGAAGCAATTGGAGGCAATAACAATCTGACTTATGTTCAAAGGGAACAATCAATCCAAAGAACCTACCGAGCTAGGGATGAGGCTTTTAGAACCCCCATTCAATACGTTTGGAAAGAAAAAACCCCACTTCCTACCCAAGACCAAAGAGAGGAAGTGGTTCAAACCTTAGCTGAAGTCCGTCCACTGGAGAGAAACTTAGCGATTGCAGACTTTCCCCAAGCTGTGTTAGATGCTAACCCAGACGAAGATGAAGCGACTCTCAATGCAACCATTCGATACATCAACCACCCGGACCCGATAGAGTCTCTTGCTCGTCGATATAGAGTACTCCAAGGAGATATAAGAAACTCCAACTCCCCAGCCTACTTTCCCCAACCAGAAGCGTCAAATCAACATCTTATACCGGAAAAGGACAGAGTTGTGGCCGAATTAGAAGATCTCACCACTCAGTACGTTAACTGTGCCAATCCAATTGAACGAGCAGCAAGGCAACAACGTGTCCTAGTGGGTGAAGAAAACAACTTGATCCTCGACACTGCAACAGCTATCGTACAGGCAGCGGTAGCACAAGCGGAGCAGCAATCGGCGACGATAAGACCCGAAGCTACTGAAACCGCCATCGCCGTGGAACAACCTCACAAATCACAATTAGATGATGAAGAAGCAGAGTTGGGCCAGCTCGCAGGCCCATCTCGAAAAAGAGGAAGACCGCAAGGGTCCACAAAATCAAGACGAAGCCCATCAATTCTTTTTGGGGCATCATCGAGAAAGAGGAATGCATCTCGAGTCCAAAATTCCCCAAGAAGACACCCTTCAATCGTAAGTTCTTCGAACAGAAGATCAAGAAATCGAGACCAGCAAAACCAGTTACTGAATATTGATACTACAGACACTCACTCAAATGGATCAAGGAATCTGCAAAGGGAACACATTGGAGCTTCTAACTTTCAACACCAAACTTTGGAACAGCCTTTATCGGACAACCAGGAAAACCAGGAGGAAGCAACGAATGGTACACCCAACCAGAGGAGAACGATGGAATTTCGGTCCCGTCACAACCCTGCTCCTTAGCTGTGTGTAGCTGGAATTGCTGTGGACTTAAAACACCCACAACAATCCAGCGAATCCGGGAACTAAGAAGAAAATACACACCGGAGATCTTCTTCTTAAGCGAAACAAAGAATCCAGATGAGGTAGTTATAAAAGAGCTTGAGGATCACCAATATAACCAGATCAAACTTGTTTCTCCACATTCTCCTGGAGGGGGAGGCCTAGCTTTGCTTTGGACAGAGGAGGTGAAATTGGAAGTCCTCCAAGAATCTCAGAATTACATCGATACTCAAATCATCTTCAAAGGGAAGAAATTCTATGCAACATTTATATACGGAGATCCAGACAAGGACAAGCGAAAGCCGGTGTGGGATGCACTTACAGAGATTGCTTCACTAAGAGAAGGCCCATGGTTTCAAATTGGTGATTTCAACGAAATTACATGCTCTGAGGAAAAATCTGGAGGACCATTACGACCTGAAGGATCATTCACTAACTTCCGAAACTTTATAGCAGAGAATGACCTCTACGATCTCCGCCACTCGGGTAATCCCCTCTCCTGGAGAGGACAACGAAATACTCACCTAGTATTTTGTCGTCTTGACATGGCCTTGGCTAATGGAGAATGGTCCGACCTATTCCCGACTAGCCGAATTGAAAACATGAAGTTTGAAGGATCCGACCATCGACCTGTCATGGCTTACTTCGCAGCTCGAAAAAAGAAAGAGACGAGAATGTTTCGATACGACAGGAGTCTGCGGAAAAATCCTGAGATCTTTGAGCTAGTCAAAAGAGCATGGGATAATAAGTTTAACATTACTGTTGCTGATCGCATTCTGAGCTGTAAGAAGGCCATTCAAAAGTGGCACATGAAACATCACCAAAACAATCAAAGAGCAATAGAGGAGAAGAAAGCAGACCTTGACCAGGCTCTAGCAGAGTTAACACCAGATGTGGATCGCATTCAGACCTTATCTCAGACCCTAAGGGAAACTTATTTGGCTGAAGAGAGCTATTGGAGACAGAGAAGTCGACAATTGTGGCTTGCACTGGGTGACAGAAACTCATCATACTTCCACGCATCTACAAGAGGTAGAAGAGCTTTCAATCGATTCTCAGTAATTGAAAATGATGAGGGTACTGTATTTTTTGAAGAAGAGCACATCACAGCAGTCATCTCAGAGTACTTCTCAAACATTTATAGCTCCCAACCAAAGGAACCAACGGGAGTAATCCAAAGAGCTGTCAAACGAGTAGTAACAGACGAGATGAATAAATCTCTGTTACAAATTCCAAGCGCTGAAGAGATTAAGAGTGCCTGCTTTTCAATCCATGGAGACAAAGCTCCGGGACCGGACGGCTTTACAGCTTGTTTCTTCCAAGCGAATTGGACAACAATGGAAAAGGATATTGTCGCGGAAGTCAGAAGCTTCTTCACCTCTGGTATCCTCCCAGCTGAAGCAAATAAGACGCACATCAGGCTGATTCCAAAAATCCAAAATCCCCAAAAAGTCAAGGACTATAGACCCATCGCGTTATGCAGTGTCTACTACAAAATCTACTCCAAGATCCTTACAAAGAGACTACAACCGTGTCTAGACTCCCTCATCTCAGAAAATCAAACGGCTTTCGTCCCCGGAAGAGCCATCTCCGACAATGTTCTAATCACTCATGAACTCCTTCACACTCTTCAGAAATCTCAAGCCACAAAGAGATGCTCAATGGCGATTAAAACTGATATGACAAAAGCTTACGACAGACTCGAATGGGATTTTATTCGAGAAGTGCTTAAACAGATGGGTTCTGATGCAAAGTGGATCGGTTGGGTGATGCAGAGCATTACCACTGTCACATACTCGTTTCTCATCAATGGGCAACCTCGTGGATCTGTTATCCCTCAACGCGGTATACGCCAAGGAGACCCGCTATCCCCGTTCCTTTTTATTATTTGCAGCAGTGTCCTCTCTGGCCTTTGTCAGAATGCACAGGATGATGGAAAACTAAGAGGGCTACAAATCTCAAGAACAGGACCGGCGGTAAATCACCTTCTATTTGCTGATGACACGATGTTGTTTGCTAGAACAGATGCAAATAGCTGCTCCATGCTACACCGAATCATCACAAATTATGAAGAAGCCTCGGGACAACTTATCAACAAGGACAAATCCTCCATCACCTTTTCACCAAAAACAAGCCAGGAAATCAGAAACAGAGTGAAAAACCAACTTGGAATCACGAAAGAAGGAGGAACTGGGAAATACCTTGGTCTGCCTGAGCTCTTTGGAAGGAAGAAGAGGGATCTCTTCGAATCTATTGTTGCTCGGATTAAGAAGAAAGCAGCAAGCTGGTCCTCTAAAAGACTCTCTGCAGCAGGGAAATTGATCATGCTCAAATCAGTCCTGACAGCAATACCTTCTTACTCAATGTCTTGTTTTCAGCTACCTACTGGTTTGTGCAAGAGAATTCAATCAGCCTTAACTCGGTTCTTCTGGGATAGCAAACAGGAAGAGAAAGGAATGGCATGGGTTTCATGGAACTCACTCACACAACCAAAAGACAAAGGAGGACTCGGCATACGAGAGATACAAAGTTTTAACGAAGCTCTCCTCGCTAAACTCAGCTGGCGACTCATCAATAACCCAACCAGCCTCCTCTCCAGAATGCTCTTAGCTAAATATTACCGCAATAGACCCTTCATGGAGGTTAGCCCTAGACCCTCTTCGTCTCATGGCTGGAAAGGCTTATTGGCTGGCCGAGACCTGTTAAAACAAGGCATGGGTATTGCAATTGGGGATGGTAAATCAACCAACGTATGGCGTGATCCCTGGACTGCCCTGATAGCTCCCAGCATAACCACAGGACCAGCTCCACTTCAACAAGCCAATCTTATGATTGCTGATCTCATTGATGTGAATACGAAGGAATGGAATGTTGAAATGCTTAAGAATCTATTCCCAACGATTTGGACAGAGATTAGGCAGCTAAGACCGAGTAAGTCGAATGCCCCGGACAAGCCAATCTGGATGCACACTAAAGATGGTATTTACTCCACAAGATCAGGCTATTACAAGGCAATGGAAAACCGGATTGATGAGCAAACAGAGACTAACTCTCAAGGCTTCACTTGGAAGAAAGACATTTGGAACATCAAGTGCCCACCAAAGATCCACATGCTATTATGGCGAGCTGCAAGAGGCACTCTGCCAGTTGGAACAAATCTACTTCGAAGAAAGGTAACTACTACTGCCTGCTGCTCAAGATGTGGAGATGAAGAAACCGAAATGCACCTTCTATTTCATTGTCCCTATGCACAGAAAGTATGGAGTCTGGCGCCTCTACAAGCACCTCTCAATGTGCAGTCCATAACAGATTTGAGATCAGGATTAGCAATCTGCAATAAACTGCAGCAGACGCCTCCTACTACCATGAACAGAGCAGTCTCTGCTCCTTGGATTATGTGGGCATTGTGGTCTAGTCGAAACAAAAAAAATCTTTGACAAACACACCATATCTGAAGCAGAGACTATCCAATTAGCAATGTCATCGGAAGAGGAGTGGAAGAAGGCACAAAAGGAAACAGAACTGACAACGACAACGGTACGGACACAGCGAACATCAATCAGGCCCAGCACGCGACAAGAAACAGAGCAGGAAGATCTCCCATCAGGTACTCTAATTTGTCAAACTGATGCAGCCTGGCACGACCAAAGCAAGAATGCTGGTTTGGGATGGGTGGTGCTCAACAGAGCCCGTGAAGTCAAATCGAGAAATTGCAAACCAGTCCCCTGTATCAAAAGCTCATGTGAAGCAGAGGCTTTGTGCATCCTTGAAGCCATTCTATCTCTTCAAAACCATCACCAGGACAAGATCATCATCGAATCTGACTCAAAAGTTGTCATCACGGCCATCAACACGCGGAAATCACCGATCAACACGATAGGAGTCATTGAAGACATCTTAAACTTTGCTAAACCTTTTCACTCTATATCTTTTAGATACATTCCAAGATCAGAAAATACATGTGCTGATGATCTTGCCAAAACAGCCATTAGGTCGATGACCCTAGGCCAATCTACTGCTTTGTAATCCCCTGTTTTTCTTAATGAAAGTTTGTCTTTCCATGACCAAAAAAAAAAGATTTGATATATATATATATATATATATGGATTTTCTTAATTTTTTTTCTGCCATCTAATATATCATCAGTAGATATATTTGATTTAATTAAATCATATGAAAATTATAGACTACATGCATTATATATGATTATGATGAACAGCTTTTACGAACAACGATTTTAAGATGCAGTATTCCCGCAACACTTGGATACACAATTGACGGTTCTACATATACAACTTCCGATGATATTAATGCTAGTAGATTGTTTAACATAAACCTATAATAAACTGCTAAGTATTTTGTCGTCATGTTATCATGTCTTCTTAAACCTTTTTCAAAGATTAACTCATAGTACTAGGTTTTGTTTTTATAAATCTATTTTTGTAGATCATGTACAAGTTTGGGTTACTGGACCTTATTAATTTATCATATTTTGCTAGGAAATTTATTTTTAAAATATTTTTTCAGAAGTTTAACTCACAGTGCTACTGATGAATTTTGTTTCTACGATGCTATTTTTGTAGATCATGTACGAGTTTTTGTTATTGTGTTACAATTATTTTCTAATTTATTGATACAAATGATAATCGACTTTTTTTTTTTTTTTTTTTTTTTTTTTTTTTAAATAAAATATATTAATTAACGTAACTGGGCCCAAAAACCCAAATGGGCCGAGGCCAAATACAATTCCGATTCAGCCACAAAAATGGAAAACAACGAAGAAAAACAAGCCATCACCGGAGGAGTGGTTCTGATCCTGGTGTCCGCCGGAGGCAGAGAGCTCGAACACTAGCGACGGCGGATACGAGATCGACGGCTTTGCGGCGGGATCCCCAGATCTGATTCAACGACGGAAGTATCCGAGTTCCGCCGACGACTCATCTCCGACAATCCACCAACTCCACTACAGATCTCCCGTCATGCTCCGCTCCCCGACACTCTGCGCCGCCGTTGACAGGTCCTCAACCTAGCAACCCGCCAAACTCAGATCTAACCCCTCTCCATCTAGATCTGGCCACCTTCATGTCCTCCGAGCAAGAGCAACTCGATCCGGTTCAATGGAAGCATCAACACGGCGGAAAGGAGAGGAAGACGGCTCAATCAACCTCCAAATACCGGAATCCGCGACAGCCAGCGGAGAACCCTAGGGTTCCGCCGTTAACCACCAAACAAAACAACTTACCCACCGCTCTCCGTCACGACTTCCGCCGCAGCCGCAGAGGCCAACTAGACGGGTGAGCCGAGAGTCCATTGCAGCGAGTCCACCGACGTCCTTAACCAGAGACTCCACCGCGAAACTCCCATGCCGTCAAGCTGGATCTGCAACTGCATCGGTCAGGAAAGCAAACCCAAACCACCGTCGTCGGAGAGTTGTTCTTCCTCACCTCTGAATCCTCCTTGCACGACCTAGACCACACAATGAAGCCCTTGCAGAATCAGATCTCAGATGAAAAAAAGGGAAAAACCTTCGAAAGAGAGAGAGAAAAAGGAACAGTAGGAACGATTGTCCTTTATAATCGACTTTTTTCTTAACAATGAAATTCTATATTGAACAAATTCATAAATTAAAAAATAAAGTTATAATTTTATAGGAATTTATGTGTTTTGTATGTACAAATAGACTTGTAATATATAGATATAATTTTAATTAAATCTACCATTTTTATGATCTAAAACAAATTAAGAACATTATTTTTAATTTTTAAGTCTTATATATAATAAACTGTATAACTTTTCTTCTAAACCTGAAAACAACTTAGAATTAAATAATATAACTTAAACTGAAACTACAGTCAAACAAATCTTTTTTCAATTCAATCTTCAACAACCCGTCTTTACAAAACTACCAAAAAATGAGTCAAAAATAATGTTGAAAGTTCATCACTTACAAATTATTTTAGAGAGTTAATATAGATACCTAACAATGTAGTCAAAACTATTAAAGCATTTATCACTATTAATGTATATGGTAGATGATTAAATAAAAACATTTTCTCCATAAGGTAGAGAATTAAGAACACGATATACTATATATATTAGTCGTTTTTCATCTGCTAGTTCACAGTTTGGCGGCGCCGCATTTTTAGTTAACTTGATCATACCGGGATTCAAGTGTCACTCCAATGGAGTCTATTTTTCAAGCAATCAAGGTATACATTAATGCATCATATCTTTCTAATTAATTTGATCGGTAATCATATTATTAAATACTAAATCATCAATATTTTTCTTCTCTATTGACAATTTTCTATTTGCAGAGTAATAAAATATCGTAAAATAGATAGTAAACGTTATATTTGTATTACATAGATTTTTTTTTTTGATGTTTTGTTTTAAAAAAAAATATTATCCATATATGGATCCCCTATATGCTCTCTAGTATATAGATCATGTATGGATCTATGAAAATAGCTAAAAATAATAACATTAAATTACCAAATTATACTAAAATATTTGTATTCTCATATTAGTTTTAATAGATATATTTTAGAACATACTTATCATAGTCCTTATAAACGACACTATAATATTTTAAAGTATATTTTGCTGATATACTTAAATATTTTATATTGCTCATTTTCACTATATAACTTGGGTCAGAAGCAGATCGGAAACCTGAAAATTTTAGGATATTTGGATTAAGATCCAAGAAATAATTACTCATATATCTGGATTATGTACGGATCCATGGAAAAATAGCAAAATACAATAACATTAACAAAAATATGACTAAAAATAATACTAAAATATTCATATAATTTTTTTCAACTTATTTTTTTTTAATATTCTGACACATATATATCATATCCATTTGAAATTACTCTAGTATTTTTTTTTTCTCTTTCCAGTCCCTCTCATATTCTTTTCTCTCCTCACCTCACAGTTCCCTTTTTAGAATTATGAATTTTTATACTATGAATAGAGTTATCACCCGAATATCACACTCTTTTAGACTCATGTTCCCCAAAATACCATTTTGACGTTTGCATTGTAGAGACCTTCATCTAATGATTTTGGAGAAAACAATGTGAGAGGGATGCATCATGAGAGGCAGGAGAAGAAGTTTTGGACACCTTCAGAGGATTTGAAACTTACAGAGCTCGTGGCTACTTATGGTGCTAGAAGATGGAACCGTCTTGCAGAAAAAATGCAAGGAAGAACAGGTAAAAAAATGTGCTTTCATTTTTGCTACTCACTCTTTGTTTTTTTTCGAAAGTTAAAATCATATTCTTCTTATTATGTATTGGAAGGTAGGGGTTGTAGAATTAGATGGCTTAATAAGCTAGATCCAAGGATCAACAAGACAGCTTTCACTGATGAAGAAGACGCAAAGATACTTTCAGCTCAAAGAGAATTAGGGAACCAGTGGACTAAGATTGCTAAGCTTCTCCATAGAAGAACTGACATTTCCGTGAGAAATCAATGGCGCCATCTTAACACACAAAAGTTGAAGAAGCAAACAAAAGACGAAACCACTAACCTCAAACCACCATCATCAGCATCATCATCATCATCACCATCAGAAGAAAAAGATACAATGGAAGCTAGTTATCTTAAGACTAATGTGCCCCTGAATTAGAGGCAACTTCCTAATTGTAACCTTATATATGCATATGATGAGTCCCCTGTGAAACATTAACATGACAAGGTTGCATTTACTATCAATAAAATAAAAGTTTCAATAGTGTGTTCATCTATTTTCTAGCTTCAAAAGATTAAAATAACTTTTCATGATTGAATAACTATCCATATTTAACTAATAAATTAATATTAACACACACACCTTTTCAATTTACATGATCGCTTACATAATTATTAGTTATAATATATGACCAAAATCAATTACAAACCAACTTAGTAAAGGTCATTGGAAACCTTCAAAGGATCGGATATCAACCTCAAAGAGCCGTTTTCAGTACTCGGAACTAGAAGTACATTGTAGAAAATATGCAAGGAAGAACATGTAAATGTGGTGTCTTTGTTTTATTTGTTACTACATTTAGGATGCTTTTTTGTAAATCATGTACGAGTTTGGATTTTACTGGACCATTTTGATTTAATATATTTGGTTACAATTTTTCTAAATTATTGATACAAATGACGATTGACTTTTTTCTTAACAATGAAATTCTCTCTTGAACAAATTCACAAATTAGAAAATAAAGTTATAATTTTATTGGAAATTATGTGTTTTGTATGTACAAATAGACTTGTTATATATAGATATAATTTTAATTAAATCTACCATTTTTATGATCTAAAGCATAGTAAGAACATTATTTTTAATTGTTAGTCTTATAATAAACTGTATAATTTTCTTCCAAACCTGAAAACAACTTAGAACTAAATAATATAACTAATACTGAAACTATAGTCAAACAAATCTTTTTTCAGTTCAATTTTCAACAACCCGTCTTTACAAAACTACCAAAAAATGAGTCCAAAATAATGTTGAAAGTTCATCACTTAAATATTATTTTAGAGAGTTAATATAGATACCTAACAATGTAGTCAAAACTATTAAAGCATTTATCACTAGTATATGGTAGATGACTGAATAAAAACATTTCCTCCATAAGGTAGAGAACTAAGAACACGAAATACTATATATATAAGTCGTTTTTCATCTGTTAGTTCACAGTTTGGCGGCGCCGCATTTTTAGTTAACTTGATCATACCGGGATTCAAGTGTCGCTCCAATGGAGTCTACTTTGCAAGCATTCAAGGTATAAATTAATGCATTATATCTTTCTAATAATTTGACCGGTAATCATGTTATTAAATACTTAATCATCAATGTTTTTCTTCTTCTACAATTTCTATTAGCAGAGTAATAAATATTACAAAAATAGATAATAGTTATATTTATTAATTTATATTACATATACTCTTTTTTGATGTTTTGTTTTAAAAAAAAAACATTATTCATATATTGATCTCTCATATACTCACAAGTACATATAGATCATGTACGGATCTATGAAAATAGCTAAAAATAATAACATTAAATCACAAAAATATTCTTATTTTCAAAAGAATTTTAATAAATATAGTTTAGAACATATTTATCATAGTCCTTATAAAAACATTATAATATTTTAAAATAAAGTTTACCTTCCTGATACACTTAATATTTTATATTGAATCTTAACTCTATAACTTGGGGCATAAGCAGATTGGAAACCTGAAAGTTTTAGGATATATTGATTCAGATCCAAGAAATTATTGCCTTTAATCGTGATATCAGGATTATGTACGGGTCCATGGAAAAATAGCTACAAATAATAACATTAAATTACAAAAATATGAATAAAATAATACTAAAATATTAATATAATATTTTTCAACTTATTTATTACAAATATTTTGGAACATTTTTATCATATTCATTTTTAAATACCCTAGTATTTTTTTCTCTTTCCAGTCCCTCTTATATTCTTTTCTCTCCTCAGAGAAATCAGCAATTTTATACTATATATGAATAGAGTTATCATCCGAATATCACACATTTTTAGACTCATGTGTCCCAAAATACCATTTTGACGTTGAATTGCAGAGACCCTCATCTAATGATTTTGGAGAAAACAATGCATTAGTGAGAGGTATGCATCATGAGAGGTACAAGAAGAAGTATTGGACACCTTCAGAGGATTTGAAACTTACAAGGCTTGTGGCTACTTATGGTCCTAGAAGATGGAACCATATTGCAGAGAAAATGCAAGTAAAAACAGGTAAAAAAATGTGCTTTCATTTTTGGTACTCACTCTTTGTTTTATTCGAAAGTTAAATCATATTCTTCTTATTGTGTATTGGAAGGTAAGAGTTGCAGATTCAGATGGATTAATCAGCTTGATCCAAGGATCAACAAGACAGCTTTCAATGATGAAGAAGAGGCAAAGATACTTTCAGCTCAAAGAGAATTGGGGAACAAGTGGTCTAAGATTGCTAAGCTTCTCCATAGAAGAACTGCCAATGCCGTGAAAAATCAATGGCACCAACTAATGAGAAAAACGTTGAAGAAGCAAACAAAAGAGGAAACCAATAACCTCAAACCATCATCATCATTACCATCAGAAGCAAAAGATACAATGGAAGCTAGTTATTTTAAGACTAATGTCCCCTTGAAGTACATTGATTTTCTTGGGGTAGGAGATGCTTAGAGGAAAAGAAAAAACGACATGACAACTTTCAAATTGTAACCTTATGCATATGATGAGCACTTTGTGAAACATCAACATAACAAATTAAAGTTGCATTTTTACAATCAATAAAATAAAAGTTCAAAGAGTGTGTTTATCTAATTTTCCAGATTTAGAAAATTAAAATATAGTCCATCGTAAATTACCAATTTAATTTCAAAATATATTCTTCCAGCAAAACCCTTATATCCTCTTAGGCTGTAGGTTTCATTTCAATATACGTCTGGAAATTTTCAATTTAATTTTGGTAAAGTTTGATCTATTTCTCAAACAACTCTAAATCTTTATGCTTAAGTTTATAATCAGTCAACCATTTGATTTCACATTGTTTCAATTTATATTATTTTAACTAGGTTTAAATCGTTACACTAGCTATCAATATTTTAGTAGGTTTAAATCACTAAAACTACATGCATGACGAATCAAAAAAAGTATCCGTAAAATGTAAGATTTCTATTTTTAACCTAATTAATACTCCTTAATGACTAAATGTAAAATTTCCAGTTTTTCCTAGTTAACAAAATGTAAACATTACAAATTTCATCGATTAATTTACAATAATGTAAACTTTTGTGTTTACAATACATGTGTATATATAAGTATATATAAATGTATAATTTACACACAAAGAAAAACACGATAAAAAGGTTAGAAACAAACATTTGGAGTGTGTGGTAAAGAAACATTATATATGAACCCCTTGAACTTGCCGGCGCTATCTTGCTCAACGTCATGTTAGTAGCTGGATGTGTTAGGTTCTGCAAATGCCCAACACCAACAAAGATTGAACCCATTTAAAAAAAAAAAAGATTGAACTCATTTCTAGTGTTTAATTATTTATATTATGAATTTATGATGTATTGCTTATTCTTTGTTTGATTTTTTCGTTTTATGAATTATTTAATTAATGGTGAAATTTTTAGATAATAAATGTGAATTTTAAATTTGAATTATGTTTATTTAGCTATATATAATAAATGTGAATTTATTTAGGAATAGCTCTTTCAACCAAATGTAGTACACACTAATTCAACCATGTATGATACGATTTTGAGTAGTGATGATATACTCAAAAAACTCACTCATTAATAATAATAAACTATTCAAGTTTCTGATGGAAAAAAAATAGACATGTTTGATGAGTGAGTTTTAGAAATTTACACTGATTTAAGCTAAGAAACGGATTCATTCGAATAACGGAATAAGACCCCTAAAACTTACATTGTGATAAATGCGTTCTGGTCATTTACTAGAAAAATAGAAAATAGAAAACTACATGCATGACGAAATAATAAAGCATCCTTAAAATATAAAATTTCTTTTTTTTCCCTAGTTATTGTTCCTTAATGACTAAATGTAAAATTTCCATTCTTTAGTTTATGTTCGTTAATAACAAGTTGTAAACTTTACAAATCTATTTATTTTTAAAAAATGTAAACTTTTGTGTAGAAGTTTGCATCCACGAAAAAGAGAGAAAATAAAAACACGATTAAAAGGTTAGAAAGAACATATTTTGGAGTGTTTGGTGAAGAAACAATATGGACTACCGCCTCGAATTTGTGGGAATTGTGGTTTCTATGCTGGTCATCGTCTTGTTACTAGCTGGATGTCTTAAGTTCTGCACAAGCCAAACACCAAAAAAGATTGAACCCAGTTCTAGTATTTAATTATTTATATTTTGAGATGTATCGCTTATTCTTTGTTTGGTAATTTCTTTTTTTTTTTATGAATTACTCCAGTTAATTAGTTGTGAAATTTTTAGAATCAAATAGCAAATCGATAATGGGATATTTAATTTATCAATAAATTAAGTTGTTTTTTGGGGTTGATTTAATGATATCATTACTCTTTCCTACATATTAAATAGATTTTTTTTTCTCATAAGTGTAATGTTTAATGTGGATGCCGTTGTTTTAGGGGAAATAATTCGTATTATGAGACTGCAAAACATCACAGAGATTGGAATTTAGCAGCCGTCATAATTTGTATTAGATAGTATGATTTAGGATCTTATAGTATCCCTCTTTTAGAAATGAAGATACAGAACAAATTAGGCTATGGCTATGGGAAGTATATTTGTCTTGTTTCTCCACACAACATGCCTTAAGGTATTGTTGTACTTCTCATACTTTTTAGTTTTTATTTTTTTATGTTCTTTTATTATTAGAGAAGGGAAATAACATTTGCATACACAGTGGAATTACTTAGTAAAAGAAAAATAAAATATGGTTTTAAGTTCATCAAATAAAATTGAGCTAAATAGTCATCATCAACCAAATATTTTGAACTTCTTGCTTTTCTTCTTCTTTTGTTGGCTCCTCTGATAGTAGTTCTCTTCCTCTAGAACGCTGATTAGAAGGTTCAAGGATTTATCAACGTCGATTAGTTGGTTTCTTGCCATAAGATTTTCTGCAACATCAGCTGGAGAAATCATTGTCTCCTCCAACAAAGCCTTGATTTCGCTGAACAAGGGATGAGCATTATCACCATCAAGATCAAGATAATTCTTGGCAAGAATCTTGAACGCTTCGTAAGTGCAGTACGACAACTCAATGTGCATATCCATTCTTCCTCTCCTAATCAAAGCCGGGTCAAGCTTTTCCAAGTGGTTTGTTGTGAATACAACAATCCTTTCTTGTCCACAAGCTGACCAAATACCATCAATGAAGTTGAGAAGACCTGAGAGTGTAACCGATGTTTCGTCTTTACCTTCTTCTCCATTCTTTTTCATCATATTGTTCTCTTTCTTGATTCTGTTACTTGTGAAGTCTGCTGAGCAATCTATGTCTTCAATCACAATAATGGACTTGCTGGATGTTGCTGTAAGCAGTTTTTTCAACTCCGAGTTGTTCTTGACCGCAGTAAGTTCGAGATCATAGATGTTATAGTTTAGAAGATTAGCCATGGCAGAGATCATGGTGGACTTACCGGTTCCTGGTGGTCCATACAACAAATAACCTCTCTTCCAAGCTTTCCCAATCTTCTTGTAATACTCCTTTCCATTGCTAAAGGCGATGAGGTCATTGACGATCTCTTCTTTCTTCTTTGGATCCATAGCTAGTGTCTCAAAACTCGCGGGGTGCTCAAATTCAATAGATCTCCACATATTCTGGCCAAAAACCCATTGCGTACTTAAGTTATTCGTGAAAAGCCTTGTTTGCTTGTTCTTGACTATAATCGATTTCCCTTCTTCAACCACATATTTTATATATGAATTGGTTATAATGCTCCTTGCGCGGTTGTGAAAAGTGAGCTTATAATATCGGTTTCCATCTTTATCAACCACAATCTCCCACCAGACATTAGCTCCTTGGTATTCATCTCTGACTTTAGCCTCGTTTCGTTTCAATACCAAACCTTTGCTTTCTTTCACTTGGCTTCCTCTAAGATGTTTGGACTTGTCGGTTGATTTCGAGTCAAGGTAGGTCTCGATGGCCGAGAAAGCTTGGTTGAAACTGTACTCATCGCTCTCAGGAAAGTGGATCTCGACATAAGGAGAGAAGAGGTTGGTGAAATGGTCGGAAACTCTTTGAGCAAAACCGAGTTGTTGGAATGAAGACAAGAAAAACTCTTTGATTGTGATCTTCAAGTGGTCAGGGAAGATTTGTTGAATTGTTGCCCAAAGAAAAAACAAACTTGCCATGCTTGAGCCTATACTTCCAAATGAATCGCCCATCATCATCATTTTTACCTACAAAGAACAATTTTTGTTAATTCTTTTTCTTCTTTGTGTTTGGTGTAGTATGCTTTGTCTTTTTTCTGTTTTTGGTTCAGAGTGTGATCTATTTATAAACGAGTGATCAAGCCGGTGAGAAGTGGACTAACCCTTACAAAGTCTTTAAAATATATTATAAAGTCTTGTGTGGTTTAACTTTTTGACTCTTTCGACGTTGGTTCCAAATTGGAACATTGTAAAGACCCGACGCGTTTGAAATTTTCCACGAATAAGATTATTTAAGGATCAACCTCTATGGAAGAAGATAATAGAGAAAATGATAAACTAAAAGACCAGTCTTAAAACCTTTTGAGAGAAGCGAACACAACACTAGACCATAATTGACTCAAATCATAATTTAACATATTTGGTCAAATGTTATCACGGGTATACCGTATACACATATATGCAAACAGCACATTATCTCATTTTAATTTATTATTTATTTCGTTAAATCTTAAAAAGAAAAATAAAAAGAGAAAGAGAATTATTATGGCTAATCTTTCTCTAATGTTTGCTTTTTCTTAATCACAATAATTATGGCTAATGTTATGATTCATTTCTCATTAGTGGAACAACTCTAGATCTTTGTGCTTAGATTGCTAGGTAAAGTTTTCATCACATATGGCATATGCACATAAATCAGTCAACAATTCGATTTCATATTGATTTAATATGGATTATCTTAACAACTAGAGAAATTCCCCAAAATAGCACTAAAACAAGTTTTATGGACAATTATAGCACACACTCAATAAACTTCTACAAATAGCATTAGTTGATTAACTATAAGTTTTTGTTCTATAATTATTGTCATTAGTTTACTATTCCAATAATATCACAATTTTTATATAAAAACTATTCAACCAAAATAAATTAGAAATAAATTTAAAATATTATATTTGGGTTCTTTATTTCCAATTTAGGGTATATATTTCCACCATTTAAAAGAGATCTTGATTCATTTTAATATTAAATTTTTGTTATTATGTTTGGGTTCATTAATTCCAAATTAGGGTATATATTTCCACCATTTAAAAAGAGATTTTGATTCATTTTAATATTAGTTTGTGGGATTATATTTGGGTTCCCTCATTCCAATTTAGGGTATATATTTCTACCATTTAAAAGAAATTTTGATTTAATTTAATATTAGGTTAGTGTTTACTCTTTTTCTATTTTAATTAAAGTTTAGGGTGCTATTTGTGGAATTTTAGAAATGTTGTGCTAATTTTGGGAAAAAAAAAAAATTTTGGGGCTATTTTTGTCAATTGCCCTAACAACTATGTAATTTTAGATTAGCTTATTGCTGCAAAAAAAAGAAAAAAAAAAAAGAAGAAGATTAGCTTGTTTTAATTTGGATTATCTTAACTAATATGTAATTTTAGATTAGCTACATTCCAAATCATGACCTTCACTGTTAGAGTTCTATTTAGTTATAGAACTTTTCTCTTTATCAAAATATAAGTAAAGATATACGACGTGTGAGTTTTTTTTTGTAATTATGTTATTTTTATGCTGACATCTATTTTATTAGTGAGATATTGGACGGATTAACTAGTCTCATTTAAGTTTTGAAGGACACTATTTTTTCTGTAACATAATGTGTTATTTCTCTGTGTGTAACTATACTTTATTTAATGTACTTTATTTTTGTCATATGAGCATGTGATATATTATTCTGGAATTTTATAGTATTATTTAACAAGTTAAATATTGGTATATCCAATTACGAAAATATCAAATGAATATATTTTCATAACTTGTAACATATATCCACAACATCTTCTGTCTAAATAATATGTTGTTATTTAAAATGATCGGGTTTTGTTCAAAACATGCATTGGCATATATAGTTGGAGAAGGAGAATGCTTTTTTTTTTGGATCTCTCCCTATCACTTTCCTTTTTGATTTAGATCCCCAGATATATGAGATTTCCCTTATATTTAATTAGAAGAATTTAATGGATTTTATCTGCTCTTAAACCTCTTATATCTTATAGAGTAGAATTTAGTATCGCTCTGTCTTGAAGTAATTTGGCTCAATGATCTCTTTGGGCTTAAAATTTTAAATATTTCTCTCATCTACTAGACACTTCCTAGCCAAAACTTCATACTTTCACGCTACGTACGGTATGTATTTCAAATCACAATTGATAGTCTTTGGCGAGAAAGCAATGGAAGGCGTCACGGTGAGACACCTATCCCATCTGCCGAGCTAGCACGACTTATCGATAAGAATGCTGGAAACCACTTGAGCTCTATCCAATCGGGAAAAACAGAGTTCGAAGAGGAACTTCGCTATTGGTTTAGCACTCGATCTTAGTTATTTGATTACTTTCTTTAGGTCACGTTCATTGTACAAATGTTTTTTTGTTGAATAAATTTTACATTCATTCAAAAAAAAAAGTCAAAATCATTTTGTTTAGTTCCACTTTGAATATTTTGGTTGGTTTTAAATTTGAGTTCAGTTCTATTAATTTTGTTAATTGCTTTAAGTAGGTGAATCTTGCTCTATGTGCGACTTTCAAATAAATGTTTCCGCTAAATTAAGATAACATTCTTGTAATATTTGACTTACAATATGCTCTTAACATTAGGTATTCAAATCGGGCGTGTGTGTCTTACGCGCGTGCGATTTTCCCCCAAAAAAGCTCCGCCGCGTTAAACCCTAGATCTGCTCCTCCTCGCCTCTCCGGTCATCGGCGCTCCTCGTCGTGACTGCGAGAGGGCCCCTGGTTCTCCGCTATGCGGTTTGGCTCTTCCCGGTAGGCGATTTGACGAGTTTGACTCTCGAGTTTTGTGGTATGGTTCATCGGAAGCTCCATTGTAGAAGATAAGGCGTCGGCTTACCTGGAATCTGACTCTTGGCCACGGCGATTTCATCTTCTCGGAGTTCTCGTGCATCTCCGGTTTGTTTTGAGGACGACATATCTGATGTGATGAGGCTCCTCACGGTGATTTTTCGGCGTTGGCTTTGCGCTTCGTGGCTGATGCGTAGCTGCTCAAGCGGCTGGTTGGTTTCTTTTCCGGTAAGAGGTTTGGTAGAAGTGTGGCCGCTCTTCTCCTTGCTGTTAGCGTGCGGCGGTTCTTCTACGGTGGTGGTCCGGCGGGGCTCTGTTTCTCCGTCAGGCGCAAGGAAGCTTTGCTCTCTTCTCCTCCGAGGTTACCACTTGTCTTCACTCTGTGTCTTTTCTCCCGCCCCGGGTTAGCAGTCGTTTGTTTCCCTGGCTTCTCTGCTTGCTCCGGTAAGCTTGCCTCTGTTGAGTGTTTGTTGTTTTAGGCTAAGGTGTTTGTGCTAAGGTTTCAACCTCCGGATGTATCGATCTTTTTCTTCTGTCTTCACTGGGGGTTTTGTGCTAGTCGTTTGTCTGTCTCGTGGTGTGGCTTGTTTGTTAGGGCCGACTTCTCGATCTTCCTCAAGCCACTTCGACTTCATCCTTCAGCTCTCCTCCCAAGTCAAAGGTGTGGATTGATATTTTTGACTGCTGCTCTCCGAGACTTGTTTTGCTTTGTCGGTTTCTTGTGAGTTTCGTCTTTGAGGGATTTGTTGGCTCTGCTTGATCAAGGGTTTGAGGCTTCCCTGCGTCGCGGTAGCCATTACCTTATCCTCGCATCTCCTAGACATGTCGCACACGTTCTTCGCCTAAGCGCTCAAGGTTTATTGTTTCTTTCGCCCTTTGGTTCTTGGCCTTTCCTTCAGCCTCTTCGGATTAGTGTCTCCCTAGTTCCAAGCTTCGAAATCTTCAAAGTGTTTTTGTGTTTGATCTTGTGAGATGATGGTGCTAGTATGGCTTTTTGTGGATGTGAAGTTGCTAGGCTCTGTGCTACTGACTCCAGGAGGGACTTAGTTGAGTGAGTAAGCATTGCCTGCCTCATTAAGCTCGGTGGTTCCGCAGTCACTTGTTTGTCTCGGGCTACTTTTGAACGGACTGCCTCCTCGCTATTTGATCAATCGCCTTGCTTTGTCTTTTCTATGTTGCTTTGGTCTTATATTCACTTTAGGGATTCATTTTTATCTTGTATCAAATCGTCTTCAACCATTATCAGTATGTTAATGGCTAGAATTTGATGATTTGGTGCAAGATTGTAGTATGCTTCCATGTTTTTTATCCTTTTTTTTGGCATGGGACCATGTAATTGGTTATGCTTAATTGTGTAACTCAAACTTTCATTGTGAAATGAATATTTACATTCTTATCAAAAAAAAAAAAATATTTGACTTACAAGACTGGATTCCAAGTTATTAGTATATTACCATAACCAATACGAATATCATACAAAACTAAGCAGTAATTCTAAATCTTTAACTTCAAAGAATGAAAGGTTGTTGGTGACTTGGTGTAAAGAGGATAACCAATACTACATTCTAAAGTTAATTTGTTTAAGTTTGTATCTGGAAAAACAGCCAAAATTACACAAACAATTTGCTTTTTCTAACCCAGATTGTGGTACCATATAATTACTGAATCAACACAAATTTTATATTACCATCTTAAACCGTATAACCATTAACCGATTTTTCCAGCAACTTTCACGGTATTAGTAAACCTTTAAATGATGATGAGTCATACGACACAATGGCGAACACCGTGACTTAGGACTCAACACCGTTTAGCAGTAACTAATATCGTGAAAGTCAACAACAATTTTTAGTCGTCATGGTGTCACCATGATGTCATCTGACTCAATACCATTTAACGGTTTACTAATACTATGAACATCAATATAGGAATTGGCTGACAGTTACATGGTTCAGGTTGGTAATTTAAAATTTTTATTGATTCTGGTTTATAAATGCATGGTACCACCGTTTATGTTAGAAAAGCATCTGGTAAATTGTTTAGATTGATTTTGGTTTATAATATAGAAATATAAAGTCTTATAATTTTCTTTTATAATATATTACTTTGTTAAATGGATAAAACTATAGTATGTGGAAAATCTCTACAATAATTATTTGAGAAGTAGAAACGCACCATATTGAAAGTTAGGGCATTGGAGGCCTGTGGTTAAAAGTTAGAATGATTTGTCCTAAACACCCTTAATGAATTGTTCTTCTCGAAATTTCTCCTTCTTCGTAATTAGGGGTATATAAGTCTAATCGTGTGTTGATCTCTATAATAATGTCCTAAACACCCTTAATTCGAAATTTTTTGTTCGTAATTGTTAAGGGTATATAAGTCTAATCGTGTTTTGTGATGATTAGTCTTAATCACCCTTAAATTTTTTTATTTTATAGTGTAATCGTTGGGGATACAGATGTCATAATGTCTCGACTTTAACGATTATGGAATCTTAACTTAAATTTATTTGTTAATTTTTTGGATAATTCTATATCTTAGTAGTTAATATTCGTTTTTGTTAGTTTTCTGATTTAGTTTCTAATTAAAAAAGTTAAATTTCTTAAGATAATATCGGAGGTTTGCCCTAATCTTAAAGCTATATATATTGTTGATCGGCCAGAGAATTAGGTATTATTTTGTCTGTGCCCATTAGATAGTTTTCGCTGTTATGGTTTTTTTATACATCTACGATTCTGATGAATCAAATTGTTTGTCATGCAAATATTGTTTTTATTCACCTTTAGACGTCATGTGCATATTGTTTGTGTTGTTTGTTTTATTTTTGCATTAGTTCGTTAATTTATTGTTTTGCTGATTTGGTTTTTTTGGTGTGTGTTTCAGTTTTGTATAACGTGGGATGTTCTATCGACAAAGCTCTCCGACGAAGGTGGTGTTGACGAGCAAAGAACGAGGTTTGGAAAGGTACTTCTATAGATTTGGTTTGTATATTTTACATATATTTACCTATTTTAATGTTTGTGTTTCTTTGTGTTATCGTATATATTTTTATATGCGATTTTATTGCGTTTTATTGTTTAGTATTGATTTATAATTAAATTGTCAAATAGTTTTGAGTTTGTGTGTAAGGTTTGACATGTTATTGTTTGATTTTCATCTTACCGTGATTTTGAAGGTACTCGATGAACTCATATCTCGGTTTGTGTCGGTTTATTGGAAACAGGTATTTCTCTTATTTGTATCTAATATGTTGGTTATTGTGGATCGGTTTTAGTTTGATACTATTAATTTTATAACCTTTAAATGATGATTTGGCTTTTGTTTTTTGTATATATATTTTCGCGATAATCAAATGTTACGGTTTATTCTTATTTCGTACTGTTGGCTTAGGTAACCGCTGGTGCTTCCTCCTCCCGAAGATGCACGAATGATATGTTTTATTTTAATAAGGTATTTTGTCGAATATTGTGTATTTATTATGTAACGTAATAATCGTTTTATGTTTACTTTATATATTTGTTTCTCTGATGTTTTAGACCACACGGAATTGGTGTAGACGATTTGTTGCCCCGTCGTGTTTTACGGATCGCGTGGGCTTTTATAAGCATGTATGTTTATTCTCTTATTGTCTTATGTGTCATGGCTTGTATATATGAACATCAGAATATCTTACCATTCTATAAGGTATGATTTTAATTGTTTCGTTTGTTTGTAAAGGTTTTGAGTGGGCTGAAGTACTCATTACGACCGAGTATTTTGAAAGAGGTATGTTGTGTGTAGTTTACGTATTTGTTAGATTCTATGCCCTATTATTATAGATTTCTTCGTGTTTTCTAAATTATTTGTTCGTTTTCTATTGTCTACTTATTTTTTGGGTTTTTTTTTTGATGTAGAGGACTGTGATTGGAAGCAAAGCTAGGAATTACAACAGTATCTATATGTTCTTTAGTTATATTGCTAAGGGTAGTGATGTATCTGTTGATAAATACGGATCATACCCTTTGGTGTTTGGTATTGATCAACCCGTACCAACTTTTGGATCGGGGCCTATCTTTGAAGACTCTGATGATGAGTAATTATTTTATTTGAGTTTGTTGCTATTTATTTTGGCTTCTATATATTTTATTTAGTTAATGATTAATATTCTGTTTTTAAAATTTATGTCGATCTAACTCATTATATAATATTAGCGATGGCTAGGGTAACATGGGCTATTGAAGAAGGTGATGATTGTGATGACGCCGGTGAAGTTGTCGATCAGAATTTCTAATGTTCTTGGTGTAAATCAAGAATTATATCCCTATTTCCGTAGTTTGTATAAACATGGATACTCTCTTCTGTTGGTTTAATTTCTTTTTGTAAAAATCTCTTCTTCTTGTGTTATGTTATTATGACATGTTGAGATATTTATTTGGGCTACATTTAAATTTACATCGAATTTGTTATTTCGTTGGGGCTTAAAATAATATTTTATATATATGTTAAATTGATCATTCCGTTGAGGCTGCGAACAATATTAAAGGATTCTTTTATTTAGAGCATGTTTACTCATGATTCTTTTGTGGGTATCATCCCATGAATAATAATAAAAAAAAATATTTTGGGTTGATATTTGGATGAAAGTATCATTGGGGTGAGTCTATTGATACTCATTTTGGGTTTCAACTCATGAAACAATAATAAAAAACTGTTAATGATACTCATTTTGGTTCATGAGTAAACATGCTCTTAGTCATAGGCTTCAAAGTGTATGCGTTTTATAAAACTGGAAAGTGACAGAGGACTTACACCTTCGTTAGTTTAGATTGATAACATAATACATAAATATTTTTGTAATTGGATTCCATTGAAAGTTTACTCTTATCGACTTTGTTTACAGAAAATAAAACTATGGATTTGTCACGAAAATGTAAACATGCTTAATCTATGATTTAGCGGGACGATAAAAGTAAATATTGCGGTTTTTATCTACGCATTGGATTCGAAAATATCTATAACTATTTGGTAAAGCTATAATATTTCCAGGAAATATTATATGCTAATATCGAAGATTTACATTTATCTCTTAATTCGATTTTGTTAATATCCATAATTATTGTAGAGATTGGATTCCATTGAAAGTTTACTCTTATCAACTTTGTTTACAGAAAATAAAACTATGGATTTGTCACAAAAATGAAAACATGCTTAATCTATGATTTAGCGGGACGATAAAAGTAAATATTGCGGTTTTTATCTACGCATTGGATTCGAAAATATCTATAACTATTTGGTAAAGCTATAATATTTCCAGGAAATATTATATGCTAATATCGAAGATTTACATTTATCTCTTAATTCGATTTTGTTAATATCCATAATTATTAAATTTTATTCTATATTATTCGAAAAGGTCGGTTAAACCCTAAACATTTTATGGCTATATATAGGATCTACTGCTCGCTTTCGACATTAACGAAATCTATTTAGATATTATACTTTTGTGCGTTGAAAATGTCGTCAAGCAGAAAAAGCAAAAATTCACTAACTTTTATCGATGATATCAATCCTATTCACGATCAGTATAAGATTAAGGTGTTAATCTTGAGGCTGTGGAAGGCGTATCAGAAAGATGCGGGCAACACAATCGAGATGGTTTTGGTGGATGAAAAGGTTATGATTTGATTATTATTTGAGATTATGTCTTCTATATCATGTGTTTGCTTTGTTTTTGTAACGTATAAGTATGCTAAGCATATTCTCTTTTTGGTTTTAATTAGGGTTCAAGAATCCATGCAACTGTTGAGGACAAAAATATCAAAAAGTTCGACGGTGTCCTGAAAGAAGGTGATGCCGTTACCTTGAATCCTTTCAAGCTCATCAAGTACTCTGGCGATTATAAGAGCAACAGTCTTTCTTTCAAGATTTTGTTTTACCGAACAACCCAGGTCAAACCATGTGATGATTTTCCAAAGGAAGTCCCTGAGAAGTATTTTGTGGAATTTGGTGATGTTTTAAATGGTTCACTAGACACGCGTGTTTTCGTTGGTAGGTCTGGTTTAAACAAAATATCTTAATTAGTTTGGTATTTGTTTATCTTTATCGCTGTCAAGCTAAATAACGATACGTATTGTTGTAGATGTTATTGGTCAGATTGTCAACGTTGGGCCGATCGAGGATATAAAAATCAGAGGAAAAAGTACTCCAAAGCTCGACGTCGAGTTGCGTGATCGTGGGTATGTTAATTATGATCAGTCATTATAAGAGTTTGGTTTTCTGTATGTTTCGTTTTTTTAACGTGTTTATCACGTAATCAGGAACGTACGGTTAATGTGTACTCTATGGGCGGATTTTGCTAAGCAAGTTAAGGTTTATACTGAAGCAAATCCAGCGGCTGTTGTTTGTGTGATTAGGTGTGCTCAGGTCAAGGAGTGGAAAGGTATATATGTTGGTCGAATAAACTTCAAATATTCCGATGACTGTTCTAAATTTAATTGTTAACTTATTTAGGTAATTGGACTATATCTAATGCTATGGGCGCAACACGTGTATTACTCGATCCTCCAGGCGTTTTTGTTGATGGGTTCAGATCAGGGTAATAGACCTATAATTGTTTATTTATTATGTTTTGTGTTATTGTATATGTCTGTATAGATATTAATATAGAATTCTTTTTGTAGGCTACCAACCGATGGCGTGGTATTGACTAATCATGACAATAGTGAATTGTTTGCTGGATCAACTGTATCGATACGTGATCAATTCTTGGTGAAGAATCATAAACGAACTGTCCGAGATATAGTCGAGGCGTTAGAGGTAGACACCATAAATTTATGCGTTATTCCTTATATTCATACGTTTTAAAATGTAAAAAAAAAATATTTGTTTGTGATTTAGAATTGGTTGGTATTTTAAGTCTGATCTCTAAAATCTATAGGAGGGTATGTGTGTGACCATGGTCACTGTTGGATCCGTCGAGCGAACGTCGAAATGGTATTACGTTTCGTGTAAGATGTGCAATAAGAGTGTCGAGCCTTATCCAGAAAATTCTGGTGATGATGGAAAACCACCTCTTTACTATTGCGGCGTTTGTGACAAGGATGTCTCTGCGGTAGTGTTCAGGTGATCGTGTCTTTTGAATGCATTGTTTATGCCGTCTTGTGCATGTTAATACCATTATACTATGTTGGTGTGTGTAGTTTTGGAGCTCGGTTGTTCATTATTTGTTCTGGAATAACTGTTTGTTTTAGATACCGATTGGTTCTGGAGGTTTCTGATGCAACTAACTACAAGGCAAGGTTTTTGTTGTTTGATGCAATGGGTAGTACGCTCCTTCGTAGAACTGCACAGGAGCTCTATAATGCAGTTTCTGAGGTAATGGATACGCTGTTGCTATTGTTTGTTGGGTTGTTATTTATATTTTTAACGATTATTTGTTTGTATGTTTAATCTGTTTGCGTGGTTTAATGATAGAATGACCCCTCTATACTTCCCTCGGAGATTGGGGCATTGGTCGGGAAGCGGTTTCTTTTTAAAGTGAGTATAGGTGGCGATAATCTGAAATCGGATCGGTCGCATTACGTGGTTCAGTTATTTTCTGATGATGATGAGCTGATTAAAGACTATTCTGATGGTCTAGCCTCCGAGGTTCGTGTTTTGTATCTTGGGTTGTTCTGTTTATAAGAAACTGTATATATGTTTTAAGTTTACTAAAGGTGTTTTGCTTTATATATACTTAATATTGGTGTTTCTAAGGTTTTGGTGCCTTTGCCCGTAACGCCTATTACAAAGGAGGCCAGTGTTCGCCGTGGCGGTGTATCCGCCGAGAATACGAAACCTCCTGCGAAGAAAATCAAAATCGAGGACAAGAAACAAGAGAGTTTTGTCACATCTTGAAGAAGAATTTGTTTTTTTTAATATATATCTAGATTTAGTGGTTTTATTTATATTTAAATCTCATAGCATACTTTATAATACATTATGCGACTTTATATTCGTTTTTGTTATGACTGAGTTTGGATGTTATTTGGTGTTTTCGTTATTTGTTTTTTTTTTTTTTTTTTTATACCTTCTCGAGTGTCATATTTAGATATTGTTCGTTTTTCGTTTTCTATGATCGGTCTGATGTTGTTTGGCAAACGACAAACGCGACGTTTCTGCTTATACACGTGCAAGTGTTTTCGTTGGTCTGAATATATTCTATACGCAACTAATACATGCATTTTTGATTACACTAAAGATATGTGTTAGGTGTTATTGTTTGACGCCAATGTATTCACTTAGGAATATTGTTATAGATTAAGAGTCGCATGTAGGTAACATGTGTTTAGCAAAACGTGGATATTATTATATATGTATTATTATAAAATATTGGATTTCGTTTTATGTCGTACATAACAGTTTCACGTTATTTGTGATATATTTGGTATCTGATTTAGCATGCTGATTTATAATTAGTTAGGGTTATGTGAGCATTCACGAACTCTATATATTTGCACGTTTTATATTATGCTTATATGGTTTACTAACGTATGTTGATATCCCGGCCGTTTCGTTGAGCAACGTAAAAATTGGTAGGTCTGTTGTATTGAGATATGTAACATTAACAATTCTAAAATATTAAATATTGGACGGAATTAGAATGTTTCTTTTTATTTTGACATGCGACATACCCATATATAAAAACATATATACGGATAAATACTGTATTTGTAATAATATGTTAGAGTTAACATTTTAGGTATTGATAGATTTGATCATATCTCCTATTGATATAGTGGTATGTTTGTTATCTTCCATAATAGAAAATATTATGTTCCTTGGTTTTCGGTGGCTCAATAATTTACGTAAAAATATAGGTCTTATTGGGTACCCTAATACTTAGCTTATATATACGTCTATAAATAATACATGCATTCTTGTGTTAATCATTGCGAACGCTCGTGTTGAAAAGATGGAGGTAGTCGTTAGTATTTTTACTTGATGTTGGTCTGATATAGTTTATTGGTTCTGCGTTAAGTTGGCTTTCTCTTTCCGAAAATAACAATGATGTTTATTGATTACTGATACGTGAATGTTTTGTTCGGACAGGTTAACAAGCAAAACACTAACTCAACCCATATTAGCCAGACGGATGAATGCATCGTAGCTATCCAACAAGCGGCTTCGTGGGTGCTGCCGGTCGATAGATTGCGTGGTTTATTTGTCATGCTGATGGGTGTTTTCTGCGAGGCAGATCCGTTGTCGGTCTGGGATGCTACCTGGGATGTATTGTTTAAAGATGTGTTGTTTCCACAACAAATTATTTTTAACGATCATGGTAAATGTACACCGTTAGTTTTTGCCAATGTTTACAAATATCGTCAGATGGCTAATATTTTATTATTTTGTTCTAGAGCCGGAGTATGCCTACAATGAAATCCAAAACTTTGAGACATTTATGCGTAAGGAAAACTCTACGTTCAATGTCTATGCGGAATTACGGAAGAGAGTCGCTTTAGCTGGTGGTCCTACATGTGATCCTTCGTTGGAATATAAGATGCGTGATCAGTTTAACAATCTTAAGATAGATTAGATTGTTTGCATCGTTTTAATTTATTTTTGTTTAATTTAGGGTTTTATAAACTATGTTTCTGGTTGGTTCTCTCTATAAGATTATATTTGTTTCGGCAAAATAATAGAACAATTTTTTTTAGACGGTGTTTTGATCTATTAACGCTGCAATGAAGATTTTATTTTATTATTCCTGTCTTGCGTTCTCTTAACTTTTTTTTTTTATTGACGGTGTATCTTTATAATTACGCAATGAGTTTTAAGCACCATAAAACGCGATAGTTAAAACACATGGGTTCTTCTTCGTTGACCGTCAAACAACTTATGCTAGATGAAACAACGTCCTATAATGTGAGATGCATGATAGCTGCTGTATGTTGAGTAGCTACTTTCGTTTGTTATATGGTTTCTTAGGATTTTATACAGATCTCACGGTTATGTTATCTATTCATTTGATCTCCAAGTGATATTTTAGGACCATAATTGTGAGGTTTAACAAGCTATGGAAAAATAAATTTCTGTCATTATAACTTGTATTTATGAGTTGAGATTAATTTAAAAAGTAAAATTCGTTGTGCTCAAATCACATATATGATTAATACTATATAACATATCATTAAAATATAATATTTCCAGATTTCGGTTTACTTTTTATATTTATTTCTGTGAGATTTTCATCTTCTCTCAAAGTTATTTATGGGTATTACCAAATGCGTTTGCTGTTAAAGTAAATATTCTATAAAATTCCTTCTTTTTTTTTGGATACAATCATTATAAAAAGTAAAATTTGAGTATATCTACAAAATATATTGATTAGTAATATATATCGCAATATTAAAATATAATATTTCCAGTTGTTCTATTAAAGAATACCATAGTAGATTATTGTTATATAAAATTTTCCGTTGGTTTCCTTTGTGTTCACGATCTTCTAGGTTTTGGAGACAATGAAACGTGGTAGAGGTCAGAAATAAGATCGCAAAGCTTGCATACGTTATATATTTTATGTTGTCGTATAACCATAATCCTTTTTTATAAGACATTCTTGTCTATCACTCTGATTTGTTTTCATTATGCCCGTCCAAAGGTGATCATCGACGTATACATCGCCGTGTTTATAATAACAACTTCGACTATTTGCTCGATGTACCCAAAGATGGTGCGAAAAAGGCAAGAAATTATCGTATGGAGAAACTCAGAGCACGAAGGACTGCCTGCCGTAATAGATTATCGGGTTAAGTCTATTATCTTTAAAAAATTTATTAATTTAATTAATAAAAACGCCCACACACGCGTAATTAAGTTGTAGTGACATATTATATTTTCCTTTGTGATTAATAAATATTCATAATTTCTAGGCATGGAGTCGATTAATCGAACACGTGTTATCGCGGCATATGAAAACATGATATCTGATGAATTACGTGCGTTATTAAATTCACGACCTCCTAAGGATGTTTGTTGTCGTGCGAGAGCGCGTCGTGTAGCAATCCTTAAATCAAGACGGATAAAAGCGAGGACAAGACCACCAGAAACCGGTACGATAGCTTTTTTATATTAAGTTTTTATTCTCGAAATTGTACGTGTGATTAACAAAGAAAAAAATGCTATATATAAGGGTTGGTGTTGCCGATTTACGAAGATGATTACGTGCATTTCCTCGCAACCGATTCGGATTCTGATCATGGTGATAGGGAGGACCAAACAGACGACGATAATGCAATGGATTATGATTTTGTTGAACATCTCGATAACGCCGATGAGTGTATTATGGAACAGGAAGGGTTTGGATCCATACCGATCGTAAATGTGAAACCTGGATTAACAGAAAACGGTACTTACTATGGTTGTTTTTTGATATTTTTAAAAAAAATATAATTGATATTATTGTGTACATGAGTGCTTCTTGTGTCAGGTTATTTTGATGATGGAGATCCGTTTTATACCTGTCAGAATTGCGGTGCTTATATGTGGTTTGGCGAGCGTATTAACAAACGTGGAGCTAAAAATAAGCCTATATTTTCTACGTGTTGCATGAAGGGTAAAGTGGAGCTGCCTAAACTAAAAAATCCTCCACCGGTGCATATGTCGATGTTGTATGGCAAGGATGAGACAAGCAAAAATTTCCGTGCTTTAATTAGAGCATACAATATGATGTTCTCATTCACGTCGCTTGGTGGTCAAATTGATAATTCCGTGAACCATGGGAATGCACCGTATGTGTTTCGCATGCATGGTCAAAATTATCATCGCATCGGTGAACTTTTGCCTGGCCCTTCCAAAAGTCCTGCTTTCTCGCAGCTCTATATTCATGATACCGTAAACGAAGTCTCGAATAGGATGGGTGTTATGGGGTGAGTTGTTTATTGTAATATACTTTTTATATTATGTCCACGAATTAATTTCCGTTTTTTGTTGTTTTTAATTGTTTTAGCGAAAAAGGACCGGGTAAGCAAATAAAGAAGAGTATCGTTAAGACTTTAAAGGATATGTTAGATGCTAACAACCCACACGTCATCGCCTTTAGATCAGCTAGAGATAGATTAGCACAATGTGAAGATACCAGCGGCTTTAAGTTGATTTTGAAAAATCATCGAGATAGTGACGGTAGAGTACAAAATATACCTACGACTGACGAGGTTGCTGGGCTTATCGTGGGAGATATAAACCCTAAACCGCGTGATGTAGTGCTTCAGGCTAATTCTGGAGGGTTTCAGCGTATAAGTGAGCTGCACCCATCCTACCTCCCTCTACAGTATCCTTTGCTTTTTCCTTACGGCGAGGATGGATTTAGGTTAGGTATCGACATTGGATTCATCGATAAAGGCGGTCTAAAAAGAACAAAGGTGACGATGAGAGAATTCTTTGCGTATCGCATTCAATCGAGGCGAGGTGAATCTCCTACGATTGTTATGTCCAGGAGATTATATCAGCAGTTTCTGGTTGATGCGTATACGATGATCGAAAGCAACAGGCTTCGTTATTTGTTTTTTAACCAGAAAAATCTCCGCTGTGAAAGCTATTCAGAGATTCTTAAAGTTTCTAAGAAAGGAAAGAAAAATCTTTCCAGAGAA
>CM032925.1:600000-852500 GCA_019202795.1 Arabidopsis thaliana x Arabidopsis arenosa
AAAAACCTTTCACATTAATAAAAGACTATATATATATTCTTTCATTAGAAGTAAACAACAAAACATAGAACTTGAAGATAAATATCAAAGGAAAAAATGTGGAACAAGGTCGAAGCACGGAGCATGGAGATTCCCATGGAAGATGAAGATTCTAGAAAGAAGAGAAAGAATGTTCTAAAACTTCCGAAGAAGATGAAGAAGATTCTAAAGAACCTATGGAATGTAGGAAAAGAAGATCCGAGGAGAGTGATACATGCTATGAAAGTAGGAGTTGCCTTAACACTTGTGTCTTTATTGTATCTCATGGAACCTTTCTTCAAAGGTGTTGTAAAAAATGCACTTTGGGCAGTCATGACCGTCGTTGTCGTTCTCGAGTTCTCTGCCGGTAAGTTTATCAACCACAATTTGCATTTTTCGTTTGTGATCTTATCTTAATCTACAGGAACAGAGAGATTAATCGAGAAAGATATCTTGTTCTTATTATATATAACATCGTGTGAAATTAGAGGCCCCCTTGAACAATTATTTGCATTTTTTACTTATTATCTTATCTTGATTTACTCATACTCATATAGGATGTGTGTTTATGCATCTCTCTCTCTCTCTCTAAATATATATACACACACACATATATCAATAATATATAAAAATGATGAATTCATCAGTTAGTTTCTGGTTTGTTTTTTGGCTGCAAATAAAAAATAAAAACATTTTAGCAGATTTTTTAATTGAAGTTAAGTGATTTTTTTTGTTTGAAGCTACTTACATTCTGCAAAATATCTAGCCACAGGGTCGGTCCTCAAATATTAGTGGCTTAATTCATTAGTGGTATGTGATGAAAATTAGTTGGCTACATTTTTTGGTATGAAAATTAGTTGGCTACATATAATTGCAGGTGCAACATTACGCAAAGGATTAAATAGAGGATTAGGGACAATAATAGCAGGATCTTTGGCATTTTTTATTGAGTGGGTTGCTATTCATTCCGGTAAAGTCCTCGGAGGTATCTTCATTGGCACTTCTGTTTTCATCATCGGTACGTATTTTGGTAAATATTGTTTCAATCACATATACGTTAAACGTTTTAATCGAATAATAAATATCTAACTACGTCTAAATGTATATGTAGATGTTTTCGAATGCATGATTGAGATTTGAGACTGAGACTAAAGAAACTTGTTACCATTATTAAGCATAGAAAAAAATCACATTATTAATCCAAACATTCAATTTGATTTAATTTAGACATACAATAACAATAAATTCAATATATATACATTATTTGTAACAAATCTTTTCATTTTAATAATTGAACCTCTCATTTTGTTCTCTGCTTTCCCTCATATCTAACATTTTTGTTTGCTTCATAGTTTATCCAAAAAAAATCTCCTAAAGCTCTTAACAATGAATGAACTTCCAGAATATAAAGAGACAGTATTAATCACGTTGTATATGTGTAACAGGATCGACGATAACATACATGAGATTTATTCCGTACATAAAGAAAAACTATGACTACGGTATGCTTGTATTTCTTTTGACGTTTAATCTAATCACAGTATCGAGTTACAGAGTCGATACTGTGATTAAGATCGCACATGCGAGATTATATACTATTGGTATTGGTATCGGCATTTGTCTCGTCATGAGCCTTTTGGTTTTTCCGATATGGTCTGGCGATGACCTTCATAAATCCACCTTTACTAAGCTCCAAGGCCTCTCTCGATGTATAGAAGGTACATATTCCTTAAACCAAAACACTAGACATGCAAATTAGAGTTACATAATGTAAAGTACATAATACAAATATTGGTTTTTTACCATTCATAGCATGTGTGCATGAGTATTTTGAGGACAAGGAGAAAGACCAAGAATCATCAGATTCTGAATCTGATGATGAAGACTTAATCTACAAAGGGTATAAGACTGTTTTGGATTCTAAATCCGCTGATGAAGCACTCGTAAGTTATCTTAAATTAAATCTTTATTATTGATTGACACCGCGTATTAAAAATCTTTGTGTAAGTATAAATTTACATATTGACACATATATATATATAGGCAATGTTTGCAAAATGGGAGCTAAGAAACACAAGGCTTTGCCATAAATTTCCATCTCAACAATATATCAAAGTTGGATCCGTTCTTCGCAAGTTTAGTTACACTGTTGTTGCTCTTCATGGCTGCTTACAAACCGAGATTCAGGTATATTTTCAATTGTATATTTATATATATATATGAATTATAACATATAGTTAGTTTATTTAATTATGTTTATGTTACATTTTTTCAAGACTCCTAGGTCTATTCGTATCCTATTCAAAGATCCTTGTGTTAGACTAGCCAGAGAAATCTGCAAAGTCTTGTCTGAACTCTCCGAAAGCATTCAAAACCGACGTCATTGCTCGCCGGAGATTCTTTCCGACAGTCTCGAAGCGGCATTAAAAGATCTCAACTCCACAATCAAGTCACAACCTAAGCTCTTCTTAGGCTCAAACCTTCATAGTAACATCACTAACAAACACCTAAACGGCGACGTTTCACATTACAACGATTATAACTCACACAACATCGTTTCATATCACAATGATAATAACTCAAACGGCTGCGTTTTGGGACAAACTGTAGAACAGAACGACACCGTATCGCCACTTCCATTAAACAGCGTCGTTTCACTCTCTAGCTTGAGATCGGTGAAGAAATCGGCGGCGATCGGAGAAAAGAGGAGATTGAGGAAACAATTGAGTAAAATCGCGGTTATGAAAAGTTTGGAGTTTTCAGAAGCGTTACCATTTGCTGCGTTTGCGTCGCTTCTTATGGAAATGGTTGCGAGGCTTGATACTGTGATGGATGAGGTTGAGGAATTGGGAACGATCGCCTGCTTCAAGGAGTACGATAAGACTGTGGAGGTGCGAGTCGAGAAACCGGTTAATCTAGTGGTTGGAGATTGAATTGATTGGTACGACACGGTTTCGTTTGGTATAACAGACTGATTTTTCTCCTGGTTTTCTTCATGTGATTCGATTCTATTTTGCGATTAATTTTGTGTTTTTATTTCCGGAATTTTGTAACACGTGGTGGTAACTGGTAATTTGAAGAGTTACGTTGGTTAAAAAAAATTCACTTTTTGTGTGTTGATTACTTGGTAACTTTTTGCATAAACTAAACAGTAAACAGAAGTTGTAAAAGAATGGAAAAAACAGAGAAAAAAAAACAGGGCCCAACCGGGTTCGAACCGGTGACCTATTGATCTGCAGTCAATTGCTCTACCACTGAGCTATGGACCCAAGTTGATGTAGGATCACAAATAGTTTTATTAATCCCTCAACATATTGAGAATATCACATTACATTATGGTACCAAAATAAGAAAAATAAATTATAAAACTCATCCAATAAGGGAAAAGATACTATTTTTTTTTGGAAATTATTCTTGTTTTAATTAATTGATATCCTATAACTTCAATTATGCTCCTTTTATATTGATTCAATTTCTTATAATATTCTTTTTTTTTTCTGTATTAAACGAAAAATTATATAGTTTATAAGTGTTTAGTATTTTTTGGTCCCCCATCATTCCTTTTGTTAAAAGATTATTTTACACAGAATCATTGTTATCACCTTATCACTTACATAAAAGTTTATTTTAAAGGTTATATAGTGACGTCACAAAAAGATGTGTTATAATAGTGTGGTCCAATTAATCATTGTAATAGAAAATGAGAGATCGTTTGAAAGATGACAGTAGTGCATAATCCTATTGAGACTTTTAAAAGTATCCATATGAAATATAAAATACAGCTTCATTATACTAATGACAAACATTTTCACATAAATATAATAATTCCATAAATAGTAAAAGTAAATATAAAAAAAAAAAAACAGACGAAACTCATTCATATAGATACTAGACCAATGCTAAAAGTCTTCCAAGACTTAAAACGATAAAAGGCGTTTTTGTCGTGAAGAGAGACCAAAATACTTCCGTTTAGGAGAAATCTGAGTAACCGAATAAACCGGTTTGATCGTATCCATAATTTGTCCAATAACTGGTTTGCATAGACTCATCCATGTTCTGATCCAAGCTTGTACTGGCTGAATAATCCATGTTTTGGTTACCGATGATCGGAAAATCAAAGTCTTGTTGGAAGTACTGAGATGCAACATCTTGGATTTGAGGATAGTCCTACAAAAATATTCAAACCGGTATTAGATAAATAAACAAATGTTCGGTTAGTTATTAGCAAATTCATAATTGTGATCAAATCAACTCGCGAAGTTGCATTCATTGTACAACCGTCTTTTTTGGTGAGTAAATTTTACATTCATACCAAATTTTTTTTTTTTTTTATAATTATGTACACATACCTTTGAAGAATCGAGGATGAAGTCAGGTGAAATCCAAATGTTGGAAGAGTCAGTTTGAGTAGATACAGGATTGGCTAATGAGTGAAACGGCATTGTTTCATCGCGACTAGGAGATGTTACTCGGCTTGAAAAACCAGAGCTTTCTTCGGATCCAATTGTTTGCTCGCTTGGAATTTTTCGGATTTTCGAATTTGTTTTGATCTCTTTCTTCATAGCAACACGACATAATACAAAAGCTCCCTATAGTTAAACACATTCAATTCTTAATGTTCTCTTATCAAATGAAATGAAACAAAAACATAAAAGAATATGGTCAAAATATGAAGGTCTTACCTTCAAATTTTGTGATCCTTGTGATGTATCATCATCGCACAGTCGATATTCATGCATTATCCAATTGGTTCTATCGCCTAACGGGGCACGACCTTTGTAGAATACTAGAGTTTTTCTATAGCCAATTATAGAAGATGAACGGGAAGTAATTTTCCGATCTTTTCCGGTTGCTTTCCAATAACCAGCCTTTGTTCCTCGGTTTGTACGAAAACCATTAGGATATTTTTTGTCCCTTGAACAGAAGAAGAACCATTCCATGTCCCGGTTTGGGAGAAATGACTTGTCTAAAAGTAACAATTCCAAAAATATTAAAAATTTGAAAAGTTACCAGAAACTATATATTAAAAATATTTTTGGAATTAATATATTACCTGGTAACTCCCAAGGATCAAAACTATAAAGATCGATAACGGGAATGACTTCAAGCTCGATCTCGAGACCTTCGACTTTTCTTTTCAAGTAATATTCGATGAGTTCTTCATCGGTAGGATGAAACCGGAATCCTGGAGGTAAACATGAACTTCCCATTTGCAGTAATAAATTCACACTACTTGACTTAATACACAAAAAGGGTTAAATCTTGATATTGATATTTATTTACGTCACGAAGCTATAACTGTTAATATTTGGAAAATCCAGAAATAGAAACTTTTCTCGACACTCGATTTGTTGTTTAGAAAAAATTGCAAGTCAAGTCGATTGTATTCTTTGTGTGACAAGAACATTGTTTGAAAGAAAACAAATTATTTCGTACAATAAAAAAAAGTAACTAAAAAACTTTAAAATGAGAGTAATTAAGAAAGTGATATTGGTGTGAAAGCTTCAAAAGTGATTAAGGAATGATTTTTCCTAACAAGAAGTGCTTAGCGAATAATTAAGAGAGTGATTGTAGAAATTAGAAGAGGTTGGTAGAGTGTTGAATGGTTCTGGAGTGCGGAATATTTATAGCACAAAGTTGGTAGAACATTGAGCTATATATAAATGTAAATTGGAATTACAAAAGTTTGTTAGAATGTGGCTTTTATTTTTTACAAAATTATGGGTGACCGATAAAGTGATTAAGACATAACTTGTCTGAAGTGTTCTATGTAAAAATTCCAAAGTAAATGGACCTACCTAGATTCAAAAGGTTATTTACATGTTCACACTTAGGCACAAGCAATTAAACAGCTCATAATTCCCATTTTCATATATCTTTCATAGTTTTCTTCTTGACTTATCATTAATTTTATTTTCTAATGATAGGCTTATCATTTCAATGTTCAACCATAAAATTAATACGTGATTTACAACACAATCAGTTTTATGTAGATTATATATTTACTAATATGTCAATGTAATGTTTTGCATCAATTGCTATAGTTTCTTAAAACGTACCAATTGGTATAGATATTTTAATGTGTGCAACTTTTACACCGCAAGTTGTAACTTTCCCAGTCATATATTACTGTGAAATTGAGTTTTAAAATATTGTTACACGTCACCATGCGTAGGACAAAACAACTTTTTAGTGTAACTAATATATCACTTTTATGTCATACGAAAAAAATGGGGACAAGAAAGTGATAAAGAAAACTATTTGAGTCGGAACAAGCTAGTGGACCCGCGGCTGCTTTAATCGGACCAAAACATATTTAACATTTTCTAATTAGTCGATTTCTTCATGCCTTTAAGAACGACCAAAGAGCCATTTTGAGTATTTGTTGGAAATATTTTTCAGAAGTTGTCATATACATGATATAAAGTTTCTTCTTTAGCCATTTTTGAATTACATTAATAAGTTCATATCCCGGAGATTAGTTTATTATTTAGCCTAAAATATCCCGTTTATATAAAGTTGCAGTTCATGGTTTCCCATTTACTTGGACCCTTTTTTTCATAGCATTTGGAAAAAGGATGCCTAGATACGATGACTCAAATTTACACTGCATCATGACAAAGTCTTAATATATATGATTGGTCAATTAACTATTTGATTTTAAACGTTACTACCATGAAGCTGAATACGAGTTTTATGCAGTTAACATGATAATTAAGTCACATACTCTTAAATTTCATTGTTAATTAAAACTAAAATTATAGAAACGGAGATGTTTTTGGCAACTAAAGAAGAAGAGCCAAGGGAGCTCCATGTGACAACAACTCCTAAAGCTAAGAAGAAATGGTTTATGCTTCCTTTTACTGCAAGCTTAGATACGGGTAACATACTTTTGTGGTATGATCAATGATGTATAGACTTCTTATGGACAACTTCTCAATTTATTGGAGAAGAGGGTCCACGAATACGTGGCTTACTGATTGACTAGTGTGTCGCTAACACTACTAATGAAGAAGGTTGGCGGTTTTCTGGTTCTCGAATCCACAATGTGGAGGTCTTCCTCTGCTACTTGATATCTATCCATGTCACAAACAACGAATATATATCTACGAGCATGTGGAGAAATATCGCACATTAGAAAGAATAGAAAGGACTTGAGTAAGTATATAAGGGACATGAGTCAATCCACTCATTGTCAATTGGTTTTGAGCTGAAAGACAATAAATCAAAATTTGACATGGTATCAGAGCCCGAACACACACACTGGCCCGTTAATCCAGCTCGGAAAGTGGCACGATCACCCCCACTAGTTGATGGTCCAAAGAAAGGCTAAATTTCGTCGAAATAGCTAGAAAAAGTATTATCTCGAGGGGCCGTAATGGATTCTATCGAGATTAATGGCTAGAAGAGTCATTATCTTGAGGGGGAGTATGGAGAAAGATCCCACATTGGAAAGATGGGAAGGGACTTGAATATTATATAAAGGACATAGGTCAATCCACTCATTGCCAATTGGTTTTGAGTTGGAAGCCCATAAGCGCAAATTTGTCTGAGGAAAAGCTTTTGGTACTCCAAAACACCCTTTTAGTTTCTCAAACTCTTGGAAAATTATAAGGCAGCCACTGTTGGAAATCCCTTGATATCATCATGTATGGCTCTTGGATTTAGTACCCAAAACATGCATCCACCATGCGGATCGCTTGTTTGAATCAATTACCCACCCTCTCCCGTTTATGCTCTTCGGGAATACAATTGTTGAAGATAACATTTGTTCTCATTAATTTGTGAAATGTATGTGAAAACAAGAGACAACATGTTTCTACGTTGTCCCAATAGCTATGACTTGTGACGATGATGCACCAAGATTGAGATGCCACATCATGTGATTCTCAACTTGCCTCGTTCTTCTAACATGACTTGAGTCTCCTCAACAAGATAACCAAGAATCCATCCTTCTTCTTATCGCAAGTCGCAACCCAAGCTGTTATAGTTACGCCTAGAGGCAAGAACGTACCAACTGGATCTTCAGTGTTATAGGTTTGTTTAAACAAGTTGACCGAGTAATATGTAACACTTGCTCTGCGAGACATCATATCGCTTAGATTTATGGATGCAAACCGACCATAAACCAACCATACTTTTTGTAGTTCCGAGACTTTTTCACTTGGTAATTTTGTTGTTTAGTTGCTAAAAACCGAAAGTTTGATGTTGCTAGGTCGCCATTTTCTGTTTTTGTAAGTCATTTATTTTAAGAAGTAAAACCAAAAATTGTAACAAAAAATATAATAGGAAATTAAATAAAGATCATCCTTGATAGAATCCAGGTTTCAACTATTAGTTAGAGTTCATAAAATATCTAAATCATATTTAAAATAAAATTTAATCCAGTTCTTAATCTTCCCATAAAAAGAAATGTGAAAACATACCAGATGTAGAAAGGGATGGTATGTTATGTCCCGACATCCATATCGGTGGAACAGTAGGCCAACTAATATATTTGGTTTGACACGGTTTTCGTTTACATAGCAAAATCTTTCACGAAAGGTTGAATTTTTATAAACTATTTGTAATTGGTTATATGTACGTAATTTCCATTTATTCGGATATTATAAAATGTTATTTGAATTTTGACTATGACATGTAGCATATATAGTTGCTTCTAATATTACTGATGTGGAACCAACCAAATTTAAATTACATAATGCATATTGTAAGAAAAAAAACAGGATATTGAATATAGTTTTTTTTTTTTTGTTGAATCATTTTTGGTTTAGTTTTGTTCGAAATTGAGAAATTCAAGTGGCAGAAGATTACTTCAGTTGACGGTAACATAGGTCTCCTACTCTCCTTCTATAAAAGTGTACCTTATCATTTTGGTAGAGTGGGAATATTCCCCCACTACTTTACGTACGTTCACTTTAAGTCTTTAATTTAACCCATGATATCGATATCGTTAACGGGAATACCATCGGAAAAGAGAAGTTATTAACCCCAAAAAGAACCAAAAAGCATAAATAAATGCATCATATGTAGAGGAAAATATACTCGAAAAAGTTTGTCTATACGAATACGGATCTATCAATGACCACACTTACACGGATACGTATATTTCGTAACTAATAATGTTCTTACGTGGTGAAAGCGTTTTTGGTCTAGTAAGTAGTTCCCCAATAAATTAATGTTTCTACGTTGATATAATACTTAAAATTCTATATATGTGAGTTTCTTTTGTGGATTATTGATAGAAGATTTTTGGTATGAATTATATAGATATCGTATCATGTATATAATGTGAGTTAAAGTTTCTATGTATATACGGATAAATGGATCTCTTTGTATAAACTACATCATTTTGTTAGATAATAAAAGATTTAATCATAACAGTTAGTATTAATATTATCTTCGTATCACTTTTAAGATTTATAAATATGATAATGTGCGTGTAAAAAGTACGAAAAGATGTACATATGTTTTATAAGATTTTAGATACTATTTAAAGTTCTCTTCGTAAAAATGCATTTTTGTAAGTACAATTATATTATACCTGGTTTGTGTTCAAAGATAATGGAAAGTTGTTAATCATTATTAGATAATTAACAAATGAATAAATGCAATTATGTTATGATGGTAGAAAAGAAAATATCAAGTTAAGTTGAGGAACCTAATCTCTTCTACGCGGTATGTGATCCGATGTTCGGACAGCACATTGATCGGCTTGATTGGTTTGAGATCCAAATCCTTATATATGAAACGTACGATCATATACACCAATGCAACAAGTAGTCTTAGACTTCTTTCAGTCATAGTTTAAGTTTATGAAATATGATATTTTTGAACGGTAAAACTATGTTAGAATTTGAAGTAAACTAAATACATAAATTGGAAGCTTGATAAAGGGAGAGGATGAAATTGGTGTCAAAGAGAAGCCATGAACGTTGGAAAAGGAAAGGACTCATCTTATCACTTAATCACACTTTGTCTCCTCACCTTTTTCTTCCTTTTGCTTTCGGCTCTATTCTTTTCTTTCTTTACTTTATTTGCTTCTTTATTTTTCTTTCATCTTTTTTTTGCCTCTTCAAGTTTAATTTAACCGACTATCAACGTTTTTGAGTAACGGAAATTTGTTTTGATGTATCATATTTCATATAAGGATGCCAAAACTATCAGAAATAGAATAGTTTTGTTATAACTCAGGCTTATATCATCATTTTATGTAAACTTGAATATTCCGTTGAGTGGATGTAAACACTTTTTATATGTGAAACTCTAATGACAAAAAATTTATATCATGTGAAAATGGATTAATTAGTGGTTTGACCAAACATTACTATTTTCTTTATTTGACTAGTACATTGGCAGGATTTGTTTTGTTGTTCACAATGTCAATTTTTGTGTAAATAAATGGGTATCATTTTCATGAGGTGTGAACATCGCAAAGAAGACAAGACACTAACAATAGAACAACATTTGTATGCATGAGTAGATTGAATTTAACAAAAATCTAAATTATGTTTGGAATATCTTTTATATTATCATTTGAGAAACAAATACTCATATATATGCATCTAATATACACACATGTCTATTAGCAGAGCTAAATGGAATCATAAAACTTTTACAAAAAATGCTACGATAGTAATTATTTAATTTGTTATTCTACGTTACTATGATAACATTTTACAACCGATCGACTCCTTAAGCAATTTATACAATCACAAACAAGAAAGAGGTTGCATTCTATTTTAAAAAAAAACGAAATACCCTGAATCAAGTTGATATTGCCAAAACAAATGCACCTAAGCATATTTTCATGATTTCGATTATTTTCTTTGGCAAGATCGGCTTGTATGTCATGCATAACCCCTCAACCATGGTTGTCAATGGTAACATTATATAAAAAAACCAGTCGAATTCAGCCGGATTCAGCAATTCCGCATATACCATTTGCATAAAACTAAATTCAGTTGAATTCAGCCAGATTCAATAGTTTTTCTAATACCAACTGATACATAGGTATATTCATTTCGGATAAAAAAATTGGATAATAACGAGTACACAACTCGAATTAAAATATTTCAGATATCAAAAATTACACCTCAAATTCAGATAATACATATACAATTCAAAAATAATTCGGATACACTTAATCACTAAGAGAACGGACAAGAATCAAATTCATGTTCGGATAATTTTGGACAATTATAATATCTCTTAATTAATTTAAAATGAATTTTTAGAAAAAAGCAATTAGATAATCTTATATTTTCTCATCATGATAAGTTTTGAAATTAAATTTTCAATAAAGCTTTTCATTAATTATTTACGTATTTTTAATTGTTCAAAAATTATATATCGAAGAATAACTCAATTTTGCCAACCAATATATTATTTATATTTGTGTTAATTTTAAAAATTTTTATTATTTATTTATTGGTATAAGATTTAATTGGACCATTAGATAATTTTATCTATTTGCTTTTTATATATTTTAATTATTTTATTAACGTTTATAGTTATTTGACAATATTTTTCAGTTAAAATCTTAATAATTTTGCTAGATTCTATCAAAAATCACAATGAAAATTCAATTAGATTCAACAATTACTATTTAAGATTATAAAAATTCAGCTAGATTCAGCCGAAAATCACTAAAAATTCAGCCAGATTCAGCAATTCAATCAATACTTTCCTTAGGTCGTTAACCAACATTCCAAACTTATGGTCGTCTGCAATGACCAATATATGGGGAGATATCACATTACCAAGAAAATAATCCAAACAGTGAATTAAAATCTCCTTGGTCATGATTAATTTGGGGAGTTTCTCCTTCTTCACACGTGGAAGATTAACTCCTCCTTGGTTGTCGTCAATGTTCATGGAGTCGTTTATTATCTCCATCAATCAGCCAAATTATATTCTTCGATTACTATTTAGACCCTATAGCATTGTTTTAAATACTTGTTTGAGTGTTAACCTCATATTTTGTTTCTAACATCTTGCCATTTGCTCTGCTTGTCGACTCTTTCAAATTTCAACTTTAAATTATTTAGAGATTAGGTAGGATCAAATTTTACTTCTTTCATTTCCCATGTACCAGTTACTCCAAAATTTGAGATTGCACGAATTCCTCACCAATTAAAAATATCTACAAATTCATCCAACTTTGTAGATGTTGATGAATCCGGGAATTCATGTGGTGCGATATCTGTATTTATAATAGTAAATGTTTTTTTTTAATCGAAGCTACCAAAAAACATATATGACATGCTTGATTATTGTTTTCTTCACAAGATGATTGTAATGTTGGACTTCCAAATACAATATGTATATGTATTCAACCAATCACCTTTGTAGTTGCATGTTAAACTTTTTTTGCTTGAAAGTTGTAGGTCATAAATATTTCAACACGACTACATAATTACGTCTTATATTATTATGTGATTCTTATATATATATGTTAATCATAAGTACAAAATATTTAGAAAATTTACTAAAACTGTGATTTTATTAGTTTTATTTACAAAAAAAGAAGAAGATACAATAGGTTATAAAAAACTATCATTTTGGTAGATTATTTGATCTGTGATAATTTTTTTTTTTTCAACGGTAGATCTATGATAACTAAGAAGTTTTCTGTTGTATTAAAGTAGTAAGTAAATCATGTGGAAAACATATTTGACAGATCTCAGCTGCAACAACATTTTCATCTTGAACCTGAGTTTCATCAATACCATTCTGAGTTGCACCATCTGAGTTGCACTATCATCGTTTCTTTGCGTTTGACCTCCATCAATTTTTAAAAGAAGTTTAAATTTTTTTGTAATTTTCAATAAAATTAAATTAGATTTTTTCTTATATTAAAACAAGTCTGAAAAAAAAGTTATTGTAAACTACTGTATCAAAATATTTAAGTCATACAAATTAATAAACTTTTGGCATCTCAGAAATTAATATTTTATTTGTCAATCTCGTGAAAGATGAAACAAATTTACTTTGATTTTACCGTAACAAAATCTATTCTACACCACATTACAATGTGCCATACGCAAATATTATGGGCCAACATTTATAGGCCCATAAGAAGCCCATAACATAATATCACCTATCGAGCATCATTTCAAAATTAAGATAAGATGTTCTGATAAACCTCTCTCCATGTTTCAGAGACACAAAGCCATCTTTACGCAAAAACCTCTCACTCTGCGTTTCTAATGGCGACTGTTCTTACCACAGCCATTGATGTCTGCTTCAATCCCCAAAATTCAGACACAAAGAAGCACAGTCTATTCTTAAAGCCTTCTCTTTTAAGACAATCTCGTACCAGAAAACTCAACATTTCTTGTAGTTCTTTGAAACAACCTAAAACCCTAGAAGAAGAACCAATCACCACAAAAACTCCATCTCTCTCTGAGCAACTCAAGCCTCTCTCTGCAACAACACTCAGACAAGAACAAACCCAAATCTTGTCTAAACCGAAATCTGTCTGGGTCAATCCAACAAGACCCAAAAGGTCAGTTCTTTCACTTCAGAGACAAAAACGTTCTGCTTACTCTTACAATCCTCAAATCAAGGATCTTAGGGCTTTTGCTCAGAAGCTCAACAGTTCTAATTTCACTGAAAAGTCTGAGTTTTTATCTCTTCTCGATGAAATTCCTCATCCACCAGATAGAGATAACGCATTGCTTGTGCTTAACAGTTTGAGAGAATGGCAAAAGACTCATACTTTCTTTAATTGGGTTAAATCCAAGAATTTGTTTCCCATGGAAACGATATTTTATAATGTTACAATGAAGTCTCTGAGATTTGGGAGGCAGTTTTACCTTATAGAGGAGATGGCACTTGAAATGGTGAAGGATGGTGTTGAGCTTGATAACATTACTTATTCGACAATCATCACTTGTGCGAAAAGGTGCAATCTTTACGACAAAGCTATTGAATGGTTTGAGAGAATGTATAAAACGGGGTTGATGCCTGATGAGGTCACTTACTCTGCAATTCTTGATGTTTATTCCAAGTTAAGAAAAGTTGAGGAGGTTCTTAGTTTGTATGAAAGAGCGGTGGCTACGGGTTGGAAACCCGATGCTATAGCGTTTTCTGTGTTGGGGAAAATGTTTGGTGAAGCAGGGGATTATGATGGGATTAGGTATGTTTTGCAAGAGATGACATCTATGGATGTGAAGCCTAATGTGGTTGTTTATAATACTTTGTTGGAAGCTATGGGGAGAGCAGGGAAACCGGGTTTAGCGAGGAGTTTGTTTAATGAGATGCTCGAGGCGGGATTAACTCCAAATGAGAAAACTTTGACAGCTCTTGTGAAGATTTACGGGAAAGCGAGGTGGGCGAAAGATGCTCTTCAGTTGTGGGAGGAGATGAAGGCGAAGAAGTGGCCGATGGATTTCATTTTGTACAACACGTTGTTGAATATGTGTGCTGATATTGGATTGGAGGAAGAAGCGGAGAGGCTGTTTAATGATATGAAGGAGTCTGTGCAATGTAAACCTGATAATTTTAGTTACACAGCGATGCTGAATATATATGGGAGTGGTGGAAAAGCCGAAAAGGCGATGAAATTGTTTGAAGAGATGTTAGAAGCTGGGGTTCAGGTTAATGTGATGGGATGCACTTGTTTAGTCCAATGCTTAGGGAAAGCTAAAAGGATCGATGATTTGGTTTATGTGTTTGATCTATCGATTCAAAGGGGAGTTAAGCCCGACGATAGGCTCTGTGGGTGTCTGCTTTCGGTTATGGCCTTGTGTGAGAGTAGTGAAGATGCTGAAAAAGTTATGGCTTGTTTGGAGCGAGCTAATCAGAAGCTGGTGACATTTGTGAACCTGATTGTAGATGAGAAAACCGAATTTGAGACCGTAAAAGAAGAGTTCAAGTTAGTGATCAACGCAACCCAAGTAGAGGCAAGAAGGCCCTTCTGCAACTGCTTGATAGATATATGCAGAGGCAAGAAGCGGCATGAGAGAGCTCATGAGCTTCTCTATTTAGGAACACTTTTTGGTCTATACCCGGGACTACACAACAAGACCATAAAAGAATGGAGCCTAGACGTGAGGTCATTATCAGTTGGTGCTGCTGAGACCGCTCTCGAAGAGTGGATGAGAACACTTGCCAACATCGTTAAACGCCAAGAGGATCTTCCCGAGCTGTTTTTGGCGCAAACTGGGACAGGAACTCACAGATTCTCACAGGGATTAGCAAACTCTTTCGCCTTGCATTTGCAGCAACTCTCTGCACCATTCAGACAGAGCGATAGGGCAGGTATCTTTGTGGCTACAAAGGAGGATTTGGTGTCATGGTTGGAATCAAAGTTTCCACCTTTAGTTACTTCTCAAGCATGAAATATCATCATCTGTTATCCTAAACTAAAAAGCAACATTATTTTTCCCAGTAAAGTTGTTTATAATTGTAATAGCATATTGAATTTTCAATCTTTTTGTATTACCATAAGGAAGAAGGAATCAAATTAGTTATTTGCAGTCTTATTCTCTCTTAACCCCAAAAGATTTGACTTTTCATAAAGATTCATGCAAAAAAAGCTCTCATTTTAAACAACACATTCAATCTCTCTCTTACATGCATACACACATTTCAGTTACAGTCTGAAAAGACCCATAAATATTTGGGACTTCCTCTTTATAGCTTAGCTTAGCAGCGCCAGCTATTCTGTCGCTTAGCATCATATGCTGCGCCATCGTTGAGCATATCTTGAGCATCTGTCTCCATTCCGAGCTTTGAGAGCGCTAAAGCCTGCAAGTAAAAAGCTGTTGGCCATTCTGGTATGCACACCTGTGCCTGCATTGCATCTCTCAGTGCAAGCTCCTGTTGGTCTGTCATTAAGTAGGAGAAAGCCCTTCTAGCGAAAACTGTTGCAGAAGGAACCGGCATCATCCCAACCAACTGGAAACCATAGATACAGAAGTTAGAAAATCTTGTCGGACACCGAGAATTATGGATTTGTTGCTTTTTTTCTCTCACCTTTGAGTAGTATTCAATTGAGTTCTTGAAATCCTTGTCTCGGAAAGCAATGTCCCCGAACTTCTTTGTGTTGAGCATCTCCTGCACTTGTTGTGTCCATTCTTGAAATGAAAGCTCATTTTCTGCACCTTCCTCGTCTCTGTAACCGGTTTTAAGCAAAATGTCGTGAAATGTTGCAAGGTCCATCTTTGCACAGGCCTTTCCAAGAGGAGAAAGCATAGTTGGTAATATTACTGTGTTCTTTGGTAAGCCCATTAAGACATGAGAAGCAACCTAAGCAACAAAACCAAAACCAGGATAAACAATTTGGATATGAAATTTATGATTCTGTCGATTTCAGGAGGGATTATTTTATACCTCTTCTTGCTTTTGTAGTGGTGCTACTGCAGAGAGAAGAAATTTGGTATCTGGTCGATCCTTTGCCTCTGATTGAAGGCATTTTGAAGCAAGCTCAACTAATTTAGTCGCATCTTCATTCGCATATTGCCCTTCAAGAGATGAATCCATAAGCAGCAACGCATTTTTCCCTCTTATGATATCAAGAGCCTGATATGAAACATCACCACCAATTCAGATAAGACACTAAAGAAAACCGCGGCTAATTGACGAGAAACTGACATAAGTGAAGGTGACTAGAAGCACTTACATGGCTAGGTGGAATGTGTTTGCCGCTTAAAAGATCTAAAAGAATAGTTCCATAACTGAAGATCACACTTTCAGGAATGACTCTACCTGCATAACAAAAAAAAAAACAGAAACCCTTAATCTTCAATAAGGAATTGGTTTGTCTTGAAGTACGATTCACAAGATCAAGAATGTTACCTGTCCGTAAAAACTCAGGTGGAGTATAAGCTAAGTTGGTACTGTAGCTTTTTCCATCTCTACTGTTCTTCATTAGACCAAAAGTAGATAAACGAGGATCACCTTCCTCGTCGAAGAGGATTCTGTATGCATTGAGGTCATGATAGATTTTTCGGTTCTCGATATTGCAGTAATCAAGTGCTTGTGCAATAAAATCTGCGATTCGAACACGCATATCCCATGGAAGTGGCTGCTTTTCCCCTACAAACAAACACAGAAAGAAGAGTGTAAAACATCTAAACAAGACTATAAACCAAGCTTATAACAAGAGAAAGATACGACTATTACAGTGAAAGAGATGCTTTGAGAGAGTATCATTGGGCATATACTCTGCTACCAACAATCTCTCATCTCCCTCAGCGCAGCAACCAATCAAACTGACTATTCTCTTGTTTCTAAGCTTCCCAACACCAGTTGCTTCCACCTGATTTCATAAGTCAACCAAGGTCAACGACAGGACAAAGCTCTCATTTTTGTTATCTCAGGTTTCTATTTTGACTCTAATTATCAACAGTCAAGATAAATAGTCAAGACATTAGTCGAATCCTAGGATTTAAAAGCAGCTTTAAACCCAAAGTTGTCGACTTTTCTACAATTCAGCGGTAACCAAACTCAGGACAAGACAAAGCTTATTCTTTAGAAAACTGATGTCATTTTCCTTTTCTGTAACTTAAAACTACACCTAAATCACCATTCTTTTGACAAGTCATTGATGTCACTTAGGGTCTCTACTCCGATTCCTGTGTTTTAAAAAGCGCGCCTAGGCCTCGCCTAGGCTCAAGGCGCAGTGAGGCTAAGGGGTCAGCGCCTCAAACCGATTCAATGAATCACTAAACAAGATACAAAACAACAAATCATGCATTGACATATCTCAGATTTCTTACCACAAACTGTTGAGCATCAGGCCAAGATTGCCTAGAGAACCGCTTGATGGCTACAAGATGATTCCCTTCAAGCTTCCCTCTGTAAACCACATTAGGAGCTTTCTCTCCACCTTCAGAGACAATGCAGCTAGGGCTAAACCCATTTGTTGCTTTCCTCAACTCATTTAGTTCAAATTCTTTGAAATTTTGGATTTCTTGATCCACTTGGTCCCCATTTACTGTAACCACACAACAACAAACACATAGCCGAAAAAGGCAAATTAATCTAAACAAGAGTTTAATTCCAAAAAGGAAGAGACTTTACAACTTTTTCTCTACTTTAAGCCATAAAAAAACCCTAACCCCAAAAATTAAAGCAAACCCATAACAAGAACAGACGAAAAACTGCAGATTTACTTAGTAAGCAAACAAAATGTGAGTTCTTGAAATCTAAGAGATTATTATTATTATTACCTGATTCTGGTTTGTTTGGAGCTGATGGATCATCTGAAGAAGGTAGATTAGCAGTTTTGGAATGTAAACAACCCATTTTTCTCACATCAATCAAAAGATTTGAACAATTTGTTCTCCACAAAGATCAGAAATTTGGATAAGAAACAGAGATTTTGTGTGTGTGTTGTGTTCTTGGATTGAGGTAATAAAAACAAACAATGGTGGGATTTGATTCGGGGTTTGGATTTGTGCTTTGTGAGAGAAGCTGAGGAGGCAGTAGAATATAAAAATTTAATAAAATTTGAAAACTTGAAGACAAAAAGAAGTAGCTAGAGAGAGAGAGAGAGAGAGAAAGATCTGAAAAATATAGCTTCAAAAAGCTGCAGTGTTGAAAAAATAGAGGTAAGAAAAAGAATAGAGACATGTGAAGCAAAAATCTTTAATTTTCTGATCTATAAGATTTTGCTTTCATTTGCTTTTTTTTTCCTCGGTACTATACACGAAATTTTAAATTTGGGTTTCAGTTTTTACCTGTGAAATATATACTATGAATTAACCAAAAGTAATTTTTTTTTTTTCAATATGTTAAATCTTTTCAAATATGTTTAATCTATTTTGAATTTTTTGCTTTTTCAACATCTTCGTTTTAAGAATTCAACAGTTGAATAAATTATTCAACACTTTCATTGCACATAATCTTAATCTTATGGCCGATGGGATATACTGTTAGCATATTGAACCAATTTTTGTTTAGAGTTTATGAATAAAATATAGTTCATAACTAGGTTGCATGGAAACGGAAACGGAAACGGAAATGCGGAAGCGAAACGTGTGGAAACGGATTTTTAAAAAAATTACGAAATGGAAACGTTTTGGAAACGTATATATATATATATATATATATATATATATATATATATATATATATATATATATTAAACATCAAAAGAATATTAAACATCAAAAGAATATTAAACGTATATATATATATATATATATATCTATTAAACATCAAAAGAATATTAAACGTATATATATATATATATATATATATTAAAAATCAAAAGAATATTAAATATATATTTTAAATAACATAATCATTAATAAAAATATTAAATAGTCTAACTAAAATAATGATAACAACACTCAAAATCAAAAATTAAGACCATATATCATGATCACAAATAATAAAATAAGTGTTTCATATTCTTCATACTAATTAAGTTTTTAAAGAGAAAATATCAAATATATACTTATATTTTTAAAATAATTAATGTTTATGTTTCAAAAGAAAAAATTAAGTTTCCGATGTGTTTCCAAAATGGAAACGTACGTTTCCATCGCGTTTCCAAATTAACTTTTTAAGGAAACGTGTTTCCATGACCTTTCCACGCGTTTCCAAGAGTTTCCGATTCTGAAACGTTTCCGAAACGAGAAATGCACCTCGGATGGAGTTTCCATGCAACATAGGTTCATAATAATTCCAACAACAAAATAAATAAAAAAAATTCTCGCTAAATAATTACCGACCGTTTTTAGATATACTTAATTAGAATGGCTTAAATAGTTTAGTCAGCCTATAACATCTATTCAAATTGAAAAGCCTATATCAATTTTGTTTTTATGGTTTACTGTCTAATTTTATCTCAAACACTCGTTTGGTGAATGGTGACATAATTGAAGGTATGAATTTGTACCACTACAATTTTAAACTACAAATCAAAGTCAACAACACAATAATGAAAATAATTGCTACATGCTCTGTTCTCTTATTCCCCTAACTATGCAGAAACTTATTAACACTCGATTGAGCATTATTGATCCATGAGATAAAAATGTCAAGACGATTTGGTTTGTGTCATTCATTCATTCTTGTTAAATTTTATTTTTGAAACATTGCGTTTTTTGCTTATATACTTTTGCTACGAATACGAGCCTATGACAATTTGTTTTTTAAAATTTATTGGACAAAGAAAATAGGACACATCACATGACAAGTCTATCATAAGGCACGTGCCTCTCTCTACCTTCTTGGGTCCTGAATTTTACCGAAGATGGAAAGTAACTATTTCTCTTTGCAACAATTTTATTAAAAATTAAGGGTCTTTAATTAAAATTTAGAAGTCTACCAACATAATCGGTATTTATTTTAGCATGATTTCAAAATGAATAAGTACCGTTATTACATGATTCTTTTCACACAAAAAGTCTTCGGTTGATATCAACCCCTTCACCGACAAAGTTAATAACGAATTTTGTATTTTGGAATAAAAATTTCGAGATTTTAATACTACTACACAGATCCTTAAATGATAGTACTTGTCTGAATCTTGAATAGTTTATCTTACTAATGTGGACCATAAACAAAAGAATCTTGGACCGAATCATACACTAATCATATGAGAATTTCTACAAAAGAAAAAAAAAAGGGATAAAGCAAACAATTTTCGATATTATTGTTCGGGATTTTATATTCCAAATATCACAGTTACACAAAGAGCCTCTTTTGACTATTTTTACTTGATGCAATGCAAATACATGAACTAATATTTTTGCTAAAAAAGCTAATTTATTTTCATACAAGAAAATAATTGTACAATTTCCCTTATTTTCATGGAAATTCAAATTCTGATTCCTTCCCCCTGTTCTCACTTCCTTAATCTTTCAACAAATCTAAATCACTATTCTTCATCTATTACAAAACTCAAGCATCATCATCAACAGAAAAAAAAAAAAAAACTTGGAATATCGACAATGCTTCATTCCTTGGATCTTCTAAAATTACGTGAAGAATCATAACAAGCTTCTATATTGTTCTTTTGTAAATGTACTAAGAACTTGTCTCTGCAACAAAACCAGATAAAGATCAATCTTAAAACAATGTCTATTTGACTCAATAGAAAGACTCAATTAACAAAAGGTTTTCAGCTTCTAACCGGCATCCTTCTGTTGTAATTTTCTTGCAAGCTTGTGCTTGGGCCTATACTTTTTCTAACTTTCTTCTGCGTCTCTCGCTTTTTCTTCAACTTGGATAAACTAAGTGAACCTTCAACTGAATCATTGATGAGGAAACAACTTTCAATGGATGTAAAAAAAGAAATCGACAAGTGAAAGAGGATAAAGAACTATTCCAGGTTCATACCTTGCCATTCATATACAACTTTTTGTTCACCCTTGACGACTTTCGGATATTGGTCTATACGTGAATCCTCTTTTATTAACTCCTCAACCTGTGAATTAACCAAGAATATAAAGAACCATGAACCATGTCAGGCAACAAAATTGAGAGTTGGTTCTAAAAACATGATACCTGTAACAAATTGTTAGAGAGAATCAGATCAAGCATCAGTGACAGAGACTAAAAACAGCATACCTTAGTCCATAACAGAGGGTCTCTTCTTTCTCTAGGCAAAAGTAGATAATCACGTAACCAAGATGCGATAACCCAAGGCTCGCAATTACTAGTGTCTGCAGAATTTGATGCCACTGCATTCTCTTCCAGGAAGTCACAGACCTTATGAATCAATTCAAAATAAAACCCTGTTATATATATTTTACAAAAAAGACGAGGATAATTGACTAATTGAGATGCTGTGCGGATAAAGGGGTACCTGGTCGTATAACTCTTCCACTCTTCTTGAAAAATATCGCTTACGTTGAATTTTCCTACGCAATATTGCGCTGCCGACTAACTGTACATCTCAACACTGTAAACAAGCTTGAAGATGTTGATCAAGTAAACTAAGCCACTCAAAAGACTGGCTTTTTCTAAGATTACAATACCATTGCACATGAAGACGAGATAATTAAGATGTGCCTCAAGAGCCATTGACGCATGCGGCAAGTCAAGGGTTTGTAGCTTCCAGCTACCGATTCAGGGCACTTCAACTCATCAATCCTTCAAGTAAATAAAAGATAACATAAGAATCTTTAATCGATAGTTAGTAACCAAAAGAACTAATTAATCAGTGATGAAACTACTAACCCATTAGAATTAGTCCTTTTCTCTAGTAGCTCGGTGACAGCTTCTACAGCCTTTCCTTTCAAAAAATTGTAGGCAGACTCATCTAAGTTATTCAAGAAACTGTTGCTACGTAGCTCTTCCCAAACATCATTCTCCGGAACCTGTTAAATCGATGAAAACAGCATAGCGCAATGCTAAATATTACCACAATATGAACACACAAGTAAATAAAAAACACAATAATTAAAGATAAATCATAAACATACCCAAATGGCTCCAGTACCATAGCATTCATTATGAGCATATGCTTCACAAACTTTTCTCTCAAAATACCCAACCTGAATCCACAACACAACAAAAAGGCCAAAACTCAAACCAAATAATCAACAACAACACAAAAAATCTAAAAGTTTCGATTTTTCGTATAATTCAATACCAATTTCTTGGTTGATTCATTGATTTCTCCATCTTCTACACATAAATTTCTTTGCTTTTTGTATCCAAGATTACATTTCAACTTCCCTTGGTAACATTCTCCATTAATTGGACAAGGTTCACATAAATCTGAAACAACGAAACTGATTATTTCACAACGGAATTACACAATTCAACTATGAAATAATGGAATTAATTATGATTCTCGAGCTTACCCAATTCTGAATCGGTGGAATCAAAGTTACTATCGCAGAAAGATTTAGCAGGGTTTGAGTTCAGAGACTTAGCGAGGAAATTGCAGGTAAAAGCCACAACACAAGCGACAAGCAAAACCTTCAATAGTCTGAAGAACTCTTCCTTGGAAGGAAAGAAGCTTTGGGGTGGCTCGAGCATTGATCTGATCGGAGAAGAAGATGATTTAGGGTTCCGTTTTGGAGTTCTGGTCTCCGATTTGGGTCGCTTCCTTGGTATCGAATCCATGATTAGAATTTCGCAATAATATAAAAGTTTATATATTTTTGAGAATGTGCCAAAAAAGGGATAAAGTTTAGATATTTTGAGGCTTCTTTTATGGGCTTACTATTGATCCATTATGGGCCCAAAGTCCAGGAGGATTAACGAGAAACAAAAAAAACTTATAATTGTGTTTAACACTCTTCCAAAGATTAGAAGGGATAGAATCCAATTACTTCCATAATGTTTCACACTTGTTACCCGTGAAAAATCGCTAGGCGCTAGTCGGGTGTTCGGTATGGGCCTAACGATTAATCGGAAAATCAGATTAAAATCGGGAATTAATCGGGGATTAGTTTTAGGGTTATTTTAATATTTTAAAAATATATTAATCTAATATTGTTTTCAAAATTATACTAAACATATAAAAATTTATTTTAAGGCAAATTTTTATGATTTTTTATTAAAAATTATGATTTTTATTAAAAATTAGAACATAAATTATTGTAAAATATAACAAATTTCCAATTCAAATGTTTAAATAATAAAAAAGAGTTGTTTTATACTTGCAATCAAAAAATAATTGGGATATGTAAAAATAGGCGGAAAATAATCGGATTAGGCGGAGAGTAATCGGGTGACTGATTTTTTTAAGAGATTAGTCATTAATCGAGGCGGAAAGAGTTGGCCTAGCGATTAAGTGGGGAGTAATCGGGGTAAACGGGGATTTTTAGAACAGGGCTTGTTACTATTGTTAGACCATATGCATCACCAAAACACATCAGGTGTTCTAAGAGTATTAAATTAATAAAAAGCTTGAACAGTATAAGACAAAGTGGAATTGTGTTCCTCCCCGAGAACTGTTCTTAAGGTGTTCTAAGAGTATTATGAGCACGTGTCTTTTGTGTATTAGTCCTTTTTTTTTCTTCTTTTTTTTTTCTTTTTTTTCTTCTCTTCTTAATAAAATAATGTTTTTTTTTTTTTTTTTTTTTTTTTTTTTTTTTGTCAAAGCTTAATAAAATAATGTTAAGAACATAAATCAGTGTTTCAGCGTTACCAATGCTCTTAACAAAATTAATACGCGTTTTTTAAGTGATACCTATAGAAGTAACAGTAAAATTAAAGTTATACGCGTTTATCTAAAGTATTTTAACACAACCCTCAAAAAGAAAAAGAAACTTCTTCTATCGCCGTTTTGTCTTCCTCCTCCTCCTCACTCTGACTCTCCGCTCGATACTCTAAAATCTCGATACTGTTCCATTAATTCTTCCTCAGGTAAGCTTCTTCGCTTTTATTATCTGTGTAGAATCATACCCTTTCGCTATCTTCCATTGATTTCGTTTCTCAAAGTACATTTTTCAAGGTTTTTTTTTATCGATCGCGATATTCATAAACCCTAATTCTTCTTCTTCTTCTATCGTAAGAAATTTTTAATGAGATTAGTCAGGATTTGGTCAGAATTTTGATGGGTATCTAATTGTTGTATCGATTTTAATCGTTTTGATGTATAAACCCTAATTTCGAGTCTTGTGTTGTCGCGTAGATAAACCCTAATTTTCATTTGTTTTTATTATGCTTACAGGTTTCTTATGTTTTTGTAAGAATGGTTGCAATACCCAAACTTAGGATAAAGTTTGGTCCTCAAGGTTCTGTCAGAACATTCCAAACGTTTCCTGGTAGTTCGAAGAAAATTGAGCATTCACTCGGTGAAGAGCTATCGAAGAAGCGTGGACCTGAAGAGCTACATGATGTTCAAGCTAAGAAGAAGCAGAAGCTAGATTGTGATTGGTCTAGTCAGTGTTTGGCATTGTTACGTTTTTTGATGGAGCACCGTGTTGGTTGGCTCTTTGAGGAGCCTGTGGATCCTGTTAAATTGGAGATTCCTGATTACTTCTCTGTTATACGAAAGCCAATGGATTTAGGCACTGTCAAATCAAAACTTTTGAAGAATGTGTATAGTAATGCTGATGAGTTTGCAGCGGATGTTCGGTTAACTTTTGCCAATGCGATGCGGTATAATCCTCCGGGCAATGAGGTTCACACGATTGCAAAGGAGATTAAGGAGATTTTTGAGGTTAGATGGAAATTACTCAAGAAGAAAATTGTTTCGAAATTGTCTGGGATTGAAGTTACAGAAGGTTCTAAGAGACAGCCGGTTGAGCTCGATTGTTCCAGACAGAGCAGCCCTGGAACATCAGCTTCCTCTGGGGTTTTCTCTGTGGGATTGACAAAACCAGCAAAAGAGAACTCCGAAAAGGGTTCTCTTTCGTCAAAGCCAGTGAAAGCGCATAACAAAAATGATACTCCTGCTGTGACGCCGAAAGCATTAGCAACGAAGGTACGATATATGATCAAAATCCTAGACATGTTATCATTATCATCGTTAAGTTACTTACTGATATGATTGTCATATATATGATATTTTCAGGTGAAGATTACGAAACTTGATCAGGGCTTTGGAGCCAGTTCGGCTGTAAAAATCCCAGCCAAAGGTACATTGTTGGAGAAATTATTTTCTGCTTTGTGGCTTCTCAGCATTGGAGCTTATCATTTGCATGACATGCAGGCTCAGTTCGAACTGCAGCCTGTAAATGTGGTTCATGTGGTAGGATTATTTGCGTTTGCCTCAAGTCCTGTAGCTCATCTGGAAGTGAAATTTCTTCATTAACGGTATATACAGACTCTTTCGAGATCTAATTCAAATTTAATTTCCTCTTAGTCTTGTCACTAACAATAGGAATTCATGTTTCAATGCTCTTGTCCAACAGGATTGTCAAGTAAAGAACAATTCAGGTGCACAAGCGAGCGAGTCAGATCCTCAATCCAATGGTGAGAAATCTAAAGCTATCTTTCCTATTGTCCTTCAGAATCATATTCTATTATCGCTACCTTTGTAACAGTATACTTTTAAATTCTATATGAATGAAGGGTCTGTGACTTCAAAGAATGAGAGAAATGGTAGTGTCAATTCTCAGCTTGATAAACCTTCAAACAATGTTCTTTTGAATAATGGTAAGTTGTTCCTCTCTTCTGAGTTCAATCAAATCTGTGGAACTCCTCTTTTTTGTATAGTTCGGTTTCTTAATACCATTCTATGATTGCTACAGAGTTGAAAACGACTTTTCCTGCTCTGCCGCCGGTACCTCCTGAGAAAGCTCTTCGTGCTGCAATACTCAAAGCTCAATATGCAGAGACCATTCTAAAAGCTAAACACAGAGTAGTCCTTGACCAGGTTTCATTACTTTCTTGATCCCAATTACTTAAACATACACTTTCGACAGCTTATGTTTTACTAAAAGTTGATGTCTTGTTTATTGACAGAATAACAAAGCTGATCTAATTAGACTACAGATAGAAAAGGAACAGATGGAAAGAGCACAACGTGAAGGTACACTATTACGTGTTCTAATGGAAGTAAAAAAAGGCTCAAACTTTTCGATGTTAGCCTCTTATGTTTCACAAAAAATACAGAGAAAGCTAGAATTGAAGCCGAGATGAGCGCTGCTAAGGTAGCTGCCCGAATGAGGGCACAAGACGAGTTGAAACAAAAACGTGAGAGACAACGGCTTGAACTAGCAAAGGTATTTTGCGGAATCTTATAAACCGTTTTTGCAGTTTCTTAAAACCCTGTTTTAATAGATTGAAGAACCATGATTCTAATATCTGTAAACATGTCTCCAGATGAAAAAAGGCTTCGATTTTGAACAGAACAACCACTTGAAATTGGAGAAAGATTTCGTTGAAGTCTGTGGATGCTCTAGTCTGACAAGAGCTCGGCTGTTACTTAAAGAGTTGGGTCTGGTTTTAAGAAGTGATGATCGTCCGGAACTGGAAGAGATCGGGTCAGAAAATTTTGATGCAATGAGAATAGACGATCTTGAGGAAGGCGAGATCCTTTAGAGTTTTCTCTAAAAGAAACCTCTTGGATGTAATTTTTGACCAGAGTTTTCTCTAGAAGAAACCTCTTGGATGTAATTTTTGACGCGAGTGCTTGTGAGTTGTGACCTTAACTTTTGTTAATATATGAAAATTCGATTAAATTATTTTAGATGTCGTAGTGTTCTAAAACCTGACTTTTCCTGTCACCATGTTTACGTTTTAGTAATTAACTATTTCACATGTATCCTTCTTTAATCTTTTCTGCTTTCAATGTTATTTTCGATAAAACGTTGTGAATCGCATCAAATATGTTTTCACTAACCATATTTAAATTAATAGGTGGGAAGGATTGGCAATTCACACTGACACAACACGTAAGAGTAATCAACAGTAAAAGCCTTTTCGCTGATATCTACCTCGGCCTTTTAGATATTGTTCGAACGATCTAGCTCGTCTTTGTAACATACTAACACTCATTCCTGTAGTCGCCGAACAAAAAAATTCTTGTTCTTCCCTAAAACCCTCTTATAAAATACTTTGTTCGATCTTGGTATCAACATATATTTTGAAAAAGATGTGAAGTGATAAAATGAATGTAGAACACAATAAGGCTTATTATCAACAAAAAAAGTTTAACATATCATATCACGAGGCTCATTCGTGGAATTTAAAATAAAATTTTCATGTGGTGTATTATTTAATCATATATAGAAGAGACATGACAAATTAGAAAAAATATATATAACCTTTTGATGAAAATATATATGATTCATATTATATATATCTGGTTTTAGTTTTGAAGATAAAATTATTTTAGTAAATTTTCATTCTTAAGAATTTATAAAATGGTAACTTTAGTTTCTCTTTATTTTTAATTATCAATATTTTTAAACAAATATTAATTAACTGTATGATATAATATGTATAAATATAAACCTAAATCATAAAATTTTCTTACTATAATTCTTTGAATTATTAATTGGGTGCCATATGCCATTTCTTTATAAAATGTATCCGGATTAAGTAAAATAATTAAAAGATGAAATAGGTATACATTTAGTTGCATATTTTATAAACATATTAATAGATATAGTGCCATATCTAGCTAGTACTACCATTTTCTACCAAAAAAAATTTGATTTCTTTGCAGAGGAAAAAATTGTTCTTTTCATGGAAAATATATCAAAATGTGAAAAATAATAATCAGGGATGTTGAGATAAGATTCTTGATATCTACCCTCATTAGCTGTAATAGTGATCATTCTTGTATACCACATACTGTCATTAATCATTTAATATACACAAATTATAGAAAATAATATTATTTTTTGATGAAAAATTAAAAGCTCTATAGCAAAACTAAGAAACTAAGTTTATAAAGTCCAAAGAGTGAATCTTAAATCTCTCCTTCTATAACCCTTAAAACCTTTCGATTTACAAATCAGAAAAAGCCCATCAATAGTCTTTTGATAAAAATTCTCTGTTTAACCAATAAATACGTAAACCAAAGAGGCAAGAGAAACAATGGCGGAGAAAGCAAAGAAGAAGAAAAAGGGAGAAGGAGGAACTCAGAGGATAGCGTTTTACAAGCTTTTCACGTTTGCAGATCGCTACGACATCGCTTTGATGGTCATCGGGACCCTCTCCGCCATGGCCAACGGCTTAACTCAGCCGTTTATGGCAATACTCATGGGGCAGCTCATTAACGTTTTCGGTTTCTCAGATCATGATCACGTGTTTAAAGAAGTCTTCAAGGTTAGGACTTCAAATTATTGGTTATATGGTTTGTGACATTTTTCAATTCTTGACTAGTTGTTGTTACTTGTTAGTCACTGCTATCAGTTTAACTGAAATTAGAGGCTTAGAGCAGCTCCATCGATAGAAACTATGATTTCTTTTTAGTTATATAATTTCTTTTTCATTTTTTTAATAATTGAATCAATGGATACATATGGCATGTGTCCATTAATTTGTAGAAACGCTTCTCATTGTTTCTCGTTTGATATAATTACTTCAATAATTTTGTTTTTATTAATATAATTTGGTGAGATATCCTCCTCCATCCCACCCATGGAGGTGTCCTTACACCTAATTACTTTTGGTTTGGGTAGTCTTATATGAGAATTATTATATTTTAGTTTATTATGTAAATCATCAAAATCACCAAAATTTGTCTTCTATATTAATATATTATTGTTCTTTTAAATTTGTAAAAAGTAATAATATTTTTTTCTTTTTGTTAATTCATCTATAAACTATTTTCCATTTGTTTGATTTATATATTACTTATACGCATTAGTCAGTGCATGCAGGAACCAAATGTTACGGTTTATAACATTATATTAATTCTTAATCAATTTCAGGTTGCTGTGAAGTTTCTTTATCTTGCGGCCTACGCTGGTGTTATGTCCTTCCTGCGTAAGCCTAAACTATGTTTTTCTTTTCTTTCATCCTTAGCCTAACTTGTTTACAAAGTAATCTTTCGTTCTTCCGCAGAGGTCTCATGCTGGATGGTAACTGGGGAGCGTCAATCCACAAGAATCCGCCGGTTATACCTAAAAACAATTTTAAGACAAGACATTGGATTTTTCGATACTGAGACAAATACCGGTGAAGTCATCGGAAGAATGTCAGGAGACACCATTCTTATTCAAGATTCCATGGGAGAAAAGGTTTTAAATGATTTCTACACTATCGGATGTTTCTTGCAGTACAAGTCTCTTAAACTTTTTTTTTTCCTATGACTTTGATATCTTTAGGTTGGGAAATTCACACAGCTCGTTTCATCATTCGTTGGTGGATTCACGGTTGCTTTTATAGTAGGCAGGAAACTCACACTGGCTCTTCTTCCGTGCATTCCTCTGCTCGTGGGCACGGGTGGAGCAATGACATATATCATGTCAAAAAAGGCTCAACGTGTTCAACTGGCTTACACAGAAGCTGGAAACGTAGTACAACAAGCCGTTGGGTCAATTAGAACAGTTAGTTTCGCGGTCTTTTAGAATTACATAGATTCATGTGTTACATTTCAATATTTTGATGATCTTTGTTTATTGAGGTTGTGGCGTTCACTGGGGAGAAACAAGCAATGGAAAAATATGAGAAGAAGCTTGAGATTGCCTACAGATCTATGGTTAAACAAGGGCTATACTCTGGTCTAGGCATTGGGATAATGTTGGTTGTGGTATATTGTACCTATGGTTTTGCCATTTGGTACGGTGCTCGGCTGATAATGGAGAAAGGATATACTGGAGGTCAAGTCATAAACGTGATTATGTCAATCTTGACTGGAGGAATGTAAGTAAAACGATTACTTTTCCTTGAAGAAATCTTGTGATAATGGAAGCCCTAATTTTTTACACACTCAATTCACTTCGTAGGGCGTTGGGGCAGACATTGCCTTCTCTTAACTCTTTTGCGGCCGGAACAGCTGCAGCTTACAAAATGTTTGAGACTATCAAAAGAAGACCGAAGATCGATGCTTATGACATGAGTGGTAAGGTTTTGGAAGAAATTAAAGGCGACATCGAGCTAAGAGACGTGTACTTTCGATATCCGGCTAGACCTGACGTGCAGATCTTTGCTGGATTTTCGTTGACTGTAACGAATGGCATGATCATGGCTTTGGTGGGACAGAGTGGTAGCGGAAAATCAACTGTGATCAGTTTAATTGAGAGGTTCTACGATCCAGAATCAGGAGTAGTTTTAATTGATGGGATTGACTTAAAGAAATTTCAAGTGAAATGGATCAGAAGTAAGATTGGTCTCGTAAGCCAAGAACCTATACTTTTTGCGACCACAATTAGGGAGAACATTGTATACGGCAAAAAAGATGCGACCGATCAAGAAATTAGAAACGCGCTTCAGCTTGCGAACGCTAGTAAATTCATCGACAAACTCCCGCAGGTAGTTAAACTTTAGTTATAACCAAGTTGGTCGGTATAAACCAAGTTTAGATTTCTTAATTCTTTGTTCTCTTTTTCCAGGGTTTGGAAACGATGGTAGGAGAGCATGGGACACAATTATCCGGTGGGCAAAAGCAAAGGATAGCGATTGCGAGGGCGATTTTGAAAAACCCAAAAATATTGCTTCTTGATGAAGCTACAAGCGCTTTGGACGCAGAATCTGAACGCATTGTTCAAGATGCTCTTGTAAAGCTAATGCTGAGCAGAACCACTGTAGTGGTGGCTCACCGACTTACCACCATTAGAACCGCTGATATGATCGCTGTTGTGCAGCAGGGAAAAATCATTGAGAAAGGTTAGGGTTTTGAATAATACCGTACATCACAAGTAATCAATTTTTGTTTTCCTGTATATGAACAAAAGTTTTTATCAGGAACTCATGATGAGATGATTAAAGATCCTGAGGGAACATATTCACAGCTAGTTCGTCTACAGGAAGGATCTAAGAAAGAAGAAGCCGAACCAGAAAAGTGTGAAATGAGTTCCGAAATCGAAAGATCGGATAGCCAAAATGGAATCCATAGAAGGAACTCATCAAGTAGCCGCCATTCCTTGACTCTCACATCACCATTTGGTTTACCGGGAGTGATTAGCTTGGACCAGAGGGAAGAGTTCCACGAGAGTATCCCTTCCACCGAAAATCAAATGGCCAAGAAAAGCAAGAAAGTATCATTAAAAAGGCTTGCTCACCTTAACAAACCAGAGATTTCGGTTTTGTTGGTCGGTTCATTGGCTGCAGTGATTCACGGTATTGTGCTTCCTGTCCAAGGTTTGCTTTTGTCTCACACAATCAGGATATTCTTTGAGCCTTTCAATCAACTAAAGAATGATTCTCATTTTTGGGCTCTCATTTTCCTCTCCCTTGGCTTAACCAACCTGATTGTGATTCCATTTCAAAACTACTTCTTCGCTATCGCTGGAGGAAAACTAATCAAACGTATCAGATCGTTGTCGTTTGATAAAGTTTTGCACCAAGATATAAGTTGGTTCGACGATACTACGAATTCTAGGTAATGTAATCAAACATTTTTTTTTTTGGGTAACAAGAAGTTATGGACTTCATAATCTTTTTTTTTTTTTTGCATAGCGGTGCGATTGGAGCGAGGTTGTCCACGGATGCTTCGATAGTGAAGAGTATTGTAGGAGATGCGGTGGGGTTGATCATGCAAAATATGGCGACTATAGTTGCAGCATTTATTATAGCGTTTACCGCTAACTGGTTATTAGCTTTAATGGCCCTTTTGGTGGCACCAGTAATGTTCTTTCAAGCATACTATCAGATCAAGTTTATAACCGGTTTTGGCGCAAAAGCAAAAGTTAGTAGTTAGTACTCAACAACCTTGGTTAGACTCTGGTTCTATATAGTCTAACATTGGTTTCTACTTACATTTAGGGAAAATATGAAGAGGCTAGCCAGGTCGCGAATGACGCGGTGAGCAGCATAAGAACAGTTGCATCATTCTGCGCAGAGGATAAAGTGATGGATTTATACCAAGAGAAATGTGATGTACCAAAGCAACAAGGTTTCAAATTAGGACTCGTGAGTGGTTTGTGCTATGGTGGCTCATTCTTGGCTCTCTATTTAATCGAGTCCTTATGCTTTGTCGGCGGTTCCTGGTTGATTCAGACCAGGAGGGCAACGTTCGGAGAATTCTTTCAGGTATTAAAAAGAGTAGAAAAAAAAAGTTATCAGGTTCGATTATAATCGGGTTTGGTTCAGGTTTGTGATATTTGAGTGGTTTTAAACCTTGCAGGTTTTCTTTGCTTTAACTTTGACAGCCATTGGAGTGACTCAAAGTAGTGCTATGGCACCTGACATAAGCAAAGCAAAAGACTCTGCTGCTTCGATTTTTGATATTCTTGATACTAAACCGAAAATAGACTCGAGTTCCGAGAAGGGGACAGTATTACCAATCGTCCACGGCGATATCGAGTTGCAACATGTCAGTTTCCGGTACCCTATGCGACCGGATATACAGATTTTTAGTGACTTGTGCTTAACTATCTCATCTGGACAGGTAACAAACATGAAAACTAAGGAAAATAAAACAGAGGCTTTTCCCGGTTTAATTATACTAAATTGATATAAATGGTTAACGATCTTGGTTTTTCAGACCGTGGCATTGGTTGGAGAGAGCGGGAGCGGTAAATCGACGGTGATAAGCTTACTAGAGAGATTCTATGATCCAGATTCAGGCAAGATTCTTTTAGATCAAGTTGAAATTCAATCGTTAAAATTGAGTTGGTTAAGGGAACAAATGGGTTTGGTTAGTCAAGAACCGGTTCTGTTCAATGAGACAATAAGATCAAACATAGTATATGGCAAAACTAGAGGAGCCACCGAGGAAGAGATTATAACCGCGGCAAAAGCAGCTAATGTGCATAACTTCATCAGCTCATTGCCTCAAGGCTACGAAACGTCGGTTGGTGAACGCGGCGTACAATTATCTGGTGGTCAAAAACAGAGGATCGCGATTGCTCGTGCTATTCTCAAGGATCCTAAAATATTGTTGCTTGATGAAGCGACAAGCGCTTTGGATGCAGAGTCTGAGCGGGTAGTGCAAGATGCTCTTGATCGGGTGATGGTGAACCGGACCACGGTTGTGGTGGCTCACCGGCTCACTACGATTAAGGGTGCGGATGTGATCGCGGTTGTGAAGAACGGTGTGATCGCGGAGAGTGGAAGACATGAGACGTTAATGGAGATTTCAGGTGGTGCTTATGCATCACTTGTAGCTTTTCACATGAATGCGAACTGAGACAAAATGTTTTTGTTGTCTTTGTAATCATAGAGTCTAAAATTCTAGTGCTTAAATATATTTATTGAAAATTATATTTGATAGTTTTGTCAATCAATTGTCTTTTAAAGAGATTTGCTGCCTCTTTTTTGTCCTGTAAATCTTTGAAATAAAGAAATATATAGCAATTCATTTTTAGAAAGTTCAAAACGTACCAAAGCGGTTCATGTCGAGCCGGACCACTGTAGTCTTATTACATAGATTGATAAAAAAGACTAGTAAAGAAAGAGTAATATGGAAAATTGGCCAAGGCCATGTAAATTTTCAGGATCTTCACCAATCGATGCCAAGATTCTTGGAGAGGAAGAGGTAATCAAGATATGCGATTACCGTTGCGGATGCAGAAACATAGCTTTGAATATGTATCTTGGCCGTTTCCTCTGCAAAACATTCAGAAGAAATGAAATAATGTATAGTCAGTAGCCTTCCAAAATATATCGAAGAATAAATAGATATCGGAACAGACGTTCTAATGCTTTGTAATCAGATTGTCTACAACCACAATTGTGTTTCAAACGCCAATTTTTATGTTTACATATGAAAAATGTTTCAATTTTAAGTTGGAAGCCAACTCAAAATGTTTCAACATTGTAAAAGGTTCTATTACACCGTTTGAATTGTAACGCTTTTGAATATATAAGTTTACGAAGATTATCATTGTCTATTGTTTATATAATAAAGTTAAACATAGATGTTTTACACCAGTATTACTTCTTAAAAGTTTACGGAAAGAATTCTATAAACTCACTAATTGATTACTGGTTCTTTTGAAGAAAAACACTAACAAGAAACACAAAAATAAACAAAATCTAATGTTGTTTTAACTCTATTTTAGTATTGTTCTTCCTTTTTTTTTTCTCTCTCTTTGGTCTTGTTGTGGTAGTTTTTCTCTTATGTTGAGTCTCATTTAGTTTCCTAGGTGTCTCTAGAAGTCCTAGGCTACTCTCTTGTGTTTTTTTGTGTGTTTAGCATGCTTTCAGGGCATTCGGAGGCTAGGAGATGCACTTGGAGATTTTGGAACTTGCTTAGTCTTATTATTTGTTTTTAGTCATTTTAATCATTTATGCTTTCATTGCTTATATTTATGTTGTCCGTTAAACTGGTAAAACCCTTTTGTTTTAGCTTAAATAAAAAAATTCGTATAGTTAGTGTGCTAATCCTAATTTCTTGTGCATTTGATCTTAGTTACTAAAAGAAAAATAAAACAGAAAGTATCAACAAGTTAATTAACTCACCAGTTTCATTGAACATTTGAAATAGTTCAGCCTTTGAGAGAAGAGAGCCAAATCCTGTAGAAGCAGCTAGCTGAATAGCCCACCCATGGTGCGGACCAAACACCTGATTGTAAGCTTTATATGCTGCATCCTTTAGGGGGCTGTCAGCTCTACAAATCATATTCAAACACATTTAAAATCTTTTGATATTGACCCAAAAAAGAATAGTTACAACAAGTACTCAGCTACCTAGCATGGAATTATTGCAACACATTTATATTGTGTTAATATATAGGGGCATAACCAAGTGATGGTAGTTCAATGGTTATGGCTTATTCGTCTATAACAGTAATCGTTTTCCACTGGATGCACATTCTTTTTTACCACTACGGATCGACTAATCCCATAGGAGCACACCTGCATATCATCTTAAACATCTAGAATAGTGAGAGGCGAGCCCAATGCCATACTAGTGAGAGCGCATAAACCCCAAACAAGCCCAAAGTCCATTAACCCATAAGCATCATTTTAATTTTTAAGCGAATGCGAATTTACGCCTTAAGACTTATGTTTATTAGGGATAAGAGATATAGACCATCCACTAATTGCTAATTGATTTTGAGTTGGAAGTCCATATTCTAAATGTTGTTTTCCTACCATCCGGCCACCATCCTGAGGTAGGAAAATATGTTCCTAACTGATAGGGCTCGAACCTAGGGCCCCCAAGCACAAAGGAACCACTAGACCACGAGCCTCTCCACCAGTACAGAATTCACATGGTGAGTATAGATTTCAAAGATTAGTTTAGAATTTCAGTTACAAAAATGAAATATATAAAAACTTGGAGGACGGATATTGAAGATGGCAAGGCTCGATTAAAGATGTCGCAAAACTCACAAATGAGAGTCTAGAGGAACACTTACTCAGTGGCTAATAACTCTTCACATAGAACCCTTATCATTTCTAGTCCACGCTTTACCCTCAAAAGGTTTCTTGTATGACTACCAACTTTCCTAACACGTTTTGCCTCAATATCTCTATCAACCATTGCCTCTAACGTCAATGTTGAGGGTGATGCCTTGGCAAGATCATTAACCTAAGCAAAGATTTTATTTCAATATTTTCAGCCAGTTAGTGGGAACACAATGAACAATTCGTAAAGAAAAGACACGAAGAAAAAAAAAGAATCTAACATTTCTATACAGAAATTTATATTCTGTATAACAATGTCTTCAATATATATCATGAATACTACTCTCGGCGCCGGAACATATATACCTTGGAAACATAGTCATTCTCGGCAAACTTGAAGGCAGGTTTAAGGACGGTAAATATGAGAAAGAAGCGAGAGCAAGCGTGAGAAAACAGCTTCACAGGCACGTCCGAATTTGGCGTATTCACAATGACCGCTAGTTCCCCGAATGCGTCTGCGATTTCCTTGAACTTCATCGCTAATGGCTCCTCTCTCCCACTCTCTCTGGACTGATTTGGTTTCTTCTATATATGGGCTGTAAATGGTAACATGCATTTGTGGAATTCTTGAGTAATTCATGTGGAAAAAAAAAAACATGTTTCATCATTTGTATCTGTGGAATTTTTGTGGAATTTTTGATATTTTATTATAGTGGTCCCACTTTATTCTTTGATTTATTGAATTAATCAAACCTTTAACAAATAGAAAACAAGCAAATGTTATGAGAGGGAATCATACAACAAATATGACAATATGTGATGCTTTTCAATTTTGATACGTTTCATCATCATTTGTGGAAAAAATACATGTTTCATCATTTGTATTTGTGGAATTTTTGTGGAATTTTTTATCTTTTATCATAGTGGTCTCACTTTATTCTTTGATTTATTGAATTAATCAAACTTTTAACAAATAGAAAACAAGCAAATAATATGAGGTTGAATCAAACAACAAATATGACAATATGTGTTGCATTTCATTAGTAAATTTTGATACGTTTCATCATTTGTGGAAAAAAAATACATGTTTCATCATTTTTATTTTGTGGAATTTTTGATCTTTTATCATAGTGGTCCCACTTTATTCTTTGATTTATTGAATTAATCAAAACCTTTAACAAATAGAAAACAAGCAAATAATATGAGAGGGAATCAAACAACAAATATGACAATATGTGATGCATTTCATTAGTAAATTTTGATACGCTTTTTTTGAATAATGTATTTTGAAGTCTGTTTTCAGGAACTAATAATTTTTAATATTTTTGATATTTTTTATTTTATTTTATTTTATTTTGTGGATAATCTTGGATGTTCGAGTATTTGGTTCGATTTCAATTATGTAATTTTTGGTTTTGGATATTTTAGTTCTCGAGTTAAGTATATATACATTCGGTTATTTTAGAATTTCGGTTAACATTTGGTTCGGTTCCGAATATTTCGGAGCATTTCGGTTTTTTGAATGAAGAACAAAAAAAATTTCGAATATTTTTTAGTTCCGGTTCTTACCCAAACAACATTTCGAATATTTTTGAGAAACTTTAAGATACTTTTAGTGTATTGTATTTTTTGGTTATTTGGACTTTTTATTATTCAGTATAAAACTAACTAATGTTTTAGATATATAATTGTATTTCGGTTTTATTGAGGTATCCAAAATATTTTGGTTCCGATTCTTTCGGGAATGAAGTTTAATATCCATTTGTTTTCTTTGTCAGTTTCGGTTTGGTTTTGGCGAAATATTTCTCTAGCTAATAATTTTAGAAGTTTAGTCTATTAGATTTTTTAAATATTCAGCCATATATTCAACAGTTACCATTTGAACTTTAAATTATTCAGTCAGATCCCGCAGAAAAACACAAATATATTCAGTCAGTATCAGCAATTCAGTTAGATTCAATCAGATTCCTCGGTTACCATTTAAACCCATGATTTTTCATATGATATGAGAGAAACCTTAAAAGTGCCAACTTGCCAATAATAGTTTTATAGTTTTTATTTTGTCAATAGCATATTCTGTGGCCGACAACGATAAGACAACACCATCAAACAATCAGACTTTTTTTTTTTTTCCTCAAACACCACTTCTATTAAGATATCGGAAAGAGACTCTCCGCTAAAGAGAGCCAATCAGGAACCGACGAACTTACATGGGAAAATAGACTATTCCTAGCCCGAGCTTTTTTAGCTAAACAATCTGCTCGAGTATTAAAACTTCGAGGAACAAATCTAATGCTAAACGACGGAAAAAAACAAACGAGTGATCGGAAAGAGGCCATTTCTGCTGCGAAAGATGGCCAAGCGTCTTGGTTGTCTAGGATAGATATCATGTCCGAGCAATCTTGGTTGTAACAGACTGAAAACATAAGAAAAAGTTTAAATATATTAAACCCAATGGACTCGAAACTTCAGCTCTCAACTTCATCGTCTAACAGGTAGCAGGCAGTAGTAGCATAGTGTGGTTAGTAGCAATTTCTCAAATTTTTCTTATGCAACTTGACAGAAATTTACTATATGTTGACTTTGGTCACTCAATACTAGTCTTTGTTTTAGTTATCTTTATACTTTTTGACCGATACGGTTCCCCAAGTCTTCTTCACGCGTTAATCGTTAATTCTTATCTTTAGATTTTTGATTACTTTGGTTTGTTTTCTACTTCTTCTGTTCTTTGGTCTTTGTGAAATGTTATATCAGTAAGGAGACATTTTTTTGAGTGTGTGTGTTAAAATGAGCTAATAGCCTAAACAACCTCAAAGATAGTCTGGGTTTGTAGCTAAATTTGTGAAAGATAATCTATTTTATCGATTTATGTCATTTTTTACACTGGTCCCAATTGTTGACCGGAATTTTTTTTTTATTTATAAAGTTATTAGTTTATTGAGTATTAATTTATAGAGGTTTTACTGTATTATTGAATAACATGATTTGCTTAGTCTTGGCTCTGAATTTGCAAAACTTTTGTAACAGACTGAAAACATAAGAAAAAGTTGAAATATATTAAGGGAGAATAACTAGAATGACCCTTATATTGGGATTAATAACTAGAATGACTCATATCTTTTAATAATAATTAGAGTGTTTTCGTTTTTTTTTAATCCCCAAAATATCCATATAAAGCTTTGTACAGAAAATCATAATAACAAAAATGCCATTAAAAAAAATGCCAGCTAGGCAAAAGTTGCCGTTATTTACAGAAAAACCTGTCATTATTTACAGTTTTGCCACTGATGTTTGCGAACTCAAATAAATCTGTAGGAAAAATCTGCCACCGATTATAGAAATCTGCCATAGATTTTATAAATCTGCCACCGATTTATTAATCTGCCACACATTTAATTGTATCGTTATCGCTGACTTGTTTTCTTGTCGATTTGTTTTTGAACCACAGATTTAGTATACAGATTTTTTCATAGGTTGCTACCGATTTATAGGCTATTACAGATTTTTTGTCTACCACAGACTTGTCTTACAGATTTTCTTTGATGACATCGCAGATTTTATAGGTTTCGCAGATTTATTTCTACAGATTTGTTTTTCCTACAGACTTATTGTCAATCACGTTTCTGCAGACTTATTAATAGTACCTACCGACTTCTATTAAGTCTGTACGTTGTTGCAGATTTGTTACTGCAAAAGATAATAACTAGACTGACTCTTAGTGATCATAGAGTTTTACCTCTTGACGGCAGATATATTATGAATCACAGATTTATTTCCCATCATCACAGATATATGTGTCGTAGTTGTCGCAGACTTAACTACCTTTTTAGTTGTCACAGACTTATATTCTACAGACTTATATTCTACAGACTTGTTGTTACACTTTGACCGCAGATATAGTTTTACAGACTTATTTGAAGACACCACAGATTTGTTTTCTAGAATCTAAGATAGAGAAATCTGGACCGTCCGATTTAGGGTTTGACCAATCCTTAGCTTATCTTAGATTTATTTGGTCTAGATTTAAGTTATCGCAGATTTATTTGGTCTAGATTTAAATTAGGGAAAAAAACTAGTTTGATCCAAAAATAAGGTTTAATTACTAAAATAACTCATAAAATGTATGGGTTAATCTAGTTATTTTTTTGACCAAAATACCCTTTGTCTCTTTGTTAGGAAAAAATATAAAGTCAATAATACCCTCTGATTTTTCTGGAAACGTGGGTGCAATTTTTTCGAAAAACCAAATCTGCCGTTAAAAGTCTGTGGGCGTCGTTGTGACAGATTTATTTTCTCTGACAGACTTAATAGTCTACGACAGATTTTCTACAGCAGTTTTTTTCCTCCCACAGACTTATTTGAATATGGTTACGACAGATATTTAATTTGTAGCAGATTTTTTTCCTTTGCTAAACTTATTTTATGATGACGTCTCAGACTTTCGTAATTTTGACAGTTTTATTATAATATGTAGCAGATTTTTGTTTCTAGTGGCGTCAGATTTATATTTTTTGGAAAAAAACTGTCATAATACAGCAGATTTGTTAATAAAAAATAATTACTAGTTTGACTTTTTAGTGCTCACAGATTTGTTTTACGTTATGACAGATTTTTTAATGTTAACAAAAAATCTGGAATGTTATAGCAGATTTGTTTTAAAAAAATTAAAATTGCTAGAATGACATATAGTCGCAACCGATATGTTTAACGTTATGACAAATTTTTTTTATGTTATGCCAGATTTATGTTTAATTCACAAAAATCTGGTGTTTCATAGCAGATTTCTTGAATTATAAATAAATTATTGGAATGACCTATTTAGTGACAACAGATTTTTTCATGAAACACCAGATTTTTATTTTATTATGACAGATTTATCGGATCTTATCACGACAAGATTATGTTTGGCAATTTTTAAAAAAATCTGCAAAATTAGGATATGGCAGATTTAATTTTAATGTAGCAGACTTATTAAAATTAAATGTCATATTTGATTTTTAATTTAAAAAAACGAATTTGGTTTTTATTTTTAAATGAAATGGCATAATGAAAGGTTAAATAGTCTTTTTACATAAAATTTGGGTTAGTCTAGTTATCCATCTGGATTGAGAGTCATTCTAGTTATTTTTGCTAAGTTTTGAGTCAAACTGGGTAAATTTGACTTTAAATTATCGCAGATTTATTTGGTCCCTATTTTCATCATTGTGGTGTAGATTTAAGTTATCGCAGATTTATTTGGTCTATAGATTTATGTTGTCACAGACTTATTTGGTCCCTATTTTCATCATGCCAAGGGATTTTGCACTTCCAATACCAGAGCATGTTGCGACTAAAATGTGTTCGCCACCTATTCCGAAACAACAACCAGGTAGGCCTAAAAAGTCAAGATTTAAATCTGTCAGAAAGCCATGGAGAATAAGAGGCCTAGGAAACAACACACGTGTACCAGTTGTAATGAAACTGGGCATAATCGTAAAACATGCAAGTATGCATAAACTTGATGAAGTAATCTCTGTTCTAAACTTTTGTTGTATTTTTCAAACTTGTATGAGTGTTGTTGTTGAACATGTAAGACGTCTGTATTGACATGTCAAACTTTTATGTGTTATTGTAGAACATGTGTGTTGTTATGGAACTTGTATGTGTTGTTATGGAACTTGTATCTATAAGAATTCACGTCTTACATGTTCTAATAAAATTTTGTGGTTACAATAACACTCAGGAAAAATAACTGGTTCACACCAAAAAAGTCGGTGGTAACACCTGCAACAATTGGTTCACACCAAAAAAGTCTGTGGAAACAATAACATTCCTAAATAAGAAAACTTGCAACATCTGACTCAAAACCAAATGCAACCACGACCATATCATAAAGAGACTCATTCTGAGTGATCATTGAGATAAGGGATCTCGAACTCTGCACGACGAGGCAATGGATTAGTCAATGCTACGTCTCCCGTCGGTGGAACTTCCTCAAACATCTCAGCTCCTAATCTTTCCCGCAATGTCTGAATGTTCCCATCGTTAAGTCCATCAAACTGCCATCCTAAGGCTAAGTACTATTTTTCTTCTCCAGAATCCTAGATGCATTTTTCAAAACAAATCTGTGATCAACGAATCAAAACTGTAGACATACTTAAAACAAGTCTGTGAACATATTAAAACAAATCTGTGGTTATGTCAAAACAAATCTGTGGTGATACAAACAAATATGTGAACATATCAAAACAAATCTGTGGTCATATCTAAACAAATCTGTGGTGATACTAACAAATCTGTGTCTTAGTAAACACAAACCAGCGAAATTCATAGTCACTGAAGTTAACTCCACCGGAATCTATGTTGATGACTAGACAGAACCCATCGAGAACCAATAAATCTGCAATCAAAACAATGCAACCAACAAACAAATCTGTAATGATAAATCTGCAATCAAAACAATACAACAAACAAACAAATCTGTAATGAGCAGCAATTAAATCTAAAAACACTAACAAAAAGATATGCAATCAAAATACAACCAACAAAACAATGCAACCAACAAAGATACTCGCAATATGATCCTGCAATAGACATTAATAAAATTGTTATTACTTAAAACATATCTGCGATGAGCAACAAATAAATCTACGAAAACGAACAAACAAGTCTGTGATGAGCAACAAATAAATCTGTGATAATTAACAAATAAGTCTGCCGTCAAGACTGACATTTCATCGAACACCTTTCATGCAATATGTTTTTCCAACTCATTTTATAAAAATATAAACCATAAATCAAAGGAAAACCTCAACGTTGCTGCTGCTGGTGACGGAATCCGACATAGATGTTGGCGGCGAAGCCTAAGAAGATGAAGTAGAAGCGGCGGAGAAGAGAGAAGCGATGGTTTCCAGCGGAAAAGGGAGAAGCGGTAGAGAGGGCAAGAGAGGAGAAAGATGAAGCGGCAGGTACTGGTGGACAAAGTCGGACGGAAGCACAGCGGTCGGAGTTACGACAAACGGAATTTAGAAGAGAGGTGGCGGCTAGTTTTTGGAGGAAGAGAGAAGTGAAGTGTCGAGAGAAAAATGTGAAAAAGAAAACATGAATTTTAGATTTTAATATTTTTCTTTCTTTTTAGTTTACTTTTTATTAAAAATAATTCATAATGGCAGTTTTGTTAATGTTAAAAAAAGTGGTTAGAATGTCTTTGTCAAAAAGATATGGGTTAGTCTAGTTAGAGCTCCCAGAACTGAGTCACTCTAGTTATTTCACTACAAATATGGGTCATTCTAAGTAATTAAAGTAACGAACTTTTACTTTAATTTCAGAAATCAATCGTTCTACGTTTTTATCAATTGCTATAATAACGAACTTGTGCAATAAAATGATATAATAGAGTCTGAGCGGGTGAATCATGAAAAATATGCAAGATTGAGCGGGTGGTGCAAGATGCTCGTCTTGTATGACTACCAACTTTCCTAACACGTTTTGCCTCAATATCTCTATCAACCATTGCCTCTAATGTCAATGTTGAGGGTGATGCCTTGGCAAGATCATTAACCTAAGCAAAGATTTTATTTCAATATTTCCAGCCAGTTAGTGGGAACACAATGAACAATTCGTAAAGAAAAGACACGAAGGAAAAAAAAAATCTAACATTTCTATACAGAACTTTATATTGTGTATAACAATGTCTTCAATATATTTCATGAATACTACTCTCGGCGCCGGAACATATATACCTTGGAAACATAGTCATTCTCGGCAAACTTGAAGGCAGGTTTAAGGACGGTAAATATGAGAAAGAAGCGAGAGCAAGCGTGAGAAAACAGCTTCACAGGCACGTCCGAATTCGGCGTATTCACAATGACCGCTAGTTCCCTGAATGCGTCTGCGATTTCCTTGAACTTCATCGCTAATGGCTCCTTTCTCCCACTCTCTCTGATTTGGTTTCTTATATATTTGATCTTTCAAATGATATCTAAATATTTGTTCGATGGAGAAACATTGGCGGGTCTTAATCTGAGAGAAACCTTAAAAGAGCCAACTTGCCAACTTGCAACAGAATTATTCCAAATAATAATAATAATAGTCAATAGCGTATTCTGTAGTCCGACCCGACAACGACAAGACAACACCATCAAACAATCGGACTATGGTTTTGAATTCATGAATCTTAGTCGGCCAAAATCGTTTGTGAATTTGAACCGCTTTTTATTTATCATTCATAAATTATAGTAATTCGTAATAACACGGGCCGAAAAAATTAAAATAATCCATTGCGGATCAAATACGGAACCCTCTTACATAAGTTAATTTGTAGCCTTAAACATAATAATAGTACAACTTTGTAGTAGAATAGAAAAGTTCTAGTAGAATAATCCAAAACACACAATTACATCTTCAAATAAACAAATTGGATACGAATTCACATTACAAAACAAAGAAAAAGAAGAAAAGAAAACCGTATGATTTCTTGATTTATTTTCGAACTCCGTATATAGCAGCAATATAGAGAAGTTGTGTTGCCGAAAGTATTATTAGAAATGCCTCCATTGTCCTCTGCCGAGAAATCAAAGTAACGAACTTTTACTTTAATTTCAGAAATCAATCGCTCTATGTTTTTATCAATTGCTATAATAACGAATTTGTGCAATAAATTGATATAATAGAGTTTTACTCACCAGACGAGCATTTCTCATCCCAAGTTCAATTTCCTTGCAGCCAAATCTACACAAGACCATTGAAAAAAATAGAGGTTTCAATAACCTATAGAATTGTATGCTATTTTTGGTACGAAATTGATGAAATAAAAGAATTGATTATTAAGTCAAAAGTGTTGTTTCAACGTCTATACCCCATGGCTAAAAGTGTCAGCGACCAAGCAATGGTGGCGGCGGAGACAGCTGCTGGGAGACTAGTAGAAGTCCATGATTGGAGATGACTGACGCCGGAGATAACCGAGGCAGCTCCAGCAACTCCAGCAATTAAAGCAAACATAATGAAGAATCCGGTGGCCGCATTGCCCATTGGAAAATGTATTGGCGAGAAATGAGCCGGAAGACTATAATCCGCACCTTGATGAATTTTATTATTACAAGGAGAAAAAATATTGAATCTTGATTAATCGGCCATATGGATGATTTCATAATAAAAATAGTTCGTTGGCACAACAAAAGGCTTGTAATAAATGTAATTAAAAAATATTTATGAGTTTACAAAGGTTTTGTTTTGCCTCACACACCAAGCACTCAATCTCTTATGTATCATGCAAATCTAAAACGTGTTTTAAAATTACTTGCATGCATAAATAAATATTGTTGTGAAATAACTAAATAGAATTCATATATATATAAGCCGATAATTCGATCAAGAACTTAATACCAAGAAAGGAAAACAAAAAATAGAGAACAATGGACCATGCATTAACAAAAGAAAATCATATACCAATAAGGAAGCCATGGTTGATAGCTTTGTTCATGGACCATGCACCAATTCCAAGAACAATGGCATACATACAAAAGTTCAGAACTAAAAGAAAAGAGGCCACCGGTTTCATCTGCTGTTCCACCATTTTTTCTTGGGTGTGAAATGACTTATAAGAGCTTAGGTTTTTTGATTTTTGTTAAAGCTTAAGAGCTTAGGGTTTATATATAGATCGATCCAAGAGAGTTTAGATTAATGGTGCTTTTCTTGGTTAAGGCTGTTTGGTTTTCTCGTGATTCTTAAAGGTCATTTAGTTCTTGTTCCTGCAGGTTGTAAAGCTGAGTTGATGTGGTTAACTTTTTTAGTCTCCAAAGAATCCATATTTTGCTTCATTCACAGGGCATAATTAAATATTTGAAAAGTAATAAATAGAGTATGAACTAAATAAAAACCTTTGAAAACTTCAAGATTCTTTGGTTCACTTAGTTTCTTTCGCATTTTTCTTGTTTTATGTTGCTTTTAGACTTTATTTTCTTTGATGTACACGAATAAATATTCTAGACATAAGTATAAATTTTGAGATACCTTTTACAGATTTCAAAACAAGAAAAATAATAATAAACGTGTATAAGAAGTTATTAGAGGAAACCAATGATGGAGGTACCTTGGGAAGCAAGTCATATGATCTTAAGTTCTGGCAAGTGGTAACCCGTCATTATCTGCACAAGTATCAAGTGATCTGCAGAAAAAAAAAAAAAACAATCCCATTCTCTATATTATAAAAGATCCCAAAAGACATTGTGATATATATCGTATTTTGCGGAGGACATTCTTAATAAGGCATGCTTACCCGCATTCGCTTCTTGCTTCTCTCTGTTTTTACATTGCTTTCTCCAGATTCTTCACCGTTTTCAGTCTCATTAGCCAAATTTTCTTCATCGGCGTCACATACATGTCGAAGATTTTTTGGATTACCAAGTGGATTTTCCACTGATGAACAGTCATTGAAGAGGCTAACTTGTTCCTTTCCCTTCAATTCCTCATCACCAGCTTTGCTTTCATCCGCTTCATTCAGGCTAGCCAGAGATGGAATAGGGTCATCTGGGAGTCGTATACCGCATCCTTTTAGTAAGAGTCGAATACTAGTAAGACGAAACTCTATATCAACTTGATCACAGTCTTGGTTTAGAGGAAAATGACAGTGAAATATAATCAGATGATTATATTTCTGATGCAAGGATAAAAATCTTGGTTCAGGGGGCTCAAAGTAGTTCCCGTGCTTGTCTCTAAACCGACAGTGTACCTGAATGTCTATAAAGCACAGCTGATGGTTCACGGTTTCTTCGGAAACCACGACGCAAGCCTTGAATTCCAAGAATGATTGTTGAGAGAGAGAAGAACGATGTAGAGGGATGGTAAGGGAGCTACCGTTAGAGCGGTAAGTGAAATATGGAGGCACCTCTACACCTGGTAAGACCAGAATCTGAGAAGCTGATTGTTGAATGAAGGCTTCTTGATTTGAATTGAAACAGTTAGTAAAAGTGATCAATGCCAAGTTGGTGCGAGCATTATTGGTGTCTTCTACTTCCTCAGGCCATATAACTTCAGTCAATTGCTCACAATCTGAGAAGGCAACCTTGTTAAGATTATCGAGTGTGAAGATGCTTGGTGAGATGCATTTTAGCTGGTTACACTCCCACATTTCCAGTAATTCGAGGCTAAAGAAGTTTTCAATCCATCCAGGAACTTCTTCAACCGCTGTTTGGTTTAGGTTGAGGACCGCGACGTTATTTGAGATATTTGGAAAACTCCTCAGCCGCGAGCATCCATTGAGATTGAGGCGATAGAGAGATGGCAGGTTGATGCCTTCCGGAAGAGTCTCTAGACTTGAGCATCTTGTCATATCCAAACTACTCAATTTCTTGAGATTTTGAATCGTGGAAAGAGTTACCTCTGCCAAACTTGAACAATCACTTAGATTAAGTGTTTCAAGTCTAGTCGCCATCGAAAGATCTGGGATTTCTTTCAAGTTTGCACATCCCGAAAACACAATTTTCTTGAGGCTTGGTAGAGGCTGATGAACAAAACAAAACCAAGACAAATTTAGATATGTTTTAAACATCATGTGATACATTTCCTCTCCTAACTATACTTTAAAAATAATTAAATACCCCCAACAGAACACTAAATAAGTTGTTTTTCTTTTTCTCAAATTACCACAAGTTGTTATCATATATATCAGCTGATTTAGGTAACTTTCCAAAAGGTTTAGATTTTTTTTTTGGTATTTTTGTGCTAAACTAAAAACTTAGTTAGGTGACTTTAAGATTTATAATTTTGTAGTCTAGTTTTCTTATTTCTTATTTCTTATAACAAGACTTTCTAGTCTTGTAGTCAAAGATGCAACCTCTAAGTACACATGCAAACATATATATTTATATGAAAGTTGTCACAAAATGTGTTGAATGTGAAGAAATATTACGGATGCGAGTAATCAGGTTCTTCATTTGTTTATAAAAATGGTTGACTTAAGATTTTCCAAAATCATTAAACATACTCCAAATATATTTTAAATAACGACAAATTTTGATACTAATTAACCTATCAAACGTTAGTTATTGAATAGTTTTAAGCATAGTATCATACCTGAACGCCTTCCCAAAATCTCTCATTCTTGGTTTGCCCCATATAAAGTTCAACGAGTTTCTCTAAATGCAACTTAGAGGGGAATTTTACGATCGATGTTTGGCTTAGATTGAGCTTTGAAATGTTTCTTGAGATATCATGAAGCTCCACCAAACTTGAACAACCGTTGAGTACCAAAGTCTCAAGATTGGTCGCCATTGAAAGATTTGGGATTACTCTGAGGTTTTCAGACTCCGAAAAATCCATATGCTTTAGGCATGTAAGCAGCTGACCAAAATAGACAATGAAATAAACTTACACATGAAAAGAAAGTGTCTTCAAAAAACCCATTTTAGTAATCTAGCATACTAAATTCTTATCAATGTTTTGGGTATAATGTAAGAATCTTCTAAATAGATGAACCGACCACAATTTTTGATAATATATCGACACTTACCTCAACTCCTTCCCATAGCTTCTCAAGCTTGCTGTTGGGCATTCTTAGCTCAACAAGATATTCAGGACAAAAATTAGACGGCATGCATCTCATCGGATATCCTGGCCAACTTAGTAACTTAAGTTTATCGGGAAAATCATCGAATCTTTCGGGTAGATCCCATCTAAAACCTTTCTTCCTTTCCAAGGAACTTTTGTAGAATTTCAGAAATCGGAGATTAGTCATCCCGTCAAAGGCATTCTTATGTATCCGCACCTTTTTAACCTCATCTATATCCAATGATATACCTAAAACCTTTTCAGTACCCTGAAAAATACAAGAATCATTATCTTAAAGTCAGGGAAATTTTTAATCTCATAGACGGAGTTATGGTAAAAGAAAGAAAAAAAAAAGCTTACCGTGCAACCTCTAAGTACATCGCAAACATCCTTTGAGTTCATAAGGAATTCTCGTTTTCCAGGCTTGTCGGACTCTTTACGAACAACATCTCTACCCATTTCTTGAACCAAACAATGCATCTCCACGATATTCGTATTATTCCATGATGGTACTACATTTATTAGGGACTTATTAACTAGGTTCTTAAGACCTATATTAACATCCAACTCACTATCTGCGAGCATCATCTTGATGTTATTGACATCCACACCGTTGAAGAGACATGCTATGTGACGAAGTATCGCTTTATCTTCTTCGCTATCTAACTCATCATAGCTGAATCTTAATGTTTCTACAATGTCTCTGTTCGGACTTTTTCGAAGCCTTGGCAACATGTCTATCCAATCCTCCTTGTTCCTCCCTTTCATAACCTTACCTAGAATCACAAGACCCAAAGGAAGACCACCTGAACACGCTGCAACTTCAGAAGCGAGCTCCATGAAACCATCAGGCGGACAGCTTTGCGTAAAAGCTGATCGACAGAACATCTCAAGAGCTTGCTTTTCAGATGGGAAACCAACCTTGTAAATATGATGAATCCCATGGGCCTCTAAAAGACGCTTATCTTTTGTGACAACAATAATTCTGCTCCCACTTCCAAACCATTGAGTTTGACCCGCCAAGGCTTCTAGCACCACTAGATCATCTAAATCATCGATAATGATAAGAACTTTCCGGTGCTTTAGTCTTTCTCTCAACGCACCTAAATGTTCTATCTTTATGTTTTTGCCAAGAATTTCAGATAAGAAACTCCCTTGCAAACTCAACTTCATGTTATGGTCGCCGGTTTTGGCTCTCCTATAACCTTCTATACTCTTCGATACGAAAGCTCTGTCTATGAAGGCTTTACCTTGGAAGTGACGAGAGAGGAGATTAAATAAAGCTCTTGCAATAGTAGTCTTGCCAATTCCCGAGGGACCCCATATCCCAACCATCCTTGCTTCCTCAGATTCCAAGCACAACAATAAATTCATCTCTGCGATATGATTGTTGATGCCGACAAAGTTATCAAAATCCTTCGCTGGAGTTTCATTCAGTTTATGAAATATATCACTGACGATGTCCTCGATCATTTTTGCTTCACTATTACTAACAAACATGAAACAACATATATCAATATATAGTCAAATTAATGTCAAGTAGGAACATTTATATCCACAAATACGAAAAAAGTAACAATTCAAAGACTAGTACCAAGTATGAGAATGATATCCAAGGAGATTTGCTACATCGTTTAAAGCTTGCCGCCATAGTTGTATCTCATTCTCTGTTTTGTTCAGGCAAGTGTTCTTAAAGGCTTCTCCAAACTTTCCCAATTGCTTCCTGACATGAAAAGGATCCAAGTCGTAGAAAATGGGTATCACAATTTGTCCCAACTCTTCTTTGCATTTCAAAATCTCCACCAATTCGTCTAGGCACCATTTGGAAGTAGCGTAGTTTTCCGAGAACACTACCACTGCAATTCTTGAGCCCCTAATCGCCTGTATAAGCTCCGGTGCGATCGAGTGGCTTCTTTCGATCTCACTGTCTTTGAACGGTTTGATCGACTTGAGTTCGAGCTCCTTAAGAAAGTGACTGAGGAATGTTTTGCGGACATCTGCTCCTCTAAAGCTCGGGAAGACGTCATAGTCCCAATTGCGAGAAGAAGACATAGAGATAGAGAAACAAAACCAATACAATTTCTTGTAAATCAAGGAACTGAATTACAATGCAGAAACTAATGTCTCCTTGTCTTCTTAGCTGTGATGAAATCCTAAGTTAACAGAAACAGAGTGTTTGTTTAGGTTTTGCTGAGGAATGTTTTTTTTTTTTTTAAGGAAAAGATATTTCAGAAAACAGGAAAACAATTTTACTCTATGAGAATCAAGAAAACATAGACGAAGAGAAATAGAGACATAAATTGAGAAAAAGACAGATGGGTCATTTGGGTTCCCACTTCTTTATCGTTAACGTCAACTCCAATTATGTTCACATGCAGAGACCTTCTAGAAGAACTAGTGTCGTGCTTAGGTTCATAACTTCATATAGAGAGGTTTTAGGCGAGTTTGAAAAAGTCTATGAATGGCAATAGATATTTTAAAATGGTTTTTTGTTAATGCAATAACATCTCTATAAATTGCAAATCATATTTAATGCAAATGCTTTGTTTACTTGATATATTGAAGTTCAACAACATAATTAGGAAAGAAGGATTTCGAATCTAAGGGAAAAATGGAAGTTTATCAAAAAGTTTAATTTATATAGAAGAAAGTATTTGGACTTGAACATACGACATAGACCCAACATTACACACTTTAACCAATACCGTTATTGACCGGGAGGTTTCCCAAGCATAACAGAAAAGCATTATGGTCCAATAATTGTGACAGTTTGAACCCGTAGATCTATCAAATTAAAACAAAAGGAAAAGTCGATATATTGACATAAACATTGGTTGAATAGTATAAGAACAGACAATGAAGAGAACATAGTCTCCAGATTCACACTCATAGGTTCAAAGGGTCATCAGCATGTGTTCTTGGAGGTTTGACTGCACAGCAAGTCCTTGTGTCTTGACACTATTAAGAAAGAATATATTGACTTTGAAATTATTATACAAAATAGCTTGGATTTAATCTTGAAATAGAAGGAATTATAGATACCTAGGATTGACTCTGTTTCAGTCAATGACCAGTGCTTAATTATTCTGATCGGCTTCCTCCTTCTCTCTAACCCCACACGCTTATAGTGTTGTTGTCTTGACTCGCTTCAATATGGTCCATGAAACTGTGTACCAACGTTGTCACGTTGAAAATATTGTTTTTGGGGTTTTCTAAGTACCAATTTGGTTGACTTGTTGGGCCCGCTAGGTTTTTCATGGACCAGCACCGTCCACATATCGAGACTACAAGATAGAATAGTAGAACAAGTTTATGCAAATCTTTTATTTTTCTGAAACAGAGACCAAATCCTTTTGCAAGATGAAGCTGCACAAACCACACATTTGATTACATTATCTACTTTGACCATCTAGAAATCTAAAGAGAGATTATTATTTGTAATTCTTGTTCACTAAACTATACTATTAAAAAAAGAAGGTGTTCAATACATGAGAATAGTTTAGAGAGAAAGGGAAAAGCAATTATAGGAAGCTAAACATACAGACTCACAAAAACAGTGAGAACCATTGAATACATGGAAAAGATAACTATTCCTAAACATGTCTTATATTTCAAAATAGGGGTTTTCTTCTTGGTATGGTCCATTATTTCCAATAATAGACTACGTGCAAGCCAAACAATTGTATAAGCACAAAGAGAATCAATATAGAAACTAATCAGCAATTGAATTCAACTCTATGGACGGTGGTAGAACCTATTAAACAGACACCTAACTAAATTAAATGCCTATATGCTCTGTGTCACAATTGATGTGGGAATTAAAATAAGATAGTTATTAGACTTTTCGGTTACCTGAAAACGTCTTTCCAGCGAAAGACTCTTTGAATATCCTCCTTGTATCTTGTTGTTCCATAATAAGTTATAACTGACAATACTATACTCATTTCAATATTCACACAATCAAAGATTCAAAGTGACATCTTGTGTTCCTCTTGGGGATCGGAGGCAGGGCAAAGCAGAGGTTTCTTGAGTGGTCCTTCATGTAATCTGCAAAAGAAATATATCTAGTGATCTTGATCCTGAAAAAAAATTGTGAGCTATATATATAGTATCATGTTCAATTCATGCTTAAGGCTTACATGCAGTCGCTTCCAGATTCTCTTTGTCTCTTCACAACTGTCTCAACATACTCTTCACTGTGCTCAGTCATATTAACCAAATTGTCTTCATCTGCTTCATAAACATGTGGAAGTCGGTTCTCCAGTAGTGAACATTCCTCTAACACTCGTATACCCCATCCTTTTAATTTGAAGGTATAGCCATACTTGTATGATTGATCCAACTTTCTAATTTGAATTTCCATATCCACGTGATCATAGTTCAGTTGAGCAAGAGGAGCGTAATCTTCGTTTAGAGGGACACAGCATTCCCATATAAGAAGGTTATTATCCTTCTTAGATGCGCTGAAGCAATGTGGCTGACCAAAGGTATCAAAGCTGTTCCCATGTCTGTCTTTGAACCGACAGTTTACACGGATATATACTCCAAAGCCCCAAGTTAGGAACAAAGAGTCGAAACTAACCACTGCGCAAGCCTTAAATTTGAAGAATTGTTGAGAAAGAGAGGGTTGAAGTAGAGGGATACTGGTTAGAGAGATTTCAGTAGTTTGGTGAGTGAAATATGAAGGCACTTCTTCACCTGACAAGGTTATGGAGTTAAAGATAAATCGTTGGCGAAGGAGAGCTTCTGGATCCAAGTTGAGGAACTGGAAATGAAACCAAACTTCTGGGGGATTAATATCTGGATTAGAATAGAAAGCCTCGTCAAGGACTGGAAACTTAGAGTGAATATTGTTTGTTACCATTGCCACCTCACTTGGACTACCATTCCAACTAGCTTCAGTCAATGACCCGCAGTCTGAAAAGTCAACCATATGACGTTTCAGTTTGTAAATGTTTAGGGATACACGTATTAAATTGTTGCATTTCTCCATATTCATTTTTAAACTATTTATGAGATTTTTGAAGTTACCTGAAAACTCTCTGCATGTCTCCTCCTTCTTGTAGTTGTTCCATTATAACTGGCAAAACTACTCATTTCAATATTCACAATCAAAAATCCAAAGTAATGGTCCTCCCGAGTTTGGAGGCAGGGTAAAACCAGAGGTTCCTCAAGTGGTCCTTCACATAAACTGCAAAGAAATAAATCCAGTGATCTGTTATATAAAGTTTAGTATTTTATTGATCCTGCAAAAGAATTACGAGATATATAACTTATATATGTTATAATTTATAACTTATCCTTGATTCTTACCTTAGACTGCAGAAGCTTCTTGTTTCTCTCTGTCTCTTAACTTGTATATGTTATAACTTATAATTGATACTTATCTGCAGACTGCAGTAGCTTCCTGATTCTTTCTGTCCTTCCACATTTTTCACTGTGTTCACTCTTATTAAACATATCGTTACTCATATGAAGTTTTGTAGCTGCAAAAAAAGCCAGTTCGTTGTCTATTTGAAAAACAAAAAGGTTCTCTGTGTATAAAATCAAATGCTATGTCTTTGTAATAAACCCTAAGGGAGAAATCAAAATCAAAATGAAAGTTTAAAGTTTTCCTCTTTCCTAGTCTGATCTCAAAACACTTTCACATGCTTAATGCTTACCCGCATTCGCTTCCTGCTTCTCTCTGTCTCGACAATGCCGTCTCCAGACTCTTCACTGTGTTCAGTCTCATTACCAAGTCTTTGAAGAGGCGTGTACCCCATATTGCCATCTTCGGCTTCACAAACATGTGGAAGATTGTTTGGATCACCAAGTCGATTACCGCATATTTTGTTCATTACATGCTTAATGCTTGCCCACATTCGCTTCATGCTTCTCTCTGTCTCTATATTGGTGTCTCCAGACTTCACAAGTATATTGTCTTCACAGACAAGTGGAAGCGTGATTGGATTACCAAGTAGGTTGTTCTCCGGTGATGAACAGTCCTCTAAGAGGCGTATACCCCATCCTTTTAACACACACCCAGAAGAATTACCATAACAATAGGATGTATTAATCTCCATATCCACGTGATCGTAGTTCCCTTGAGCTAGAGGAGCATTATCTTCGTTTAGAGGGATACAACAATCCGATATAGTTAACATATGACTACCCTCCGTGTTGCTATAATGAACCCCAACAATGAAATCAAAGGCAACATAAAACCTGTTCCCAAATCTGCCTTTGAACTCACAGTTTACCTTGATTTTTACTCCACTATCAACAACAGGTAACACTGCGCCAACTCTAAATCTGAAGAATGGTTGGGAGAGAGGGATGGTCAGAGAGGAGACTCCAGTAGTACGATGAGTGAAATATGATGGCACTTCTTCCCCTGAAAATACCATTAAGTTGAAAATATTTGATTGTTGGTCAAGGACAGTTTTTGGATCCAAGTTGAAGCAGTCCATGAAATTGAGATCGACTTTGGGGTTACAACTATCAGGAAGAGAAGACGAGGCTTCCTCGGAAACTGTGTCTGCTTCCATCTCCACCTCACTTTCATAGCCACTCAAATCAACTCTAGTCAATGCCGCACAATTTGAAAAGCTAACATCCTCAAGATGTTTCAGTTTAGAAATGTTTAGGGAAACACATTTTAGCCTGCTGCAATCTCCCATATTTAGCCTAGTGAGGTTGGAGAATTTCTCGATCCACCAAGGAACCTCTTCAATCCCTGTTTCTTCTAATTCCAGCCTTAAGATGTTGGTTGAGATTTCAGGAAAGCTCCTCAACTGTTGGCATCCATTGAAATCAAGGTCATCGAGAGATAGGAGGTTGATTCCGGTGGGCAGAGTCTTCAGATTTCTGCAGTTTCGGATGGTCAACTTCTTTAGTTGATTGAGATTCTGAAATGAGGAAGGAAGCTCCACCAAACTTGGGATACTATCGAGCCACAAATGTGTCAAAGTGGGAGACAACATCGCCATGAAGGGTGTAAACGGCTGAACAAAACAAACAATTAGAAATGTTAAAACAAACAAAAGTTGTGACCTATCCAATCGATCCTTAGAGTCAGCGACAATGATTTTTTTTTTTTTTTTTTTCTAAAAGTGTAGTTAAAGAGATTGGAGAAGGCCAGAACTACATACCTTCACTCCTTCCCATTGTTTCCCATCATTATTTTTTTTCGATATTGTAAGACTAACGAGATTCTTGAGATGTAAATTAGAAGGGAATTCTTCAATGTTTGTTCCAAACAAATAGAGATCTGATACGTTGGTTGATAATTCGGGAAAAGTCCTCAAGTCCGAGCAAGATCCTAAGTTGAGGTGGTCGAGAGATTTGAGGTTGAAGCCGGTCGGAAGAATTTCCAGAGTTTTGCACATCCCCATGTCCAATCTCAATAGTTTATTGAGATTTCGTATAGAGGAAGAAAGATCCACCAAACTCTCGCAATTCCGAAAACAAAGTGTCTCGAGATTAGTAGCCATGGAAAGATCTGGAATTTCTTTCAGGTATTTAGATCCCAACATATCCATTTCCTTTAGACATGTAAATGACTGTAATCAACCAAAAATTAAACACAGAGTTCAATAGAAATTACTCATCATGTGATATATATTATCTCTTTCTCATTAATAATTACATAAGAAATTATTCTCAAAACTTACCACAACTCCTTCCCACAGCTTATGTAGCTTGCTCTTCTGCATTCGAAGCTTGACAAGGTTATCAGGACGAAAATTAGAAGGCATACACCTCATTGGATATTTGGACCAGCACAATAGTTTGAGTGTAGGGGGCAAATAGTCGAAACTTTCAGGTAAGTGCAATCTGCCTTTTTTACGAAAGTTCTTCGAAGAATCAATTTCTAAAAAACGGAGATTAGACATCCCTTTGAAGGCACTCTCATGTACATGCAACTCATCAATCTCACTTTTATTGAATGATATACCTAGCACCTTTTTAGTACCCTGAAAAATATAATATTAATGAGAAAGAGACAAAACCATACAATTCATCATTTATCAAATGGCATTTTCTTAACCTCATAACTGAGTTATGAAAGGACCACGAATAAAAAAAAGTACTTACAATGCCTTCACTGAGTACATAACAAATATCATTTGGATCCACCAGAAATTCTTGTTTTCCAGGCTTGTCAATGGACTGTGCGCGAACAATTTTTCTGCCCATTTCTTGTAGCGAACGGTGCATCACCACATAACCTTGTCTGACATGAATAAGGGACTTATCAGCTAGGTTTTGTAGTCCAATATTAACACTCAATTTACTATCTGCAAGCATCGACTTGATGGTTGTGACTTCCATATGATTGAAAAGACATGCGATATGACGAAATATCGCTTGATCTTCTGCGCTAACTAACCCATCATAGCTGATTCTTAGTATTTTCTCAATTTTATTGTCTAGACCATTCTGAAGTCTTGGCAGCAGATCCATCCAGTACTCCCTATCCATCCCCCGCAAATATGCACCCAAAACATTAAGACCCAAAGGAAGACGGCCCGCATGTCTTGCAACATCAACTACAAGCTTCCCAAAACCTTCGGGTGCATAGTTTTGTCTGAATGCAGATTGACATAACATCTGAAAAGCTTGCACTTCAGTGGGGAAAGTAACTTCATAAATATGATCAATTCTACGAGCCCTTAAGAAATGCTTATCATTTGTAACCACAATGATTCTACTCCCTCTTCCAAACCATTGAGTTTGACCCACCAAGGAATCTAAGATCACTTGATTATCCAAATCATCAACGATGATAAGAACTTTCTGGTGTTGTAGCCTCTCTCCCACCACACCTAGATGATCTATCTTTATATCCTGCCTCAGAATTTCCATGAGGAAACTCTCTTGTAAATGTAACTTCATGTTGTAGTCGTCTGGATTGGCTCGACTATAAATTTCTCTACTCTTATATGCAAAAGCTCTGTCTATGAATTTGCTAACTTGGAAATGCCGAGAAAGTTGGTTAAAAAGAGCTCTTGCGATTGTAGTCTTACCAATCCCTGAGGAACCCCATATACCAACCATTCTCACTTCCTCAGATTCCAATTGCAGAAGTAAACTCATTTCAGCGATATGATCTTCGATGCCAACAAAATTCTCAAAATCCTTGGATGAAGTTAAAAGCAGTTTACCCAAAACATCATTGGCTATTTCTTCAATCATTTTTGCTTCGTTGTCCCTAATAAGGTGAAAGATAATTTAACACATATGAAATAACAATTTACATTCAATATGTCTCTAATGCACATAATCATGGATTAAAAAAATCATACCAGGTCGCAGAATGAAATCCAAACATATTAGATACATCACTCAACACTTTCTTCCATTGAATTTTCATTTCCTCTGTATTTTTCTTGCAAGTCTCTTCAAAAATCCTTCCAAAGCCACCGGTTTGATTCCTCACATGCGAAGGATCCACACCGTAGAAAACTGGTATGACAATTTTATCATTGCAATTCACAATCTCCAGCAACTCATTAAGACACCAGCTTGAAGAAGCGTAGTTTTTGGAGAAAACGACCACCGCAATCCTGGATTCCTTGATCGCTTGTACAAGCTCTGGCCAGAGGGAGTGGCTTTTCTTAATCTCATTGTCTTTGAAAGCGGTGATCAGTTTCCGATCGAGCTCCTTGAGAAAGTGGCTACGGAAAGATACGCGGACGTCTTCCCCTCTGAAGCTCAAGAAAACATCATATACCCAATTGAGAGAAGAAGAAGAACAAACCATAGAGAGATAGAGTGAGAGTAGGAAGCTACAAACAAAAATTTTTGCGAGCTAGACCGTAATAATAAAATCAGAGGAGAAGTAGTGAGGCGTCACACATAAATTATTGGTGATTTATATAAAAACATTAACTGCTTCTAGGACATTCCTCTCTTGGTAACTTGTCTAAATCACGGCCATACAAGGTTGTTGGCCGGTTTCATCCAAAGTCTAACAATTTCACTATTGTTTCTCAGACTTTTCAGACAAAACTTGACGAATGTTTCCTATTCTTCTTAATACTTTTTCAAATAATTTTAATCTTACCAACTTTCTCGTGTGAAAATGAGAAAATACTACAGCAAAGAAAAACACAGTCTCTAACTAGAGCTTATTTTAAGAATTTGAAATTTTTAAGTGGAAACATGTGGAATCAGTTACACACAAGTCACAACGATCTTATTTAAGGTTTTTTCTATATGGAACAAAGAACATGTTTCCTTTGCTCCTGGCCTTAACATTTCTGAGAAGCTCTAGTCTGAAGCAGAGACATCTACGGCCTAACTACGTATATTTATTCAGTAACTCAATTGTTTTGAGTTTTGACCATCCTACTGATTTTAGAATCAGGGTTGACAGAGAAACGTGTGAAACAAGTTACCAAAACAGATATCGTTGAATTACTGTTTCTTTTGACTGGTGTGCTGTGCAGTGTACTGTATTCTTATAAACTGATTTAACCCATATTGTGATTATATTAAGTTCAGAAATCAGATTTTATTAACGTATATGATCCATCATGGACATCACAATTACAGTTCCGCGAAGGATAGTTACAGAGACCAAAAGGAAAAATATATACTGTAGTGTATTCTTTAGACTAGAGAATTCAAGGTCGTGATAAAACATATATAATACAAACCTCAGTTTCATTATATATATAATGAAACTGAGGTTTGAATTCAATGTGGTGTTATTCATAACTATTTGCGACCGAAAATGAAGCAGCAAGTCCCCTACAGTGAATGCCACGTAATTTAAAGTCAACCTTAGAAGAGTCGATTGAAAGCAGTGTATCATGCAGAAATAAATAACAAATTGTTTTTTGGTTTTCTAAATGTCCAAATACCAAAACATCAAAAAAAAACAAAACATGAAAATCGTAAACAAGAAACAAGAAATGAACATTATAGAATCACAAACATCACAAAAGACTGGAAATACATGTCATCACTCGTCATTAATATTGAAAATTAATGCAAAAAAAAATTTGACCACAATTACAAATTTGGTTGACGTGCTGGAAAAGCTAGGTTTTCATTGACCAGCAGCATCCACAATCGTGACTAATAGAAGAACAAAGTTTCTGCAAAGCTTTTGTTTGTCTGAAACAGAGATATCCATATGGTAACTATGTAAAGCCAAGTCATCCCGGCTTGGCAAATCCATTCTCAGCACCAAAGTATTATCTTGAGCTTGTTCATCTTCTCTTTTTCAACTGCTCATTCACAGATACAACAGATGTGGACTTAATTAGCAAACCACACTTCATTACATTATCTATCTTGACCATGTGCAAGCAGAGCAAATTTATAAGCACAAAGAGAATCAAAATGAAAACTGAAGGGCGTCATTGTATGAAATCACCAATATATTGACACCAAATCTTTTAGTTAGTGGCAGAAACTATTGAATAAATTCCTATTTAAGATTATCCCAAGCTCTGTGTCACAATTGATGTGGAACTAAAATAAGGTGGTTTATGAGATTTTTGGGTTACCTGAAAATGTCTTTCCATTGACTTTATTGGCGTTCTTCCTCAGTAATCTACAACAAATTAAAATGAAAACACATTGAGTAGTCTATTATACAAAATATATATAGTTTCTTATTGACTTTGAAAACGTATTATGTGCAGTACATGCTTAATGCTTACCCTGATTCTTTTCTTGCTTCTCTCTATTTCAACATTGCTGTCTCCAGAATGTTCGCTATGTTCAGTCTCATTAACCATATTGTCGTCATCGGCTTCAAAAACATCTGGAAGATTATTTCCATCACCAGGTTGGATCACCGGTGATGAAAAGTCATATGAGAGTCGTATACCCCATTCTTTCAATACGGACGTAGAGTAACTACTATTACTTAAACGAAACTCTATATCCACGTGATCGTAGTTTAGTTCAGTTAGAGAAGAATCATTCTCTTCTTTTAGAGGGAAACAACATTCGAATATAACAAGGTGGATACCCTTCCGTTTCACAAATCCACATGGTTGATAAGGGAAATCAAAGTGGTTGCCAAGTCTACCTTTGAACCGACAAGATACGTGGATGCGAAATTGAAAAACACTATGAGGTGAAGATATGGAGTCAACGACAACGCAAGCCTTAAATCTGAAGAACGGTTGAGTGAAAGATGTCTGAAGTAGAGGGATATTGGTCAGAGACATACCAGTAGTTCGGTGAGTGAAATACGAAAGAACTTCTTCACCTGACAACCTTATGTACTTGGAATCAACTTGTGGATGCATGATAGGTTTTTGTTCGAAGTTGAAATTGAAGCAGTTAATCAAGTTGTCCGGAAAAGAAGAGGGGGCCTCGCCAAGGAATGGTAGTTTTGATTGAATATTGTCTGATGCCATTGGCTCAACACTTGAACTATCAATCCAGCTAGCTTTAGTCAATGCCCCGCAGTCTGAAAAGTCAACATCCCCGAGATGTTTCAGTTTAGAAATGTGTAGGGATACACATTGTAATTTGTTGCATCCACCCATACGAAGCCGAACGAGGTTAGAGAATTTCTCGATCCACCAAGGAACCTCTTCAATCCCTGTTCGAGGTACATCGAGCACATAGATGTTGGTTGAGATATCAGGAAAAGTCCTCAACCGTGAGCATCCCCTAAGATTAAGGTCAATGAGCAATGGAAAGTTGATGCCAGAGGGAAGAGTCTCCAGATTTATGCAATTTTCAATTGCCAAACGATGAAGTTTAGTGAAATTCTGAATAGAGACGGGAAGCTCTACTAAACTTGGGATATCAGAAAGAAACAATCTCTCCAAAGAGTGAGGCAGTGTAGTCATGAGAGGTGTAAGCGGCTGAACAAACAAAACAAAAAAAAAAGAATTATAGAACTCAATCTTTCCAATATGGATTTTGAGATCCAAGAATAAAAATCATAGAACCAATAACAAATAATTTTGATAATTAGGGATTTTAAACTCAATGATTGAATAACACATGATTTTTGTTTAGATTTCCAAACCCAATAATAAAATACATGAACTAATGAAACAAATCTAAAAATAGCTAAGTAATTATTTTTTTTTCCGAAGTAATTAAAAGTATTCTTACTACTACAGTAAAACCTCAATAAATTATTAATGTTGAGACCGAGAAATTCTATTAATTTATAGAGATATTAATTTAATGATAATTTATAGAGGTATTAATTTATAGAGAGATTTTACTAATTTTGTAATTTAAAAAAAAAATTATATCTGAAAAACAGTTTTTTCTTTATAAGCAATATCTTTTTAAACCAATTACAAGTATAAAAAAGTGATTAAATTTAGAAAACAATACAAACTTTTTTCGATCAAGTAAAAATATTAGAAATGAACTCTACCAAGAATTAATAAAAATTAAAGAAAAACAAAAAAAAATAATAGAGTCATATTTCATTAAAATTTTTACATATGATAATATAAATATATCATAGTAATTCATGTATGACATATATAAGTTAATATCATATATATATATATATATATATATATATATTGATAAGTTTATACAATTATTAATTTATGAATTTGATGGGACCATATGTTTACATAGGATTTTCAAAAAAAATATTATCTTACTAATTTATCGATTTATGTCATTTTTTACACTGGTACCATCTCGGGACTGGAAGAATTTATTAATTTATAGGGGTTTTTAATTTATCCAGTATTAATATATAAAGGTTTTACTGTACTCTACAAAATTCATCAAAAAAGAAACTCTAAAATAATAAAAGCATGCAATTTTCATTTGGAAATTCTAGTTTTAAGGGCTTGATTGGTTATAGCTATAGCTTTAGATTTTTGGCTATAGATTTTAGGCCGTAGATGTTTTGGATGTAACTGTAAGATTTTAGCTATAAATTTAAAAAACAAAAGCATGATTGGCAAATATTAGTTGTATGCTGTAACTAGGGGTGTCAAAATGGTTAACCCAACCCAACTCAACTCATTACCCAATGAGTTTGAATGAGTTGAGTCAACCCATCAACTCATTTAACTTGATGGGTTAGATGGTTAAATGGGTTGACCCATTAATGAAATAAATAAATTAATAATTAAAATAATTTAATAATTAAAGTAAATTAAAAATAAAATAATAATAAGAATAATAATAATAATCACGGATTTAGGTTAATACCAAAAAAAATCACTAATTTACGTTTTTGGCGGAAAAATCACGGATTTACGTTTTTGGCGGAAAAATCACGAATTTACGTTTTTGGTGGGAAAATTACTAATTTATGTTTTTGGCGGAAAAATCACGGATTTACGTTTTTGGCGGGAAATTCACGGATTTAGGTTTTTGGTGGAAAAAAATTTTTGGCGGGAAAATTATGGATTTACGTTTTTGGTGGGAAAATCACGAATTTATATTTTTGGCGGGAAAATTGTGTATTCACATTTTTGGCGGGAAAATTAAGGATTATATTCAATCGGTTTAAAAATTTTGGTTAGACTCAAATTGAAATCGGTTTAGAGATTTGGATTGGTTTAATTCAATTTAACAAAAATTGATGGGTTAAATGGGTAAACCATTGAAACCATTGACCCATTACAACCCAACTCATTTCACCCATCAACCCATTTCACTCAATAACTCATTTGATCCATCAACTCATTTGAGTCAAAATTTTCAACTCATTAGGGTTCATGGGTTGAGTTGAGTTGAGTTGACCCATGAATCTTGACCCATTTTGACATCCATAGCTGTAACTTTATGTATATATTATGTAAAATTTAATATTTTTGTAAGAAAAAAATTTAAGTTAAAGTAAATAATGATATAATATCTAAAATTTTATACACGTATAAACAACATAATTAAAACTTAATATATAATATTAATATATATATCGAACAAAAGATTATATACACACTATATTAATATGATTATTATGTTTTAGTTTAAATAAACAGCATCTATATTAGACAAGAGAAAATAATAACAAAGAAAAATAATTAAAATACATGTATATATAAAATAATTAGTATTAATATAATTTATTTCCATTTATATATGTACGCTAAGGTGTAATATATATATATATATATAATTTTTTTGACAGCATATATATTATTTTATATGTGTAAATTAAACATGTATAACAAATAATAATACATTATGTATAGTTGTTTTAATATAAAACTTCAAAATTATATTAAATAGGCCTTATAACGAAAAAAAAGTGAGGAAGCAAAAAAGGAAAGAAAAAGAGAGAGAAGAAAGAAAAATATCTCACAGCTCATTTTTTTGTGCTATAGAAAATTTGATTTCCAAAGCTCATATATTTTCTTTTCCTCTTTTGTTGGCTATAGCTTTTTTTTTTCTAAAGTGAAAGAGTGATTGGTTTACTATATAGGTGTAGAAATTAAAATTGGCTTTCTAAAGCATCTACAGCTCCTTACAATAAGTCTCACACTTTTCAATCATTTTCATAGAAGTCAGCTTTTATAATCATAATAGTTAAAAATAAGTCTAAATGTTAAAAAATTTGACTAATATCTATATTGTATCTCATTTCAAAAAAATGTATATTTGATATTTTTTATTTTATTTTTAAGATTGCATAATCTAATGTTTAAATGCACTTAAAAGTTTCTATGAAAATATTACACTTTTTTTTGTAACACTTACACATTTAACACTTAAATAAGGTGACTCCATCTTCATTCATAATAGTGTTATTGTGTTTTCAGACCACTCTTTAGCCTACCACTTTTTGTGATTTCAAACCACTATTCGGCTTATCGCTTTTTGTTATTTTGAGATGTTAATCTTGTAATGAAACCTTAACATCGTCTTGTCAAATAAAAACGTAATATACTTTAAATATGTTGTTTCCACCATTTTTTGGGTTGAAAATATTTGATTTAAATGATGAACTCGCAAACGTGTTTTTCTATTTGATTATGATATATAGTTGTAGTTCCACTTGAGATATATGTTATAACAAAATTAGGTCCACAAAATACAAAATATTTTTTGGCGGGAAAAGTGATCCCGCAATTTTTCCCGCCAAAACACTTGTAAAAACTTGTAAAACCTTTAAAATACCTTGTAAAATTTTTCCGTAAAAATTTTCCCGCCAAAAAAAAATTTTTGCGGGAAAAGTGATTCCGCAAGTTTTTTGTCGTTAAATTTTTGGCGGGAAAATTTTTGGCGGGAAAAATTTACAAGGTATTTTAAAGGTTTTTTACAGGGTATTTATAAGGTTTTACAATGTATTTTAAAAGGTTTTACAACGTATTTATAAAGTATTTGTAAGATATTATAAGATTTTACAAGCTATTTTATAAGGTTTTACAAGTTTTTTATAAGGTTTTACAAGTTATAAATACCTTATAAAACCTTATAAGTACTTTGTAAAACCTTTTAAAATACATTGTAAAACCTTACAAAACACTTGTAAATACTCTGTAAAACCTTTAAAATACCTTGTAAATTTTTCCCGCCAAAAATTCTCGCCAAAAAAATTTCGCCAAAAAATTGCGGAATCACTTTTCCCGCAAAAAAAATTTTTGGCGGGAACATTTTTTGGTGGGAAAAATTTTTACGGGAAAATTTTACAAGGTATTTTAAAGGTTTTTACAAGTGTTTTGGCGGGAAAATTGCGGGATCACTTTTCCCGCCAAAAAATATTTTGTATTTTGTGGACCTAATTTTGTTTCAAATAAGGGTAAAATGGTCATTAAAATTAAAAGAGGGCAAACTTACAAATAGACTCTCAAAGGGGGCATTTTTGAAAAGGAGTATTGAAAAAGGGGCATTTTTAACAATTTCTCTATTTAATAATAAAGAAATTTTTTTTGTAGCATATTGCTCTTACAAATTAATGTTTTACTTTAAATTTTATTTTTTTCTTTTAAATTACAGAAACATAGTTATATAATTTGTTTTTACTCTACCAAGCATTGAAATTTTACTTCCATACTAAAACTCATTTAACACATTCAAAAATTTGAAATATGATCATTCTGGTTTTGTTTTTGTTGAAAGTTGAACTATATTATTATTACTAATAAAATTTTCATAGTATTACTTTTACTATTTTAAAATTTCATTTTTTATTTAATTAAAATTTCTGTTAATTATAATTAACATTAATATAAATAAATATAAATTAAATGAACATTTTAATTAGATTTTTTTTCCAACTATACATTAATTACATTGTAATTAGATTTTATTGTAAAAAAAAAAATTAACTAATGACATGGCTTTATTTAATTGGATGTTGAACATGATGATGTGGACACCTTAAGAGGAGATAAAACTCTTCCATTATATATATATATATATATAGATTAATTAATAAGATAAATTATATAATTTTTGAATAACTTATTTTTGAAAAAACTTCATATAATATAATTTAGTTTCCGAAAAAAACAAAGGTAAGTTTCAAAATGTTCAGTATAAATTTAAATAAATAAATTAAAGTTGGAAACATATCCTAAATTATTTTAGATTTTTTAAAAACACACCCTTTTAATTTCTATTTGAAAACAGCTATTTTGAGTATTAAATTACTAAAATATCTTTACTTAAAATTGATAATAAGTTATTGATATATCATGGATTTTACCGTTTTTAACCATGATATAGGTAATTTTTATAGTCTTTTTGTTATTTCTAGAGTCTTTTCTAGTCATTTTTAGGTATTTACACGTTCGAGACCAATTTGGAGCTTATGGATCATTTTGGAGCAAAACCGAGAAGTTATGCTACAAGAGCAATCTGAAGACAAAAATTCGTGCAAGTGTCGATCGACACCACCCCTGGTGTTGGTCGACACCAATACGTGACGGCAATTCAATTTCGCATCTCTTTGAAGTTTTGAAGAACTGCAGAAAGTGCCCCAAAGTTTTCTCTATTTTCAAAGAAGTCCCCACACGTTTTTAAGAACATATAAATAGATTTTTAGGGTTTTGTTTTAGAGATCTATCTATCCTGACTCTATTGTATTCTTTGGAACTTGAACCCTTTGAGATATAATTGGAGAGAGCTCCTCCATTCATAACATGCTTTCTGTTACTGTGATCATGTCTGAGTAGTTTGCTTGTTAGGTTTAGGGATTCTCAATATAGATTTAGATGAATTAGTAGAACGATAACATGTTAGGATAAAATCTATAGAGTTCTTCACTTTTAATTGTTTTTAATGCTAATTCTAGATTGATCACCTAGAATTTGATCATAGGATAATAGGTAGATTCGGGAGGTCATCTATTACTAGAACTATCTTAGGTGGACAGAAATGTCTAGATACATTCGAGAGGTGGTCTACGAATATCTTTGCACATATCAAACTTGTTATTAATGCTAGTCTAATTCTAGGAGTTTACATTCGAGAGGTGAAACTTCCTGATATTAGGTTTAGTTAGTCAATACATTCGAGAGGTGGTTGGCTATAAATTAGTGATTTGATTTCTAAAACGGTTCGATAATAATCCTGATCAATTTGCTAGATCTACTGTTTGTTTATTTTCTGAGAAATTCCCTAGGCCTGATGTTTCACTCATCTAAATTATATTTACTTCGATTTTAATTACTTATCTTGCTTTATTTTTACAATCTTTTCTAGTTAACTTAATTCAAAACCTGTTAATCTATTGTGTGAGCACGAGAGATTTGTGGATTTGGACCTTTAAAGTACTACAATTGATCTCTTATTTGAGAGAGTAGTCTTATGTCCAATTTGACTCACATCAGTTATATATATATCCAAACTTCATTGTCTAATATTTTTTAGGGATTTTAGTGGAATAAACAACTCAAGTATTGGCGTATCTATTTTAAAACCCATCAACCATATAAAAGAAAAATCCCTCAAACAAAGAATCTTAGTAAAAATACCCCTCAACTAAATTATTAATGAAGAAAATCTATTACTGGAACTATCTTAGGTGGACAGAAATGTCTAGATACATTCGAGAGGTGTTCTAGGAATATCTTTGAACATATCAAACTTGTTATTAATGCTAGTCTAATTCTAGGAGTTTACATTCGAGAGGTGGAACTTCCTGACATTAGGTTTAGTTAGTCAATACATTCGAGAGGTGGTTGGCTATAAATTAGTGATTTGAGTTGTAGAACGGTTCGATAATAATCCTGATTAATTTGCTAGATCTACTATTTGTTTATTTCCTGAGAAATTCCCTAGGACTGATGTTTCACTCATCTAAATTTACTTCGATTTTAATTACTTATCTTGCTTTATTTTTACAATCTTTTCTAGTTAGCTTAATTCAAAACATGTTAATCTATTGTGTGAGCACAAGAGATTTGTGGATTTTGACCTTAAAGTGCTACAATTGATCTCTTATTTGAGAGAGTAGTCTTAGGTCCAACTTGACTCACATCAGTTATATATATCCAAACTGCATTGTCTAATATTTTTTAGGGATTTTAGTGGAAAAAACCACTCAAGTATTGGTGTATCTATTTTAAAACCCTCAACCATATAAATGAAAAATCCCTCAAACAAAGAATCTTAGTAAAAATACCCCTCAACTAAATTATTAATGAAGAAAACCCTTACGTAAACGTTCATAAACAAAAAAACCTCTCCATTCTATAATACCGTCAAAACCCCATGCAACTATCGTTAAATCAACATTTTATATTATATTTAAAAATAATATAAAAATATTTTGGTTGCGAGTATATGTCATTCTAGCAATTTATATTTTTGTATAAAAAATCTGCTATCACATTCTAAATTTTTGTTATAAAAAGAACTATCATAAATAAAATAAATATGTTATCAATAATAAGTCAAACTAGTAATTATTTTTTCATAAACAAATCTGCTACATTAAGACATTTATCGAAAAATATAAGTCTGACGCTACTGAAACAATAAATCTGCTAATAAATCTGTCCAAATTACGAAAGTTTGTGGTATCATCATAAAATAAGTGAGAAAAAAATCTGCTACAAATTAAATATCTGTCATAACCTATTTCAAGTAAGTCTGCAGGAAAAAAAAATCTGTCGCAAAAAATCTGTCGTAGATAAATAAGTCTGCCGTGGAAAAAAAATCTACCGCAAAAAATGTCCCAATATTTTTAATATATTTAATGATAATTTTGATTTTTTTCTTAACAAAGAGAGAAAGGGTATTATGGTCATGAAAATAACTCAATATATGTCTCACCACATAAAAATAATTATTTCTCAAAAACATTTAAGCAGAGGTTAGTTTTCAAATTATAACACATAAATAAGATAAATAAGTTTTAATAGAAGTTTTAGTTAAAAAAATTTGGAAATAGGTAAGGTTAAGTAGATAGATACCTGCACTCTTTTCAACAGTATCAAACTCTTCATTGTACGCATGCTAATTAGAAAAAGTTTCTCTAAACGTAAGTCAGAGGGGAATGTTTCAATCCCGGTCCCGCTTAATATGAGCCATGATATGTTGGTTGAGATATCAGGAAAAATCTTCAACCGTGAACATCCACTAAGGTCAAGCCTATAAAGAGATTTGAGGTTGATCCCGATGGGAAGATTCTCCAGATTTATGCATCCTGACATTTCCAACTTCTCCAGTTTATTGAGATACTGAATAGAGAGAGGAAGCTCAACCAAATTTGAACAATCGCAAAGATTAAGTGTCTTGAGACTGGTTGCCATAGAGAGATCTGGGATTTCTTTCAGATTTTCAGATTTTTGCAAATCTATATCTCTTAGTCCTCTAAATGACTGAAATATAAGAAAGTTATGGATCACTTAAAGAAATGTCAACTAAAAACTAAAATAAGCATTTCCATCTTGATAAGAAATATGTAATAATTTTTGTGTAAAACTTACATGAACTCCTTCCCACAGTCTTTCGAGTTTGCTCCCCGACATTTCGAGTTTCACCAAGTTTTCAGGGCGAAATTTAGAAGGCATACATCTCATTGGGTAACCATCCAACCTTAAAAATCTAAGTTTATGAGGCAAGTAGTTGAAGCCTTTCGGTAAGTGCCATCGCACTTCTGTCTTCTTATCCCATTTCTTAGTGTAAACTTTTAGAAAAAGAAGATTGTGCATCCCTTTGAAGGCATTCTCGTGTATATGCAATTCATCAATCTCATCCATATCCAATGTTATACCTAAAACTTTTTTTGTACCCTGTAATAATAAAACAATAGAATTCACTTATGATATGATTTTAATCTTATATGAAAATAGCACAACAAAACTTACAGTGTTATCTTCAAGTAAATCACATATATCTTTTGCATCCATAAGGAATTCACGTTCTCCAGGCTCATTAGACTGTGAACGGACGATCTCCTTACCCATTTCTTGTAGTAAAGAGTGCATCTCAACAATTTCATTTCTTACATGTATGAGAGACTTATCCACAAGGTTTTTCAACCCGATATCAACATCCAATCCACTGTCCGCTAGTAGCAATTTGATGTCATCGACTTTTTCACCATTGAAAAGACATGCAATGTGACGAAATATCGCTTTATCTTTTTGGTTATTTAATCCATTGTAGCTGACTCTTAATGTCTTCTCAATTTTACCATCCAAACCATTTCGAAGTCTCGGCAGCATATCCATCAAATCCTCTTTGTTCCTACCCCGTAGATGCGAACCCAAAACGTTTAGACCCAAAGGAAGATTGCCAGCACACAAGGCAACTTCAGAAGCAAGCTCCATCAAACCATCAGGTGGATAGTTTTTCCTGAAAGCCGATCGACAAAAAATCTTGAGGGCAAGCTCATTAGATGGGAGACAAACATTGTAAATATATTCAATCCCATGGGCTCTTAAAAAATGCTTGTCTTTTGTAATCACAATGATTCTGCTTCCATATCCAAACCATTGAGTTTGACCTGCCAAAGTATCTAGAACCACTTGATCATCTAAATCATCAATGAATATAAGAACTTTATGGTGCTTTAGCCTCTCCTCCACTGCACCTAAATGATGTATCTTTATGTCTTTTTTGTCTAAAATTTTAGACAAAAAAACTTTTTGCAAATGCAACTTCATGTTATAGTCGTCCGAATTGGCACTATTGTAAATTTCCGTACTCTTAGATATGAAAGCCCTGTCTACAAAAACACTACTTTGGAACCAATGAGAAAGCCGACTATATAAAACTCTTGCAATGGAAGTCTTGCCGATTCCTGAGGAGCCCCATATCCCAACCATCCTCACTTCCTTGGATTCCAAATGCAATAAGGCACTCATCTTTGCAATATGATCTTCCATTCCAACAAAGTCCTTAAAATCATTTGTTGGAATGGAATTCAATTTACCCAAGACATTATTGGCGATTGCTTCAATCATCTGTGCTTCATTAGGCCTAAAAAGATGAAATATCAATTGTCACACACGACAAAAAAGTATCAATTGTCACATGTCAAGGTCTATAAGAACATATAATTGATATATAAGAAGTTGTACCAGTTTTGAGAATGATATCCTAGGACATTTGCTACATCTGTCAAGGATTGCCGCCAAAGTTTTGTTTCATCCTCTGTTTTTCTTTGACAAGTCTTCGCAAAAGCCTCTCCAAATTGTCCGGTTTGTTTCCTGACATGAGATGGATCTAAACCGTAGAAAACTGGTATAACCAGTTGACCTAATTCTTCCTTGCATCTCACGATCTCCAGCAACTCGTCCAGGCACCAGCTGGAAGATGGGTACTTCTCCGAAAACACAACCACCGCGATCCTTGAAGTCCTGATCGCTTGTTTAAGCTCGGGATCAAGCGACTGGCTTCTCTCAATCTCGTTGTCTTTGAAAGCAATAATCAATTTACGATCAAGCTCTTTGAGAAAGTGGCTGAGGAAAGTTACGCGGACGTCTTCCCCACTGAAGCTCGGGAACACATCGTATACCCAATTGCGGGAAGTGGAGGAAGAAGAAGCCATTAGGCAAAGGCAAAAAAGAAAATATTTCTTGGAAAGTCACAGTTAACTGAGAGGAAACACTTAAATGAAGTTAGGAAACACTTTAACTGAGAGGAAACACTTTTCTTGTAAATTTCATGGAAAGGAGAAGGAAAGAAGCTTGTAGAGTCTCGTGACCAAGTCTAAAGGAGACTTTTTGGTACCAATCGAATCTTTCTGCTACGAGAGCAAAGATAGCCATTGGTGGATCCAAAATCTTTTTTAATTCGGCAAAGTATACTTAATTACATATAGATGTGTTGATTTTTTTCTTATGTGTAGCTGACTATTTTCCAAAAGAAAATTATAGTTTATAGTGTATATAAATGAATATAGGGGATTTTTAGAAATATACTAAATATAATAAGAAATTTTAAAATTACACCCAATTTTACAGTAATTTGAAAACTACTCTTTTTTTGTTAAAAATTGACCAAAATACCCTTTACAATAGTTTAAGTATTATTTAAATATTAATTTTAAATTATAAAAATTAAATCTAAAACTAATTTTTATCGATATATGTTTAAATTTTTAATTAAAAACGTAATTAAATTTTTAATAATAAAACATAATGAAAAAATATTTAAAAAAGTATTTACAATGGTTACTTTAATCTTAATATAAAATTTTGAATAAAAAAATAAAAAAAAATTGTTGATAATATTATTTATATTCATAATTTATTAAAAAAAGAAGTAATTTAAAATTATATAATTTATAATAAATAAAATAATAATTTATATTTTTTCCTCCATATTTTTCTGTAGACTTATTTTATTTTATGTTGATTTATTAATAAAATAGACTTTTTTAACTAACGACTTGTTTTTTAATTCTGTTGACTTAATTTTTTGCATCTTCGATTTTTTTTAAAACAGTCGACTTATGTTTTGGCTCGTTGATTTATAACATAGTCGATTTTTTTAACTATTGACTTAATATTTATGTTCGTCGATTTATAACTTTTTTATGTCGACTTGTTTATTCATGATAGACTTACTTCATTTTACGTTGACTTATTAATATGGTCGATTTTTTTAACTGACGACTTATATTTCATTTCCGTCGACTAAATTTATTTTCTATCGACTTCTTTTAAAACAGTCGACTTATATTTTTTGTTGATTGGTTTTTTACATAGACGACTTTTTAAACTGTTGACTTATTTATTATTATTGTTGATTTTATAATTTATTTCGTTGACTTATTTATTCTTGGAAGATTTATTATATTTTTCGTTGATTTATTAATAAAGTAGACTTTTTGAACTGTCGACTTATATTTTATTTTAATCGACTTAATTTTTTTTTTCTATCGACTTATATTAAAACAGTCGATTTTTATTTTGGTTCATTGATATTTTACATTGTGGACTTTTTGAACTACTGATTTTTAAAAAATAAATTAGATAATTATTATTTGGCTATAATTTTCAAATAATAATTTAATAATTCCAACGATTTAATTTAAGTTATATAATTATATTTGTAATTACTATGAAAGAAATATATTGTATTTAAATAACCATAAATCTAGATAATATTTTATTATATATTTAAAATTTATAAATTTATTTCAATTTAGTTTTTTCGTACCTATATACTTTAATATATAATTATTTTCTTAATTTAAAACAAATTAAGAAAATACTAATCATTATCTAAATCTTAACTAAATAAAAAACAAATCTAAAAGAAAATTTATCGGGATCACACGATCTAGGAGGTTTAATAACTGATTGTTTGATTATGTTCGAGGCTAGGTTGAACATAGAAATTAAAATTTTAGTTAATTGAGTTTTGATTAATTGAAAAATATCACTTTTCTGAGAAAAAAAAAGACGATTTCGAGAAAAGCCATTTTCACGAAGCTTCAGTTCTAGCCGCCGCCGTACGTTTCTTCTCAACGATGTCTGAGGCTTTGCCTCCTCCGCCTCCTCCGATTCCACCGGATCCAGCTCCGCCTTCTCCGATTCTACCGGTTTCAGCGCCGCCTTCCTCTGTTTCTCCTTCACGGGTTCAATTGTCTTTCCCAATCGATGTGGAGATGTCAGATTTGTCATCTTCTTCCTCTCCTCCTCTGGTAAATCTGAAAAGTCATGATATTCCCTCTGAGAGAGGAGTTCTCGGAGTGGCCCCTTCTTCTTTTCTGGCACGGGATAGCGCTTACGTTCTTCCCTCTGTTCCGATAGAGTCTTCTTCTCCGTCGGTTGTCTCGCCAACTTCACGGGTCTCTAATCCAACTGCTGGAGTTTTAGGAGCTGGTTTCAACTGGGCAAAAAACCTTACCTCTTCAGGCAAAATACCAATTTCTTCAGCTCCGGTTTCGATTTCTACCGAAGGTCGTCCTAGGGTGAAGGTTCCAAACGCAGTATTTGAACGTGGTGCAAAACTTCACGAAGATTACATAGTGGGCGTTTTCTATGGTAAGGCACCATCTTATGGTAAGATTTGGGGAGTTTTAAACTTCCTCTGGGGAAAGGATAAGAGAGTAACTGTTCACAATCTGACCAATAATGCTTTCCTTTTCTATATTCCTTCACCATCCTTGCGAAAGCGTGTCTTGCAGCATGAACTATGGCGAGTGGGTGATTCTCCTTTCTTTGTTATGCCTTGGACGTCTGAATTCACTTTTAACCCTCCATCTCTTGATAGGGCTCCTGTGTGGGCTTCCATAAAGAACATCCCTTTTGATCTGATTACTCCCGAAGGGCTTAGCATCATCTGTCGGCCTTTGGGGAGAGCTGTGGATTATAAACCTTTCAATAGTATAAACTCAGCGGAAGTTAAAGTTGTAGTTGATCTTACAAAGCCTCTCCCTAATGTTTTGGAACTTGAGCAAGAGGATGGTCATATCTTGCTTTTGACGGTTACTTTTCCCTGGCTACCTCCACTCTGTTCAATTTGCAACGAAATTGGACATAAGTCTGTTTTATGTCCAAATGCTCCTCCCGCAGGTCATCAGTCGTCTAATTCTCGATCAGAAAATCTTCCCTCCAAAAGTCCAGTTTCAAAGCAACCAGGATCATCTTTGGCTGAACCAAAAAAGGTTTGGATTCAGGTTCAAGGTAAGAATGTTTCAGAGGTGGTTCATAATGTTGATACAACAGCTCCTTCTGCGCTTGTGACCTCTAATACTCAAGCTCATCCACCTGTTTCTCATTCGATGCCCCAATCCTCCGCAGATTTGTTAGTTACATCTGTGACTGATGACCCTGTGAAGGTCCAAAAAGTTAATCTTGTCACTGGCCAACTTCCACCATCAGAAGCTGGTCTGGTTAGTAGCTTCTCCGAGAACTTAGCCCCTTCTCACTCCAGGTCTGAAACTCCTTTTGTATTAGCTTCTCACACGGTTTCTCCATCAACTTTAGCTTTGGCTACTATTCCTCCTCCTAGTACTTCCAACCCTTTTGATATGCTGCAAGAAGCAGAGAGTGATATGGTCTTAGTTGCAGCTGCTCTTTCCCCAGCAAATTCTGGTTTGCCTTCCTCTTCGTCAACATTCTCGGAAAAGAAAAAGAAGAAGAGAAAGTGGGACGCTCAACACTCTCCTCCTCACGGTGGTGTTCTCTCCATTCTAGGAGAGAAGCGTCACTCCCACTAACCTGTTTTTATGTCAGATACCTTTTTTTGGAACGTACGAGGTCTTAATGATACTTCTAAGCATAGACCTCTCTTTAACTGGCTTAGATTTCGCTCCGTTACATTTGGAGCACTTTTGGAAACACATGTTCGAGAAACAAACATCAATCAGATTCTGTCAACCATTGGTCCAGACTGGATCCTTTTGTCTAATTACCAGTTTTCAGATTTGGGAAAAATTTGGATCATTTGTAAAGCTCCCACTAGAGCTCGGGTTCTTTTCAAAGATCTTCAGTCAATCACATGTGAGATCACTCTCGAGGACGGCACAAATTTTGTTTACACTGCAGTCTATGCAGCAAATGAAGAAGAGGATCGACAAAGTTTGTGGGCTTCGCTCCGGAATTTAGCGAGTTCTTTTTGTTTGTCAAGCAGGCCTTGGATGATTAATGGAGACTTTAATGAGATTCTACATCCTGCTGAAACATCAAATCCTAACATAGTCAGCTCCACGCGAGGTATGAGATTGTTTGGTGAGTGCTTAGCAGATTTGGGTGTTTTTGATCTTCCTTCTAGAGGTCCTAAATTCACTTGGACTAATAAAAGGTCTCTTGACCCCATTGGTAAGAAAATAGATCGATGTTTAGTGAATGGCACATGGTTATTACGGTTTCCTTTGAGCCATTGCACTTTTGAAGCCCCAGAATTTTCTGATCATACTCCTTGCCACATCAAGCTAGTTACAGACCCTCCCGCTTATGGAACAAGGCCTTTCAAATTTTTCAATTTTCTGGCTAAGCATCCCCTGTTTCTTGACTCAGTTAAAGAAGTGTGGGAGAGTGTTGGGGGTTCTGTTTTTGCTCTTAAGGATTTCTGTTTCAAGTTAAAAAAATTGAAACAACCCTTGAAGTCGTTGTTGAAGAATAATTTTAGTGATCTTGAGAAAAGGGTCTTGGAGGCGCACTCTACTCTAAAATCTCTTCAGTTGATATCATTCAATGATCCTTCTCCGCTAAATCTTCAGAATGAGAGTTCAGCAAAGGATATTTGGTCGGGTCTTTGTCTTACAGAAGAAAGTTTCTTCAGGCAGAAATCACGCATTAGATGGATGGGTGAAGGGGATTTAAACACTTCTTTCTTCCATAGTGTCACCACTGCAAGGAATGCGGGAAATGCTATAAGACATTTATTGAAACCTGACGGATCATACACTTCATCCCTTCAAGAAGTGCACGAACTTGCTGTGAACCATTTCTCTGGTATTCTCACTACAATAAAAGGTCAGTATTGTCCTGCTTTACCAGGTTTCTTGAACTTCTTAATTCATAGTACTTGCTCAGATGTACAACAAGAAGCGTTGTTCTCTACATTTACTGGTGAGGATATTAGGTCATGTCTCTTCAAAATGCCTCTCAATAAAACTCCAGGGCCAGATGGGTTTTCTGTGGAGTTTTTTAAATCTACGTGGAGTATTATTGGTCAAGATTTAATCACAGTGGTTCTCAAGTTTTTTCAAGACAGTTTTATTCCCACAGCTTTAAATTCTACTTCTCTTGTCTTGATTCCAAAAAGACCAGGTTCAGAGGAATTGAAAGATTTTCGACCTATATCATGTCTTAACACTGTCTACAAGATCATCTCTCGGCTGCTCACCAACAGGTTAAAACCTATTCTCCCTGATCTGATTCTTCCCAATCAAACAGCCTTTGTCAAAGATAGGTTGTTGTTGGAAAACGTGTTACTTGCTTCGGAAGTTATGCAAGGCTATCATCTCAACTCGAGGAAGGCGAGAATAACACTAAAAGTGGACATCGCAAAGGCTTTTGACTCGGTTAGATGGGATTTTCTCCTTACCACTCTACAAGCTTATCATGTTCCTATGCCTTTTATTAACTGGATTCGGGCTTGTGTTTGCTTTCCTTCCTTTAGTGTGTGCATAAATGGTGTTACTTCTGGTTTTTTCAAAGGCAAATCAGGTTTACGTCAAGGGGATCCTTTATCTCCAATTTTGTTTGTCTTGATCATGAATGTGTTGTCTCTTATGTTGAATAAGGCGGCAGAGATGGGTTCTTTTGGTTATCACCTTGGTTGTGAGGAGTTGAAGCTTACTCATTTATGTTTTGCTGATGATTTGTTGATCTTCTTGGATGGTACTGAGAATTCTTTGAGAGGAGTATTGTCAGTTTTGGCTGATTTTGAGAGGATGTCAGGGCTAAGTATGAATGTTGAGAAAACCTCTTTGTTCTGTTCTGGTTTGGGTGAGAGAGACTTGCAACACTTAACTAATGTTTTTCATCTCAAGCATGTTTCACTTCCAGTACGGTATTTGGGGCTGCCCTTAAGCTCCAGAAAGCTTTCTGTTAAGGACTGTGACCCTTTGCTATATCAAATAAGAAAGAAACTTAATTCTTGGACTCATAGGTTCCTTAGCTTCGCAGGAAGGTTGACACTCTTATCATCCGTTATCTCAGGTATTATCGGATTCTGGACAAGTGCTTTTTTCTTGCCAAAGCGGGTTTCCCGGAAAATAAATAGCCTATGCAGCTCCTTTCTTTGGCATGGCAAGGCTGGTATTGCCTCGGGTGCTAAGGTGGCTTGGCATGATATATGTTTTCCTAAGAAAGAGGGAGGATTGGGTTTGAGGCACATTGGTTCTTGGATCGAGACTTGTGCCTTAAAACTTATATGGATGTTGTTCTTTAGGGCTGGTTCTCTTTGGGTGGCTTGGATACGGGAAAAATACCTTTCACTTTCCTCGTTTTGGGCACTGAATGCCAATAATTATGCTTATTCGTGGATTTTCCGAAGGTTACTCAAGCTACGACCTAAGGCTCTCAAATTTCTCAGCATCAAAATTGGAAATGGTGATTCCACTTTCTTTTGGTGGGATCCATGGACCCCTTATGGATCGCTTTATCACTTCCTTGGTGCAGATGGACCTTCTCGTTTAGGGATCCCTCTGTTATCAACTGTGGCAGAAGTATGGAATGTCGATGGTTGGTCTCTTCCCAACGCTAGAACTGCGAGACAAGTCCTTTTATACGCTTTCATCTCCACTGTTACTTTCTCCTCTTCCAGTGACAAGGCCATGTGGGCGGTAAATGGACTACCATGTCGATCTTTTTCTTCAAAAGATGTGTGGAATTCAATTAGAGATTCACGAGATTTGTGTTCTTGGGCACCTCTTGTCTGGCACAAAGCGGTTATACCAAAACATGCAACTACTACATGGATTTTTATTTTAAATCGCAATCCTACTTTGGATCGTATGGCTTCTTGGGGCTATGATATTGAAAGAGATTGCCTTCTTTGTGGTTTAGCTCAGGAAACTCGGAATCATCTGTTTTTTGAATGTTCTTTCTCGGCTCAGGTATGGAGTTTAATAACACAAAAGCTGGGAATTTTATCTCCTCCTACTATTTGGGATCAGGTCCTCCTATGGCTTCCAAATGCTCTACCAACTAAGTATAGCAAACTGGCAGTTCTACACGGGTGGCAGGGTGTAATTTATGAACTATGGCGTGAGAGGAACCGACGTTATCATGATGGTCTCACCTTACTTCCATCTACAGTTGCAAACCTTGTCATTTCCACCATAGAAAACAAGTGTACTGCTTTGCACCAGCTTGGATCAAAAAGTGCTTTACCTATTCTTCAATGCTGGATGCGCACACGGTAAATGAGGGTACTGAGAATTGAGCTGAATTCTCTACTTTATCCATCATTATCAAGATATTGGGTTCGATACCTTCTTTTGTTACGTACCTTTTATTGGTTTATTTTCCAATTCTAGTTCTAGTTTTGGTTCTTGCTTCTTATTTGGTTCTTTGTAAACTTTTTATGTTTTATTTTATATAAGAAAACCCTTTCACAAAAAAAAATTTTAGTTAATTTAAAAATAAATTAATAAATATTTAGTTTACGATGACGACGTGTAACAATAAATTCCCTGTTTTCTTGGGAAGTTACGTTCGAGATTTTGTATGTGATTGTTATTAAAACAATAAAGTGTTGCTTTCGTTGACATTATTTTCATTTCCAATTAAGTCCATAGACGGTAAACTGTGAATGATTGTTCTAAGTTCGAATCAAATGCATAGAAACCAAATTTAGTCTACGGTTGCTAATTGAATGTTAATTTTTGTTGCAGAAAAATGCTTCAGGATGATGATGATGCCATGCCTTGCTCGAAGAATGTGTTGTTAGGAGATGATTGGGTAGATGATGAGGATGATGATGATGATACGTTTAGTGGTATCGGTGATAGTTTTGAGTATGATACGGTTAATGGTTCTGATGAAGATTATGAGGATCCTCCGGCTGTAACTTCAAACTTGAAAATGGAATCAGCTATTTATGTGGGTCAAGAATTTCAGAGTAAGGCAGAGCTGCAACAGAGGCTGAATATGCTTAAACTAGAAGAAGAATTCAACTTTCGAGTTCACAAGTCAGAGCCATCTCTTCTTGTGGTTAAGTGTGCTGGACCTGCTGGTGATGTAAGCTGCCAATGGATGGTAAGAGCTTCAAAATTAGTCTCCACTTGTGAACATTTTACAGTGCGGAAACACATATCAGTGCATACGTGTTCCTTAGAATCTAGAAAACCTGGAAGAGTGACAGCAAAATTTATCAGCCAACTTTTCCGGAATGAACGAGGCGAAGATGGTCATAACAGCAAACCAAATGATATTAGTACCATGATGCTCATCAAATATGGTTTTGAAATGAAGTATTGGAACTCATGGAAATCACTAGAACATGTGAAAGAATCAGTAAGAGGTACAGCAGAAAGTGGATATGAGCGTCTCCCAGCTTACATTCATTTGATCAAAAAATACAACCCTGGAACAATAGCGCATCTGGAGAAAGATGGTGAAGACAGGTTCAAGTATTTGTTCATTTCATTTGGCGCATGTGTGAAAGGATTTAAATTCATGAGAAAAGTAATTGTTGTGGATGGGAGTTTCCTTAAAGGAAAGTATGAGGGACTTTTGTTGGTTGCAACTGCGCAAGATGGTAACTACCAGATTTTTCCTATTGCATTTGGAATTGTGGATTCTGAAAATAATGCTGCTTGGGAATGGTTTTTCAATAGGTTGCAAGAAGTGATACCTGATAGCCATGACTTGGTTATAATTTCTGACAGGCACCAGTCCATTGCAAAAGCCATTACAAAGGTATATCCAGCTGCTCGCCGTGGAATATGCACATACCACCTGAAGAAAAACATCATGAAAAAGTTTAGAGGGAGTGAACATATGAGTAAGGTGAAAGAGGCTGCAAATGCGTATAGTTTGCCAGAATTTGCAAAAGTATTTGGTGAGATTCGTCAACAAAATGCAAGACTCTGTAATTACTTAGAGAAAGCTGGTGTCACTTTGTGGTCTCGTGCTCATTTTTCAGGTAATCGATACAATGTTACCACTAGCAACATTGCTGAATCTATCAATGGTGCATTGAAAAAAGCACGGGAGCTTCCAATTGTTACATTTCTTGAGTATGTTGGGGATATGCTTAGTAGGTGGTTTTATGAGCGTCGAGTTGCTGCTGCACTATATGAAGCAAACATCACGCCTCGAGTTGACAAGATGATGAATAAAAGATCTATTATTGGGAAGCATTTAAAAGCGCGTCCAATAAATACATATCGGTTTCAGGTAAAAGTACCTACAGGAGATTGTGTTGTTGACTTCGAGCATATGACATGTACTTGTCGAAGGTTTGACGTGCACAAAATACCATGTGTTCATGCCATTGCAGCTGCCAGAAAAACATCTTTGTCATGGGAATCTCTTGTAAGTCGTCACTATACGAAAACCTATTTATTTGGCGCATATGCAGAGATTATTTCTCCGATAGAAGAATGGCTTCCACCGCCAGACATCGCTGTCCAAAGATGTCTTCCTCCCAAAATTGGAAAAAAACTGGAAGACCTAAAAAGAGAAGATATAAATCTGCATTGGAGAATGCTACACAAGCAAAACGCCCTCGGAAAAAACATGCATGTTCGAATTGTGGTGTTTCAGGTCATAATCGCAAGACATGTTCGTCATGAGATGCTTTTTTGGAGAATGGTAAATAACTATCAAATTCATAAATTTGGTTTTGGCATGGAGAAATAAATTTTGCTAATCCTACTACTATTATCATGCAGGATCAAGTTCTACAACAATTAATGGCGTAACTTACGTACGTCTGATGATGATGTCATTATAGTGTTTTTTTTTTTTTTTTTCTTTGAATTCTATTGTGCTTTAGTTGATTTTCACCATTTGGAACTAGCTGGTAGCCTGGTACTGGTATTTTAATTTAATTTTTGTTTTCTCTTTTGTGTCGATGCTTTTGGAGTAAACAAAATTGTTTTTAATTTGCTTAAATATGATGGTTCACGCCCTTCCTCGGTTGGTTGTTTTATACGAACTGATAATATGTACCTAAAATGTTGCTTTACTACGAGATAGGTTTGTATAATTTACTATTTTGTTTATAGATCAAATTAACTCATAATGATTTCATTTACTTGGAGTAAAAAATAACAGTCTTAACATTATCATGAACACAATATAAAGGCCAGAGATTAAAAAGAAAAGAATTCAGAATTGTTTAACAAATCGTCGTCGAAAAAAAAGTTCCAAAGAAAATAATTAATACAAATCAATGTTTTTTGACTCATCAAAAATTTCTGCAGCTAACTTTGCACGGATTTCCTTAATGTGCGCATCGTCAAGACCCTTGAATTCACATTGTAGTGCCAAACATTCGATATACTTAATCGCATAAACTCCGCAATCACCTGTTATAACATTCTGTGGGATCTTAGTCGGTTTTGATACCTTGTATTTAGCGACACTCATACGTTGCTCTTTCTCTGGTGCAAATGCCTTTAGCATGTAGGGTATCATCTGCGCATAAGGCTGGACATATCCATCCATTTCTTTACTATTTGCATACCCAATGATGCTGTCATACACATGGATTGTCCTTTTTGGGATAGATATAGCCAATGCAGCCCAGTGAGCGGTTTTTATGTGTAACACCATGTAGATATCATCAACGTCTTGTCCAAGACGCTTATGTGTACATCCTGCACTAGGCAACTCACCCGTATAGTAATGGATAGCACCAGATTTCCATTTATACGTCTTAGTGTCTTTTATGAATTCTTTGTAGTTATGACCAATGGCTACTGCGAATCCAGTGTCCATAAATGCTATTCTCCCACCTCTATATGGACATGGACTCACCAACGATCTTCTCCGAAATAATGCCATTGCTGCATCAATGTGCTGCAAAACAAACAACATTATTAAGTGCCAATATTAAACAATACAAATAAGGAAAGATTTGTAGCTTACCTGATTACTAATATGTTTTTGCGGAGTCCTTAGATCTTTAAAGAATTTTTTCCCTACTTCTTCACCTGAACTTCCGCCTCGAATCGTACTGATAAAAAAATGTCAATTATTAATACTAATTAAACTCCAATAGAAACATATGATACGAGTGATAAGACAAAAATATCTGAATCAAGCCACCAATATTCGAACAAAGAATTATCAACCAGCCAATACAAAAGCACCCAGTTTTCAAAATTCCAAAATCCCCAATTCAATCTAAAAAAATAAAATTAAAAGTTAAAACTAAAGAGAAAGATAATAATTCATATCTACAAAAAAAACTTACAGATTACGAGCCATCCATTTGTCTAAGGCGGTTACCAATGTCTTTTGAACTGGCTCGAAAGGATCATACACCGTCCGTGGTCGATCTTCAGTTAGGATCTTGTTAATGACATCATTATTAGAAGTAAACGGGGATTTAAGCTGCGCTGTAAGCTTTCTACTCCTTTTTTCCTTATTAATCGGCTTATCCTTTGCCATCAAAGCTTGCAGTGATGTAGCAAACTTGTCTAGTTGCTTCTTCATATTTCGATCGCGTAGTGAGGATGTATCTGATAAAGATTTAACACATGATTCTTCTTGTCCCAGACTACAAACACTATACCCTTTGCAACCTACAGAATCATCCTCCGTTGGTAAATTATCCTCCGTTGATAAATCATCAACTGATATATCTTTTAACTCATATTTCGAAAACTGAAAGATTAAAATAACACAAATACATATAAGCAGATTGAAAAGACAATATCAATATGTAGGTCTCGTAGATATATAAAAAAATCAATATAGTAATCACTTTTTACGTACCGGCTCTGGATTTTTTCCCCTTGGTTTGTTAGAGCACGTGGTGTCTTCCTGAGAACCATTGTCTTTCACAAGTTCTTCACCCACAATTCCTGTTTCTTTTACTCCTTCTTTAACAGCCTCAAACTTATACATCCTTGTTTCAATATTCTTACTTGTTTCTTGTATTTCTTTGATGCTCACTTGCATTTCCTCCATCCTTGAATCAAAATTTTTAACAACAACATCAACGAGTGTAGAGAAACCTTTATGCAGCTTCTCTGCCATTTGCTCCATTGAGGATACAAAGTATGTCTTCAAGGCGTCATCGTTATGTTTCTTTTTCAGAGGCCTGCTTTCTTCATTGTGTGGTTGGCCATCTTCTTCTTCTACCATTTTCTTAGGTCCTTCTAATAGCCCTTTATCTTCCCAAAAATGTTTCTCAAAGATTTTACCCGTGCTTCCTGAAATTAGCAAGATCATATTCTCGACCCTGACATCGTGTTCTTCATCAACCCATACATCATCTGTATTATTATCCATAACACCTTTAACGAGAACCTGTAAAAATACTTTAATAGTGAGTTTGTATATTTCAACAGCAAATACTTTCAACGTTCCGAAATCTAAATTACAATATAGCTATATTTAGTTCAATCAACGTAGCTATACGCCTATACCTTAATTATGTATTAAATAATATAATCATATATTAGACAACACTAAATTAGATCAGGCATTAAACATAAAACAAGCAATCAAATTTAGAGGTTTAACTAGAAAAAAAAATGTGAACATAAAACATACCAGTTCCTTATTCTGGAGAATATCATATCTAAATCTTTTTCTCGATCCCTTCCATCTCAAGAGTGGTGGAAACTCCATCATATTTTTCATTAAGTTTCCACATTTCTTTCCAATTGCTGGTATAGCTTCATATGCCCACACTTGCAATACTTGGACAAAGCCATTGACACCATATGAATTTTGGCTCAAATCCGGCTTTGCTTTAAACACTGATTTAATTAGATGCTGGAAAGCTACTCTTCCCCACGGATATGCTTCAAAATTTTTACGATCAAGAACTAAATAGATTGCTTTTGAAGCTATTCCTTTCCCTGGATGACGAGCTAGCAATAATCGAAAAACCAAAAATAAATAGACGAGTCTAATCCTGTCTTCCTCGCCCCAATCCTTGCAATCCTTAATTTTTTCTTCAATCGTACTGTAAGATAGTCCTTTGTTCTCCCTCAACCCAAGTCGTTTCCAAACCTGAGGGTCACCCTCGACATCCATATCCTCTTTTTTCTCAGCATCCAAATCCTCTTGGTTCTCAGCATCCATATCCTCTTGTTTCTGAACATCCATATCCTCTTGGTTCTCAGCATCCATCAACCCAAGTCGTCTCCAAAATTTAGGGTCACCCTCGACATCCACATTCTCAAGAGGATAAGGTGCACAGTTTAGCCCAGTAATAATCTTAAACTCTTTCAAAGAAAACCTCATTGCTTGTCCACCGCAAAGAGTCCAAAACTCATACTTCTTATTCGTCACAAGTTGATTCACTAGAAGCTCATGCACTATTCTCGCTGACCACAAGAATTTACTTTCGTAGAACCTTAGAAGAACTCCTAATGGACCATTTCTTATTAGATCTAGCTCTTCTGATGGGATGTGGTTTGACAAAACGGGTAGGTTTTCCAATCCGGAATGGTATGTGAAGCTCCTTGTGAATTCAGGTTCTGTCCCACGTGTAAACAACCGTATAGGCAGTGATCCGGGTGCAACTGTTCAGTGCCGTGCCAAAGCTTTTTGGGGCTTGGAACGAAAAATAATATGTGGCCTATCTAATTTAGTTGAATAATTATTTTTTAAAGAACCTAAAATATAAGAGCATACACATTAGTGCACTCTTTATAAGAGTGTGACTAATATTAAAAAGAAAAATATTGAAAGTTGGAGAAGATATGCAAGTGGGATGTAGGATAACACCCGAGTGTTGGCATTATAAAAAAGAAAACAAATTTCTTCTCTCTATCTCTCTCTATCTCTTTTTCTCTCTCTCTTTTTTCTTCTGACGCTTCCACTACAGTTTAATAATTAAAAAATGTTTAATAAGTAATCTCATGAGTGTAGCGCTGTGTATGCTTTAAGCAAAAGAGGAAAATTGAACTACAATACAAAGTCAAGGTTCTAAATCTATATAGCGAAATGAATTATGCTAACATGGATCAAACTTCAAGCAAAATACATGTATGAGACAACTTAAATTTGTTGAACCAACAAAATATTTTTAATAATGTGGCCTAAAAATCAAGTCTATAAAATGTGGGCATGTGGCTGTGGGCGAATGCCCTTTATGTTAAGGGGTAAGCACGGCACTGCAACTGTTCTTGAAGTTGACATGATTTATCACCTGCTTGAAAACGAACACCAACAAAAGTTTGCAACAGAGATTTCAAAAGACGAAACTGACAAATAGATCAAAAAACTGAGAGAAGACATAAAATTGACCACGAAACCATGTAGTTGATGATGGAGGCGACACAGTGGTGAGAGAGCCGGGCGTCGTTGAAGAGAATCGACTTCTGAGTTTTTTTTTTTTGTTTTTTATATTATCTGACTTAAATATATCATTATCTAAAATAATTAAAAACAAAATATCTATAACAAAAAAAACGAAAAATGTGGTAAACAAATTTTCTCTAAAATATTTTGAGTATCTGTTTTTTTTTCTAAATATGAACAAATTTAATTTTAATATAAAAATAATATAGTTTATATAACTAATTAATCAATTTATTTTATTTTTATTTTCTGATTTTTTTATTAGTGATTAAGGGCAAAAATATCATTTTAGGAACCAAATAAGGTATGTTTCAAATATTTGAAAATTACAGTGCACTTTTCAAATTTCTATTAACATACAAGGTACCCCTTCAAATTATTTCTACTCTATTTCTAATAAAACTCCCACTTAGAGCATGTTTACTCATGAACCAAAATGAGTATCATTAACAGTTTTTTATTATTGTTTCATGAGTTGAAACCCAAAATGAGTATCAATAGACTCACCCCAATGATACTTTTCATTCAAATATCAACCTAAAATATATATATATATTTTTTTATTCATGGGATGATACCCACAAAAGAATCATGAGTAAACATGCTCTTACATCTATTAGAATTTGTTACACGATTCTTCAAAATCATAGAAGAGACCTCTATATATTTTTGGCATGGTTGTTAAATTTATTTTACATGGTTGTTATCTGAAAAAGGCATTCAATACAGAAAGTTATTTTGTGAATTATAAAGAACATTTGTGCAATTGATCAGAGGAAAAACTCAAAAGAAGAAGTCAATTCATGTTTTCGTCGTTATTATGTGAAATTGAAACCCAAAGCAAGTAGCAAAAGTGGTTGGTAATCTCATGCATGTATCTGGAATACAATATTCGAGTGGAAAGAGAAGGGAAGTTGTTCAAAGTGTCGTTGAAGGAAAGGGACTTAAATCAATATCATTATCCTCGTGGTCTGTTCTTTCTTGACTGTTATTTAGGCCCTGTTCGGGCGTTAATCGCAGCGACAGCGACTGAATATTAAAAAAATGGCCTTTACATCTCCTTCATCCCTTCTTCACATCTTCTTCGTTTATCCTAATTTCTGTCGCTGCGATTGAATCTCAAGAATTTGGAATCGCTGGATAAATCAGCAACACAACCCAAGCTTTTCTATTGAAGTCGCTTGTTTTTTTAAATCAAATTGTCATTTTCAGATCTGTACTATTTCTTATCTTCTTCTCCAATTTACAGAGTTGTACGACATAACCTAGCTTTAAGAGAAAAAAAAAAAAAGACAAAACACAGTGTGTATAAGGCAGTAGCTAGTTAGAATCGTGCGACTGTTAAAAGAACATGGCCTTAATTTAACAATGAAGCATCACTTTTATTTTAGAAAACCTTACTAAGAGTATAAAATTACAAGTGTCAATCAAATCCAAGATATATGATATTTAATTCAGCAAAAGTCCTCAAAATATTATTGAATACAGTTTACAGAAGAAGAAAATAAAATTATACACAATAGTCAGGCAGATAAGAAATGATTCGAGATAGAACGAAACATTGTTTCACATGCATGAAACAGAGACATTCATTACTGTTTTCTTTAAAATTCCTTCAGCCTAAATATGCAGTTCAATTGTGTTGACTAGATAAATATATTTGGAATAAGGGTTTCGAAGAAAGCGTGCTCAACAAGCCACCTTTTGTTCTATAGCTCTTTCTTATGACTTGTGTATCAATTATGCTACAAGTATTGTGTATCATATACCAAACTGACTGACTCAAATTTTGGTGGAATTAAATATACAAGAAAATTATTACACAATCCTGCAAAAACATTAATCCAATGTGATCTTATCATAGAAAATAGTTTCCGTAATAACAGATACCTAAAATTATAACTCTGCTTAATTCATGACTAATGCCTAGTTATCTTGATTTGTTTCATTTTCTCTCTGTCTCCAGAGTTTTCAACGTATTCAGTCTCGTTGTCTCTATTGCTTTCATCAGCTTGAAAAACATGTCCAAAGATAAATGGAAGTTCCACATAGCATTCGGCTAAATTAATGAAATCTAACACAAGCAGACAGTATACTACAATTCCTCCAGGTCTACGAATGGAGTTACAAGTTAGACCAACTTTATGGCTGTGGCAGAATGTATTCATAATTTCCTAATTACATACTCCATATTGAACTTGAAGTCAAAAATAAATCTAACTCGGGCTCCAGATTGGCAATCGAAGATTCAAAGTGATATCGAGTGATCTTGCAGATTGGCATAAGTACATCGCAGCAGATTTTTGTGTTACCCTTTCACATCATTTACAGAAACAATCAAGTGATCTATCATAAATAATAGTTTCTACTTCAACCCAAGAAAAGAGTGTTGTAATATGTAATGTTTATATTCAGTTTAAGACTCCAGCTTGCCCTGTTTCGTTTCCTGCTTCTCTCTGTGTCTTTACATTGCTTTCTCCAAATTCCCGGCCTGGCAAAATTACGTTCTCATCAACAATTTTTTATCGTCCCTTCTATCAACTAATTATTAAGCACAACAAAAATAATCAAAAAAAGAATCTGAACAGCATCGTATGAAATCACAAATTGAAACCAACTCTTTGGATGGTGTAAGAGTCTTTTGAATCATTGTTTAAGTAAAAATGCTCCTGTATATGCTCAGTGTCACAATTTATGAGATTTTGAAGTTACCTTAAAACTCTCTGCATGTCTCCTCCTTGTTTGTTCATGTTCCATCATAACTCGCAAAGCTACTCATTTCAGTATTCGAAATCAAAGATTCATGTCTTGTACGTGTTCATCTTGAGGTTTCTCTAGTGGTCCTTTACATAATCTGCAAAGAAATAAATCCAGTGATCTGTTATATAAAAATAGTATTTGATTGATCTTGCAAAATAATTACGATATATATATATAATATATGTTATAATTCATGCTTAATACTTGCCCGCATTCGCTTCCTGCTTCTCTCAGTCTCTACATTGCTGTCTCCAGACTTCACAAGTCCTTTAATATTGATTAGATTACCAAGTTGGTTCTCCGGTGATGAACAGTCTTCTAAGAGTCGTATACCCCATCCTTTTAATATACAGTGATCACTTGCATCAATCTGCATATCTACGTGATCGTAGTCCCGTTGAGCTAAGGGAGCATTATCTTCGTTTAGGGGGATACGACAGTCCAATATAGTTAACATATGACCACCCTCCCGAACTTCCTTGTAATTTGTATAAACATAGAAATCAGAGCAGACATCAAAGCTGTTCCCACATATGCCTTTGAACTCACATTTTACCTTGATATGTACTTCTTCGTCATTATTAGTTACCACTGCACCAACCCTAAATCTGAAGATTGGCTGGGAGAGAGGAACATGGAGTAGAGGGATGGTCAGAGAGGAGATTCCGGTTGTACGATGAGTGAAATATGATGGCACTTCTTTCACTGGAAATATCATGTAATTGAAAATAATTGATTGTTGGCGCAGGATAGTTTCTGGATCCAAGTTGAAGCAGTCCCAGAAATTGAGATCGGGGACACAACTATCAGGAAGAGAAGAAGAGGCCTCCTTGGACATATTGTCTGCTTCTATCATCTCCACCCCACTTTCATATCCACTCAAATCAACTCTAGTCAATGCCCCACAATTTGAAAAGTAAGCTTTCTTAAGATGTTTCAGTTTAGAAATGTGTAAGGATACACATTTTAGCCTGCTGCAATGCCTCATCTGTAGGTAAGTGAGGTTAGAGAATTTCTCGATCCACCAAGGAACCTCTTCAATCCCTGTTTTTTCTAGATTGAGACTTGAGATGTTGGTTGAGATTTCAGGAAAGCTCCTCAACCGTGAGCATCCCTTGAAACTAAGGTTATCAAGAGATTGGAGGTTGATTCCGGTGGGCAGAGTCTCTAGATTTCTGCAGTTTATGATGTGCAAAAACTCCAGTTCATTGAGATTCTGAAATGAGGAAGGAAGCTCCACCAAACTTGGCATATTCTCTAGCTGCAACATCGTCAAAGTGGGAGACAGCATCGCCTGGAGGGGCATAAACGGCTGAACCAAATAATCAATTTAGATATGTTGAACAATTTAGAAAATTTGTAAAGTAGACGGTATTTCCACAAATATTTATAAAATACGTAAAAGTTTTATTTTTAAATTGAAAAATAGACATTTTTCTATATTTCCTTTCTAATATAATTTTTTTCTAGTAGAAATAATTGTAAACGACTTATTTATTCTTTTTTAGTTTTTATTTGCTACATAATGACATAATTGACTTAAAGTCAGAAACATTTTTTTTTACAATATTTTTAGTTTGTTTTGGTAGAAATTCTTGAATAAAAAAAAAAAAATTACCACAAAACATATTAATCACTAAAAAATTTCTGCGAATCTAAAAAATCCAATTTTTATGTATTTGTAGATGTGACACTTTTTTATTTAAAAATAATGTATGTGATAATGGAAAAAATGGTGTACAAATGGTATGGTGATAATGTAAAAATAATGTATGATACTGATGTAAGAAGTGGTATACATGGTATGACAGTGTATAAGGTGTACAATCGATAATTTATAATAGTGTACAATTACAAAATACATTGAAATGATGTAAAATATGGTGTACATGAAACGATGAGATAGTGCATGGGTCACACTATACACTACCTTGTGCACCGTCTACAACATCGTACACCTTCACATATTTGTACACCACTTCTAGAAAGAGAAAACTATTTTTGTTGAGTATATATTTAAAATTTTTATAGCAGGCGGCATGTTAAGTGTAGTGTATTATATGATAGAAAGAGTTATGATCCTTATAACAGATGATATGTTAAGATTATATAATGAGATGTGTTAAATAAGGTTTGACACCTCTAATTATTTGAAAATTTGATTATGCAAGCAATTTTGAAAATGACGAGTAATAGATTGTACACGCAATATTTTCACTGGGATTCAAATGTATATATAGACTCCATGCACGGGTTGAATTTGGTATTATTATATACCAAACATATGTTCATAACATATTTGAATATACGAATAATTGCTAAATTCTGTAATTAGCTCAAACAAATATATATTTCAACAACCAAAGAATTACAAATTGAAAAAGAAATTTCTTAAACTAATTCAATATAATAGCTAACTTCCTTAATTATACCTAGCCACGGTCATTTCTGGTAAGATTGTTAGTAATAGAAAACGTTAAAAGATTGGAACTACATACCTGCACCCCTTTCCTTAGTTTCTCACCCATTAGGTTTTTCATTTGAAGCTCAACCAGATTCTCAAGACGCAAATTACAAGGGAATTGTTCAATGGCTGTATCGTTTAGAATTAGCTTTGAGATTTTGGTTGAGATTTCAGGTAAATTCCTCAACCGCCGGCATCCATCGAGATCAAGGTAGTTGAGAGATTTGAGGTTAATGAAGGTTGGAAGAGTCTCCAGACTCTCGCAGAACTTCATGTCCAATGTCGTCAGTTTGTTGAGATTTTGTACTGAGGAAGAAAGCTTTACCAAACTCACGCAAAACACAAGAATAAGTGTTTCCAGATTAGCGGCCATTGCAAGATCTGGGATTTCTTTCAAGTATGCACATCCATACAAATCCATTTCCTTGAGACATGTAAGCGACTGTACTCAACCAAACAAAACACAGAGCTCAGTGACATGATTGTCAATTTGTTATCTAAAAAGTGAAATAATTAAGCAGTATAAAATTACGCTACATTAATAACATAACAATTATTTTCAACGCTTACCGCAACTCCTTCCCATAGCTTTTCTAGCTTGCTAAACTGCATTTTGAACTTGATGAGGTTTTTAGGACTAAACGTAGTAGGCATAGATCTCATTGGATAATCAGGCCAACACAATAGTTTAAGTTTAGGGGGTAAATAGTCGAAGCTTTCAGGTAAGTGCAAATTGACTTCTTCTTTGAAAAGACATTTCTTCGAGTCAATTATTTCTAGGAAACGGATATTACGCATCTCTTTGAAAGCATTCTCATGTACATGCAACTCATCAATCTCACATGTATCCAATGATATACCTAAAACTTTTTCAGTTCCCTAAAAATAAAATAATGTCAATAAGAAAAAGAAAAAAAATCATAAACTTACACAAACGTCTACATATATATACTGCGCAATGAAAGGAGCACCATGAAAACTAAGAAAAACTTACAATGGCTCTAGTGAGTACATCACATATATCTTTTGAATCCACCAGAAATTCCCGTCTTTCAGGCTTGTCAATGGACTGTATGCGAACAATATTTCTACCCATTTCTTCTAGCAAACAGTGCATCTCCACTTTACCCCATCTTTCATGAATGAGGCACTTATCAACTAGGTTTTTCAGCCCGATACTAACATCATCCAACTCACTATCTGCAAGAAACAGTTTGATGTCTTTGGTTTCCACATGATTGAAAAGACATGAGATGTGACGGAATATCGCTTTATCTTCTTCTCTACTTAACCCATCATAGCTGACTCTAAGTGTTTTTTCAATTTTACCATCTAGACTTCTTCGAAACCTAGGCAGCATATTCATACAGTCATCCTTGTTCAATCCTCGCAAAGACGAACCCAAAACTTTAAGACCCAAAGGAAGACTACCAGCACGGTTTACAACTTCGGAAGCAAACTCCATCAAACCATCAGGTGGATATTTCTGCTTGAAAGCAGATCGACAGAACATCTCTAGAGCTAGTTTGATAGGAGGGAGACCCACCTCGTAAATAAGATCAATATTATGGGCCGTTAGAAAATACTTATTAGTTGTAACCACAATGATTCTGCTCCCACATCCAAACCATTGAGTTTGACCCGCCAAGACTTCTAGCACCATTAGATCGTCTAAATCATCAATAAAGATAAGAACCTTTTGATGATTTAGTCTCTCTTTCAATGCACCTAAATGATTTATCTCTATGTCCTTTTTCTTCAAAAGTTTAGATAGGAAATTTCCTTGCAAGTGCAATTTCATGTTATAGTCGTCCGGATTGGCTCTACTGTAACTTTCCATACTCTTAGATATGAAAGCCCTGTCTATGAAAATGCTACCTTGGAAGTGTCGAGATATACGGTTGAACAGAGTTCTTGCGATGCTAGTCTTGCCAATCCCTGAGGAACCCCAAATACCAAGCATTCTCACTTCCTCAGATTCCAGTTCCAACAATTCGCTCATATTTGCAATATGATCCTCGATGCCGACAAAGTCCTCAAAATCCTTTGATGTAGTTAAAAGCAGTTTACCGGAAACATCATTTGCGATTTCTTCAATCATTTTTGCTTCGTTAACCCTAACAAGGAGAAAAAATAATTTCACGAACATGAAACAATGTTCGCTCACGATAAATCCCATAAATCAAAGCACAAAACAATGGTTTATAGAAACATACTGAGTTACAGAATGATATCCGAGGATATTAGCAACGTCGGTCAACGCTTTCTTCCATCGATTTATCACGTCCTCTGTTTTGTTCTTGCAAGTCTTTCGAAATATCTTTCCAAAGTCTCCGCCTCTCCGGTTTGTTTCCTCACGTGGGATGGATCCAAATCGTAGAAAACCGGTATCACCATTATTTTTTTTATTTTTTTTTTTTTTATTTTTTTGGTAAAAGCTCACCATTTGACCAAACTCTTCCTTGTATTGCACGATCTCCAGCAACTCGTTAAGGCACCAAGTCGAAGAGGCATAATTTTTCGAGAACACGACGACTGCGATCCTAGAATCCCGAATCGCCTGTTTAAGCTTACGATCGAGCGACTGGCCTCTCGGGATCTCGTTGTCTTTGAAAGCAATGATCAATTTACGATCAAGCTCTTTGAGCAAGTGGCTGAGGAAAGTTAGGCGGACATCTTCCCCACTGAAGCTCGGGAAAACATCATATACCCAATTGTAAGAAGAAGACGAAGGATCCATAGAGAGAGAGAGAGAGAGAGAGAGAGAGAGAGAGAGAAACTAATTTTAGGAAGGAGACGAAGACTTTTGCGATTGAGATTGTGAGAAGAAAACTAAGTTATTAGCAGATTAATTTCTCGGATTTTTCTAATGCAAGTCGACGAAAGTTTCAATCTGTGTTGACTTAATCACGGTTTGACCAGAGCGGTTTCCCAAGGGGCAAGGTTTTAATAGTCAATTCTTTTTTACATTTTTTCTCCTTTTCTGTGTTCTTTTGGTATTGAATGTTGTACTATCAAGCAAACTCTAACCTCTTTTCTTTTTCTTTGTCCGGAACTCTTAAGCTCTAATTTCTAAGTGCAATTTATTTATAAATTCTTTTAATGCTCAGGTCAGGATTTATGGGGAAGCAATCTCAAATTATAAGCAATAATATGTCTACATGAGTCCGTGAGCACAAAGAAATTAGTTGTAATAAAACAAAGACCATGTTTTGCTCGATGCTCTTGGCCCTAAAATTTCTGAAAAGCTTTTGCAATAACTATGTAATTTCTTTGTTTTATTACAACTATATGTAATTTCCTTCACTAGTTCAATTGTGTTGACCAACTGATTTTAGCGTCAGTGTTTACAGAGAAGCGTGTGCAATAAGCTACCCTTGGTTTATTATTATTACTCTGTTTCTTGTGACCTGTGTTGTATACCAAAACTTAGATTTATTTATACATACAAGAAACAGATTAAATAAGTAAAACAATCAGAAGTTAGAAAGGTATAGGATCCAAGGAGACCACCGAAAGGAAGACCATCAATCTTGTAGATTCGGAGAGTTCAAGGATTGATCAAACATAAAATGAAACTGAGTTGTGATATTATTCATAATTATTTGGAACAGAAGGAAAAGGTAAAGAGTTTGCTACAGTGAATGCCATGTAGTTTAAAATGTCAACCTTCGAAGATTCAAAAAGTCATCGTATCTTGATTTGTCCTTCACGTTTTCTGCAAAAACAATCCACTGTGATCTTATAATGTAATTATTTTCCCAAATAATCTTAAAAATATCACAGTTGACACAAAATGTTCAGTTTATGACTTATGCTTTATTATCTTGTTTAGCTTTGTACTTCTATCTGTCTCTAATCCACTCTCTTCTTGCTCTTCATACTCATTCCCACTTTCAAAATCTTTCTTCAGCTCGAAACCTTTTTTGACAAAAAAAAAAAAACAGAGCTTGTTCATATTCTCTGCTCTCACGAATGTCTCACTTCTTGATTAGATGTTGCTAAGCAACTTCAATAATCTGTAACAGTTATATAACATAGCAAGATAAGATAGCGAGAACGATTAGAGGATTTCTAGAACCACAATAGATTTAAATAATAACTACACGCACTCAGACAAAATGGAGCTACAGAATCGATTCATAGTTTCTGTTTCATAATTGCTTTGGTACTTACAAATTTCTATTAGGATTTCCAACTGGACCAGTTCCTTTGACAGTGTCAGAAATTTATTCAATAGGCTCTTAATTAAGATGGGCGTTATACGATTTATGTGGAACTAGGATAAGATGTGTTTAGAGATTCTTGAGTTACCTAATAATGAAGAAGTTTTCTTGAAGAAGTTTTCTCGAAGAAGGAATGCGCTAAGGAGGGAGTTCCCACATGATCATCCTCCTATGTATCTTGCAGAATTTTCTGCATAGCAACTCAGTAGTACACCGCATCCTTTTAGTTTCAATGTAGAGTCTTCAGCAATGAAACGAAACTGTATATCCACGTGATTGTAGTTAAGTTGATCGGCTAGAGGGAAAGAACAGTCGAATATAACCAGACGACCATTAAACTTTGATGTATAGAAGCGTTGTGGAAAATCAGCAGAATCAAAGTGGTTCCCGAGTCTGTCTATGAACCGACAACATATCTGGATGTCGAATGGAAAACAAAGAAAGGTAATAGATTCGACATCAACCACGGCGCAAGCCCTAAACCTGAAGAACGGTTGGGAGGAAGAGAGTGATGAGGTAGAGGATATTGGTGAGAGAGTTTCCAGTAGTTTGGTGAGTGAAATATGAAGGCACTTTTTCACCTTACAATCTCAGTTCCTTGAAAACTGACTGTTGCTGAAGGAGAGCTTCATGATCCAACTTGAAGCAATTGACGAAATGAAGCTGGACTCTTAAGACATAATAATTTGGAAGAGAAGAGAAAGCCTCGTGATGGAATGGTAACTTAGAGTGAAGATTGTATGTTGCTGTTGCAAAAGAAGAGGAAGCCTCGTCAAGAACTGGTAATCTAGAGTGATTATTGCATGTTCCCTAGCCACAGCACTTAGACTACTATCACTCCAGCCAGCTTCAGTCAATGCCCCCACAATTTGAAAAGTTAACCTTATGAACAAGATGTTTCACTTTAGAAATGTGTAGTGATACACATTGTAATCTGAGGCCTCGCTGTTGTCGTTATCTGTGCTCTTTTGGTTTGTAAAATGTTAGTATAACTTATAAGAAACATGAGTATACTGTGGACACGAGAAAATTAATTGTAATTGAAGCAAAAAAAAAAAAAGGGAAATCAATTGTAATTTAAACCAAAAAATTGATGTACATTTTCAAAATATTATCACACAAGGACTTTCTTCTGTTAAAATGAGCAAATACTACCAACAACAATAAAGATAATCTGATTTTGATGATATTTTTTCAGACATGTTGAATCAACAAAAAAAAAAACATTGGAGGCTATAAATTCATGCTTATCTTGGTTTGCGATGACTCCAGATAGACTTGAAGAACATCATTTGCTCAGTCTTTGGCTCTGAATATGCAAACTTTTGTCTGAAACAGAGACATCCATCTTGGAACACATGTGATGTATTAAACAAGTATCAATAACTGTCTGAACATTTTGTAATAGACACTAACAAGCCTAAAGGCTGTAATTATGCAATCTCTATTCTACAAACGAAGCCTACTGATTTTAATTCAATTGTGTTTGACGATCCTACTGATTTTAGCATCAGGGTTTAGAGAGAAACAATCCAATGTGATCTTATTCTATAGAATGCTTTCCGCATTACTCTTGGAAAATAAACACATAACACAGAGAATGTTAAGTTCATGATTACCTGCTTTTGCTTCCTTCTTCCCTCTGTCTCTACACCACTCTCTCCTCACTCTTCATTCTCATTCCCACTCACAAAATCTTTTGTTGACAAAAATAATACTTTTCCATATTCTTTGCTCTCACAAGTGTCACCCTTCCTAGCTTCTTCATTAGATCTTACAACGCTGCTTGCAACTTCAATAATCTATAACAGCTGTAGCATAGCAAGATTAGACAGAGAGAACGATGAGAGGATGCCTAGAACCATAATAGAATTATATTATAACTACAGTCCACAGTCATAGTTTCTGTTTTTCACAATTGAATTGGTACTTAATGAAGTAGCAAAAATATATTTCATAGGTTCATAGGTCCTTAAATAAGATGCCCGTGACACGATTTATGTGTAACTAACATAAGATGGTCTATGAGATTCTTGGTTTACCTTATATAAGGTGGAAGTTTCACGAAGAAGGAATATTGTAGGGGGAGGTCCCACATGAACCTAACAGGAGACATCCTTTTATGTATCTTGCGAATTGGCTGTCTAGCGATTCAATAGTTTCTTCAGAACTCTCCTCCTCATCTGCAGAAAACATCCAGTCAACTATAAGGTATAATAGTTTTCTGTTTGTCCTGACAATATATTATGGGATATAAATAGTTATCTACGTACAATCTATTCCAAATGCTTACCATCCGCATTTTAGTCCGGAAACTCCTTCTCTCTAAAGCGATATCTTCACAAACACCTTGAAGAATATTTGGACTACAAGGTTGGTTATCCAGGGATGGAACATCTTCAGAAAGTAGAATACCGCATCCTTTTAATTTGAGCTGAGAGTTGCCATTCGTGAGACGAAACTGTATATCCACGTGATCGTAGTTGAATTGACCATCCAGAAAAGTAGTAGTGTCTTCGTTTAAGGGAAAACAACAGTCAAAGATAACCAGATGAGCACCCAAATTTGTTGTTCTGAAGTATCCTGGAAAATCAGTAGAATCAACGTGGTTCCCGAGTCTGTCTATGAACCGACAACATACTTCAATGTCGAATGAAACAGAGATTGTGGAAAAAGATTCGACATCAATCACGGTGCAACCCCTAAAACTGAAGAATGATTGGCAGACAGAGATGTGAGGTAGAGAGATAGAGGTCCCAGAGGTACGGTGAGTGAAATATGAAGGCACTTCTTCACCTAATAGTATCAGTTGCATGGAAAATGTTTGGTTTTGAATAAGAGCTTTTAGATCTAAGTTGAAGCAGTTGATGAAGTTGAGCTTGACCGTTGAGAAATAATCAGGTGGGAGAAATTTGGCCATCTCACTTGAACTACCATTCCAGCTAGCTTCAATCAATGCCACACAGTCTGAAAAGTCAGCTCCCTCAAGATGTTTCAGTTTAGAAATATTTGGAGATACACATAGTAAATTGCTGCATCCATTCATATCTAGGTTACAGAGGAGAGATAATTTCTCGATCCACGAAGGAACCTCTTCGATCGCTGTGTAGCTTAGTTTGAGATCTGAGATGTTGGTCGAGACATCAGGAAAAGTCCTCAACTGAGAACAATGAGAAAGATCAAGTGCAATGAGAGACTCGAGGTTTATTCCAGTGGGAAGAGTCACCAGATTTCTGCAGTTCATAATTTCCAAATGCTCAAGTTGATTGAGATTCTGAATTGAAGAAGGGACTTCCACCAAACTTTGGTTGTTCGAAAAAGTCAACCTCGTCAAAGTGGGAGAAAGCATGGTCATGAGAGGTGTACGCAGCTAAACCAAAAAATGAACAAAAGAGAAACAATTTAGAGATGGTTAAACTCATTTGCAAATAACAGAAATATCTATTTCGTGTAACTTCTCATCTGCAAACTGTCTTTCAAGTTTGACACTCTCTAATTGAAAATAACTTTCCTTAATCAATTTGCATCCTTTGATTGTTGTTTAATTATATTTTTACATACGATCTGTATTCATATTGCAATTAGAAAAAAGATGTAACTAGTAAATACTCATAAGGGATATTAAAAGAAATTCGACCTAGTTTGTTATATAAGTGTTAGTTAAATGTTAGCAAACGTAAATACCTGCACTCTTTCGCACAATATAAGCTCATCGAGATTCTGTAGACTCAAATTAGGGGGAATTTCCGCTGTTTGGCCTATATCAAGCCATGAGATGTTGGTTGATATATCAAGAAAACTTTTCAACCGTGAGCATCCACTGAGATTGAGACGATAGAGAGATTTGAGGTTAACTCCAGTGGGAATAGTCTCCAAATGATCGCAGTATGACATGTCCAAATCATTCAGCTTATTCAGGTACTGAATAGACGAAGGAAGTTCCACCAAACTCGAGCAACTGCTGAGTTTAAGTGTCTCGAGATTAGTGGCCATCGAAAGATCTGGGATTTCTTTCAGGTTTCTAGATCCCCGTAAATCCATATTCCTGAGCCCTGCAAGTGACTGGATTATATGCAACTAAGTTACACATTACTTGAAAGGATGGTCATCTATAAAAGTAAAACAAGTATTCCAATATCGATATTAATTCTAGTAGTACTAAAAACTTACATGAACTCCTTCCCACAGCTTCTCAAGTTTGCTCTGCTGCATTTGAAGCTTAACCAGGTTTTCAGGATGAAAGTTAGAAGGAAGACGTTTCAATGGGTATCTGTCAAACCTCAATAATCTAAGTTTAGAGGGCAAATACTTGAAGCGTTCCGGTAAGTGCCATCTAACTTCTTTCTTCTGGTCCAATTTTTTAGTAAATATTTTTAGAAAAAGGAGATTGTGCATTCCTTTGAAGGAACTCTCATGTATATGCAGTTCATCAGTCTCATCTATATCCAATGTTATACCTAAAACCTTCTTAGTACCCTATAATTATAAATTTATAATAAGAAAAAAGAGACAAAACCAATTAGTTACAATTCTTCATATATGAAATGACATGCATTTAATCATAGCGTGAGATTATGCAAAAAAAGCAGGAAAAAACTTACAGTGTTATCTTCAAGTACATCGCAAATATCCTTCAAATCCACAAGGAATTCCCGTTCTCCAGGCTCAACGGACTGAGTACGGACAATCTCCTTACCCATTTCTTGTAGCAAAGAGTGCATCTCCACAGTATTGAATCTTTCACAGATAAGGGATCTATCAACAAGGTTTTTGAGCCCGATATTAACATCCAAGTTACTATTTGCTAGTAACAGTTTGATGTCACTAACTTTCTCACCATTGAATATACATGCAATGTGACGAAATATTGCTTCATCTTTTCTGTTATTTAACCCATCATAGCTGACTCTTAGTGTTTTCCCAATTTTTCCATCCAAACCTTGAAGCCTTGGCAGCATATCTATCCAGTACCCTTTGTCCCTGCCCCGTAAATTTGAACCCAATACGTTCAGACCCAAAGGAAGATTACCAGCACGCAATGTGACTTCAGAAGAAAGCTCCATAAAGCCATCAGGAGGAGAACTCTTCCTAAAAGCAGAACGACAAAACATCTCAAGAGCGACCGCATTAGATGGGAGACAGACCTTGTAAATGTGATCAATCCCATTGGCCCTTAAAAAATGCTTATTTTTTGTAACCACAATGATTCTACTCCCACTTCCAAACCATTGAGTTCGACTCGCTAAAGCATCTAGCACATCTTGATCATCTAAATCATCAATAACGATGAGAGCTTTCCGGTGCTTTACCATCTTTTCCATTGCACCTATATGATCTATCTTTATGTCCTTTTTGTCAAAAATTTCAGCTAGAAAGGCTCTTTGCAAGTGCAACTTCATGTTATAGTCAACAAGATTAGCTCCACTGTAAACTTCCATACTCTTAGATATGAAAACCCTGTCAATGAAAACACTACTTTGAAACTGACAAGAGAGTTGACTAAATAGAGCTCTTGCAATGGTAGTTTTGCCAATTCCCGAGGGACCCCATATCCCGACCATCCTCACTTCCTCGGATTCCAAGTGCAGCAATGAACTCATCTTAGTGATATGATCTTCAATTCCGACCAAGTCCTCAAAATCATTTGATGGAGACAAATTCATTTTACCCAAAATATCATTGGCGATTTCTTTGATCATGCTTGCTTCGTTATCCCTAATTAGGAAACAGACCATTTCACAACCATGTTTGCTAAATAACAACTAATAATGTTCGTTAAATAACAATAAATGATTCATAAAGTCGTACCAGGTAACAATATGATATCCAAGGATATTAGCTACATCGGTCAGAGCTTCCTTCCATCGGATTTTCTCGTCCACTGTTTTATTTCGGCATGTCTTTTCAAAGATCTTCCCAAAGTCTCCGGTCTGTTTCCTCACATGGGATGGATCCAAATGGTAGAAAATGGGTATCACAAGTTGGCCAAACTCTTTCTTGCATTTCACAATCTCCAGTAGCTCGTTAAGGCACCAGCTTGAAGAGGCATAGGTTTTGGAGAACACAACCACCGCAATTCTCGAATTTCTAATCCCATGTTTGAGCTCGGGATCGAGTGACTGGCTTCTCTCGATCTCATTGTCTTTGAAAGAGATGATCAGTTTCCTATCCAGTTCTTTTAGAAAGTGGCTGAGGAATGTGTTGCGGACATCTTCTCCACTGAAGCTCGGGAAAACGTCATATGACCAATTCCGAGAAGAGGAGGAAGAAGAAGAAGCCATAAAGAGAGGTGATTCTGGAGAAATTCAGAGTTGAAGTGAGGGCTCGCGTGGTTGTTAAGAAACCCTATAAATTGCAGTAGCTGGTACCTAGCAATTGCATCATTGTTTCTTGGAATTTTCCTCTTTTGGACTGGTTCTTGACTTGACTTAATCACCACCACACAAGCCAAAACCCTGTTTAATTATTACATTAATATCTGATTATTTTTTGTAAGATCAGATATCAATGTAATTTCCCAAGTCACTTTCCACATCACAAGTCAAAGTTTGAAATTTTCCAAGTCACTTTTCTACCAATAATCCCCGCAAGAACACATCCCATTCTTGAAATGATGAAACCGAGCCGGATCCCTTAAAACAATCTTACGTCCCACAACTCTGGAGATTAACTTAATCACTGTGTGACAATCTTCACAAACTCGTAGATTTTTCATCACAGTCACTGTACTTCCTTCCACTGTATTAATCAACCCAAACGCAATAGCAAGCCTCTCACTGTGATACCACAACATCTCTTCTTTCTGTTCATCTTCAACATCATGTAAAGCAGATCTATAATCAGGAACATAGCCCAGTTCCTTCAACTTCTCTCTCAGAAACTCCAACTCCTCAAATATTCTCAAGCAATGTGGACGATCACCGGAGAAAAACTCGTGCTTTTTCCCTCTAATCACAACCCAACTGCTCCCGGGTTTCTTCATAATCCCCTTCTGCTTCATCTTAACTCTCAATTTCGATACATTCGACCATCTACCAGCAGAAGCATATATATTTGACAACAAGACATAAGCAGCGCTTGATTTTGAGTCCAAATTAAAAATGGCTGCAGCAGCTTTCTCGCCTCTATCTACATCAGAATGCATCCTACAAGCACTAAGTAAAGCCAACCAAACCATTTCATTAGGTTTCACAACCATGCTCTCGATAAGTTTTTCTGCTTGTTTCAATTCCCCGCATCTTCCCAAGATATCAACCATACAAGTGTAGTGTTGAATTTTTCTATCGATATGATTTAGTCCGCTTGACATGTAATAGAACAGCTTTCTTCCTTTCTGTAGGAACCCGCAATGGCTACAAGCAGAGAGCAAGCCAGTGAAAGTTATCTCATCTGGCTCTTTGTTTAAGCGAATCATTTGACCAAATATGACAAACGCCCACTTTCCACGCCCATGCTGTGCGCAGCCAACAATAATGGAATTCCATGACACAATGCTCTTCTTGAAGATTTCTGTGAACACTGAAACGGCATCGTTAACGTTTCCAGAATCGCTGTACATTACAACAAGAGAATTACCCACAAAGGCATCAGTTCCTAAACCGAGCTTCACAGCAACTCCATGTATCTCCTTACCCCAATCCAATGTTCCCAAAGCAGAGCAAGAGTTTAATCCGCTAGCAAATGTTGATTGATTTGGTAAGATACTGTTTCTTATCATCTCGGAGAAAACATTTAACGCATCTTCATGCTTTCTGTTCAGACTATACCCTGACAATAGAGCAGTCCACACAGCAACCTTTTCATGAACCATCTCGTCAAACACCTTACGAGAATCCTCTGTTCTTTTGCAGTTTGCATAAAAAGTTATGAGCGAAGCAGATACATATTCTTCATATAAAAACCCCGTCTTGATGATCAAGCCATGAACTTGTATCCCCATATGAAACGCTGGAGAATTCGCGCAGGCGGTGATTACACAAGTGAATGTTCTGGAAGTCGATTTTATGCAACAACCCAACATGTTCTTAAACAAAACGAGAGCTTCTCCGGTCCACCCATTCTGGTCTAAACCACAGATCATTGTGGTCCACGAAATAACATTCTTCCGAGGCATTTGCTTAAACAACTTCAAGGCATCGTCTACTTTACTAAACTGTAAATACCCATGAACCATCGCATTCCACGCTGCAATATCTTTCACAGGCATTCGACAAAACAATCTCTCCGCTTGATCAACCATACCCGACCTAAAGCACCCATTCACCATCGCTGTCCATGAAACCACGCTTCTCTCAGGCATTTCATCGAACATCTTCACTGCAGTATCTATATCACCACACTCCACACTCCACACAACCACTGATCATCGAATTCCACGAGACAACATCTCTCACAGGCATTTCGTCGAACAGATTCAACGCATCAACCAATCTATTACTCCTCGTGTATCCCGTAATCATCTTGGTGTAAAGGCTCACATGCGGAGATGGAACCTGATCGAAAACCTCTCGAGCCTCGTCGAGTCTTCGATTCAACAAGTGATTACATATCAAAACTTCGCGATTCTGAAACTCCACAGTAACTGAGAAATTTCTATAGCATTTCCCATGGATAACGTGAGATATAGAGAAAGCTAGAAACCTGAATCGTTGAAAAATGGCACGACTCCACATTTCCTACAACGGTCACATTAAAACAATCACAAGGCCACATTCAACGTAGCTTCGTGTATAGCATCGGAAAAGGCTCTTGTTAAAGTTCCAGAGTCAACAAAAAGTTTTGAACTTACCGACAAAATTGGCTTCGCGATTTTGAAGCTTCTGGACCGGTTAAAATTGAATATTACCGGTTTAGTAAGGACTGGGACAATGTAGGTAAACGAGGATCCTCTAACTATATAACAAACTCTACTAACTTGAATAACAGAAAATTTTATCCACATTTCATTCTTTGATTCCTTCGTTTTTCATAGCTTCTCATATCTCGATTCTCAGATTACTCCTGTCTGCAATGTTTGAGCTCGTTCTTCAGTTGAAAGATCTCCAGCGCCTCGCGATTCTCTGCAACCTCCGACTTTTGAATCCATGGATAGCATTCTTCTCTCTACTTCTTGACGAGGTGGTGACAATCCGGGATTATCAATCACCAATGAAGTTCTTGAACCTGTTGTGCATCATGAGTAACTGTTGCAGTTCTCAAATTTTACTCAGGTTTTCTTAAACTCTCTCTTTCTCAAGATTTTTCATTCATTCTTCCGTTTATTACAAGGACACACACAGACACATACTTATACAAGTTTTATTTCACTAGCTAGTAGCTACTCACTTACCCTTACTCTCTCATCTTACTTCTACAATCTAGATTCACTTACACAAGCAATCCACTCCATCATTAGACTCCAACCACTCTTAACTATTCAGACCTAACACCCTCTTCTAACTTAGTACTTAGCTTAGACAACAACACACTCTTTCTTTTCATTTGGGCCTTAGTTTATTCGGAGCCCATTACTAAAAACAACCCTAAGCCCATAATCCTTTTGTTGACTTTTCTTCTTCTTCTTTGACTCCCTTCTTCTTCGACGCTTTTCTTCTTCTTCAACCAAGTTTCTTCTTCTTCTCCTCACTGTAATTCTTTTGATTCTTAATCATCTTCTCTTTCTCAATTGCAGGTTCAATCGGAGACTCAACCTTCAACAGTAACTCGAGCTCAGTGGCGTTGTGAACAGCAATTTTCTTGAATCCATTGGGAAGATAGTGGCAGGTTTTCTTGTCAGACCCGTAACCAACATTGGGCATCAAGGTGACACCTTTGAACTTTTTTCTCACCCGGGACTCAATACCATTTGGTCTTCTCCAGCTTTCCTGAACAATAAAAAACAAAAAAGAGTTGGAGACAAAAGAACTACTAAACAATATAATTCAACATTTTGTTAGAGAATCAAAATAGATCTCTATTTCTTGTTCCGTCTAGAACGAGCCAAAAGATGTTTGATTCTCTAACAAAATACTTCATGACCTTTTTCGTGAGCAACCGGACCGCCATTTTTACTACCCAGTTGTGTATTTTTGACAGGTATTTGATAAAGCAAATGACGAAACAGAGTAAGTTTTTGCTGTCAAAGTTTCTGGAAGAAGCAAAGTAAACCTTGCATTGGACGGTTCCATCCCAACCCTATCAGATTCTCCAGATGTGTTCCCTTCACATTGTCTACAAAAAATTTCCAGTTGTCACATTTTTTATAAAAAAGTTTCTGATACTTTTGAAGAATTTACTGCTATTTTGATGCTTACCTTGATTTTCTTCCTGTTTATCTCTGTCTTTACACCACTGTCTCTTCTCTGTGATCAGATTCTGATAAGTTTGAAGATGTGATCTCTCTTCTCTCTTATCTCTTCTCAATGTACGATAGAATCTAAATATGATATCTCTTATTCTCAATACCAACTGTTTGTACAAGTAGAGCTCTAGAGCATCATCTTCTCTAGCTCACTACCCTCAAATCCCACGCAGGAGAAGTGTACAACAATCAGCATGCCCGATCTCTAAACAATGATATCAGTATTTAAACCCCAAAAGCTGTAAACAAGTTTGTCACCGATATTTTTTTGAGAACTTAAAAATATCTTCTTCTTCAAGTAAGCTTCCTTCTCACGTGCCTCCTCACTTGCACGTGTCTTCTTCTGCCTCTTATGAACTTATCAGATTCACTGCCAAGATCGCTATCGTTACAGTCTTCCCACTCTTCACTGCAACCAATGTCATTGCCTAGATCATTATTGGCTTCAGAGAGTCTTAGACCACATCCTATTAGTTTGAGCTCATCGTCGTCTTGAGTTAAGTGAAATTGTATATCCACGTGATCATAGATAAGTTCAGCTAGAGGAGCATTGTCTTCGTTAAGAGGGAAACAGCAGTCAGATATAACCATATGACTACCCTTCTCAAGTACCGCGAAGACCTCGTGTTGATAAGGGGGCTCAAAATAGTTCCCAAGTCTGCCTGTGAATCGACAAGATACCTGGACCTGGAATATACTACCTAAGTCAATAGATTCAGTATCAACCAAGGCGCAAGCCCTAAATCTGAAGAATGGTTGAGAAGGAGAGATGTGAAGAAGAGGGATATTGGTCAGCGAGGTTCCAGGAGTTCGGTGAGTGAAATATGAAAGCATTTCTCCACCTGACAAGATTAGTTGCTTGAAAATTGATTGTTGCAGAAGGAGAGCTTTTTGATCCAAGTTGAAGCAGTTTCTGAATTTGATACAGACAGGTAACTTAGAGTGAATATTTTCTGTTGCCATTGCCACAGCACTTGGAATGTTATCCCAACTAGCATGAGACAATGCCTCACAGTCTGAAAAGTCTACCGTCTCAAGTTTTTCCAGTTTAGAAATGTTTAGGGATACACCTTGTAAATTGTTGCATCCAATCATACTTAGGGAAGAGAGCCTACAGAAATCCTCGATCCACCAAGGAACCTCTTCAATCCCTGTTCCATCTAGAACTAGCGAAAATATGTTGGTTGAGATATCAGGAAAACTCCTCAACCGTGAGCATCCAGAAAAATCAAGCTGTTCGAGTGATTCGAGGTTGACTCCAGTGGGAAGAGTCTCCAGATTCGTGCATCGTGCAATGTTCAAATGCTCAAGATTATGGAGATTTTGAAATGAAGAAGGAAGCTCCACCAAACTTGGGATATCCGAGAGAAACAGCTTCGTCAAAGAGGGAGACAGCATGGTCATGAGCGGTGTAAGCGGCTGAACCAAAAATAATTAGAGATGCCAAGATAAGAGGTGAGTTTAGAAAAAGATATGAAGAAAACATTAGACTAAGAACATACCTGCACTCTTTTCCACAATTTCTCACTCTTCATGTCATACAAGCCAAGATAATCGAGATTCTCTAAATGCAACTCAGTGGGAAATTCTTCTATGGCTGTTTCGCTTAGATAGAGAAATGAGATAGTTGTTGAGAGATCTGGAAAACTCCTCAACTTTGAGCATCCATTGAGATTGAGGCAATAAAGAGATTCGAGGTTGATTCCAATGGGAAGAGTCTCCAAATTTTCGCAAAGTTCCATCTGCAATTCCTCTAATTGATTAAGATATTGAATTGTGGAAGGAAGCTCCACTAAACTTGAGCAATAGCTAATATCAAGTTTCTTGAGGTTAGTGGCCATAGAAAGATCTGGGATTTCTTTCAGGTTTTTAGATCCCCGCAAATCCATATTCCTGAGCCCTGTAAGTGACTGAAGTATAGGTAAGTTACACATCACTTGAAAGGAGTAACATTTAATGTTTAAAATAAGCATTCTAAAAACTTACATGAACTCCATCCCACAACTTTTCGAGTTTGCTCTCACACATTTGAAGCTTAACAAGGTTTTCGGGACGAAAGTTAGAAGGCATACATCTCAACGGGTATTTTTCCCAACTCAGTAATCTGAGCTTAGGGGGTAAATGATCGAAACCTTCCGATAAGTGCCATCTTACATCTTTCTTCTGTTTAGTGTAAAAATTTATAAACATGAGATTACGCATCCCTTTGAAGGCACTCTCATGTATATACAGTCCATCAGTCTCGTTAATATCCAGTGCTATACCTAAGACTTTTTTAGTACCCTGGAATTATAAGATCAATAAAAAGAGAAAAACATTTAGCTAAACAAACACCTTACAATTCTTCGTTTATCAAATGACATGCTCTTGTTCTTATAGAGTGAGATTTATGAAAAGACCACGAAACTTACAGTGTTATCTTCAAGTACATCGCAGATATGCTTCGAATCCACAAGGAATTCCCATTCGCCAGGCTCATTTGACTGTGCACGGACAATCTCCTTACCAATATGTTGTAGTAAACGATGCATCTCAATAGTATCCTCTCTTACATATACGAGAGACTTATCAACAAGGTTTTTTAACCCAATATTAACATCCAAGTCACTATCTGCTAGAAGCAACTTGATGTCATTTACTTTCTCACCATTGAAAAGACAAGCAATGTGACGAAATATTGCTTCATCCTTTTTGTTATTTAATCCATCGTAGCTGACTCTTAGTGTCTTCTCAATTTTCCCATCCAAATCATTTCGAAGCCTCGGCATCATATCCATCCAGTCCTCTTTGTCCCTACCCCGTAGATACGAACCCAAAACCTTAAGACCCAAAGGAAGATTACCGGCACGCCATGCAACTTCAGAAGAAAGCTCCATAAAACCATCAGGTGGAGAATTCTTCCTGAAAGCATATCGACAAAACATCTCAAGAGCGAGTTCTTCAGATGGGAGACAGGCCTCGTAAACGTGATCAATCCCATGGGCCCTTAAAAAATGCTTATTTTTTGTAACCACAATGATTCTACTTCCACTTCCAAACCATTGAGTTCTACCCACTAAGGCATCTAGCACATCTTGATCATCCAAATCATCAATAATGATAAGAACTTTTTGATGCTTTAGCCTTTCTTCCATTGCACCGATCTTCATGTTCTTTTTGTCCAAAATTTCAAACAGGAAATTTTCTCGCAAACGCAACTTCATGTTATAGTCATCTGGATTGGCTCGACCGTAACCTTCCATACTCTTAGATATGAAAGCCCTGTCTATGTAAACACTACTTTGGAACTGACTAGAGAGATTACTAAATAAAGCTCTTGCAATGGTAGTCTTGCCAATTCCCGAGGTACCCCATATCCCAACCATCTTCACTTCGTCAGATTCCAAATGCAACAACAATCTCACCTTCGCAATATGATCTTTGATGCCAACAAAGTCCTCAAAATCATTTGATGGAGTTAAATTCAGTTTACCTAAAATATGACTGGAGATTTCTTCAATCATTGTAGCTTCGCTATTGCTAACGAGAAGAAAAATCAATGCATAAACATGAAACAAATATCAGTGATCACACCTCACGTTGAAACATTTATTCAAGACAGCTTTTAAACACATACCAGTTCTTAGAATGATATCCGAGGATGTTTGAAACATCAGTCAACGCTTGCTTCCACAGATTTTTCACTTCCTCAGTTTGGTTCTAGCAAGTCTTTTTAAATGCCTCTCCAAACTCTCCCGACTGTTTTCGAAGATGAGAAGGATCCAAATAGTAGAAGATTGGTATCACTTGTTGGCCCAAATCTTTATTGCATCGCATAATCTCCAACAGCTCATTTAGACACCAGCTTGAAGAGGCATAGTTTTTAGAGAACACAATCACTGCAATCCTTGAATCTTTAATCGCCTGTACAAGCTCTGGGGCTATTGACTGGCTTCTCTCCATCTCATTGTCTTTGAAAGTAATGATCGATTTCCGTTCCAGCTCCCTGAGAAAGTGGCTGAGGAATGTTTTGCGGACATCTTCTCCACTGAAGCTTGGGAAAACATCATAGGACCAATTGCGAGAAGAGGAGGAAGAAGAAGCCATTAAGAGAGGAGGAAACAAATGTTAGACGTTTCTGGGAAAAAAGATCAGAGGAGAAGTGATTTGCCCATATATAACTTAGCAGCAGCAGAGTGGTGACTAGCAATTCCACAAGTGGTTCTCAGACTTTTCTGCAACCTTGACAGAAGGTTCCTCCTTTGGAGTACATCGTGACTTTACCACCACCACACAACTCACAATCACATTTATAGCCTCTTACCCTCTTATCCTCACATCACAAGTCAAACTTCGAAACTTTCTCAAGCACTTTTCTACCAATAACTACAAGAAAAAATCCCATTCATAAAAATGATGAAACAGAGTCGAATCTCTTAAAATAATCTCACGTCCCACAACTCTTAAGATCAGCTTAATAACTGTGTGACAGTCTTCAAAAACCACAGTGACTATACTTCCTTCAACTATACTAACCAACCCTAGCAAGCCTCTCACTACGATATCACAACACCTCTTTTTCTGTCAACCCTCAACATATCTTTTTCTTCCCAATATATACCTTACAAGCGATTTGGTCCTGTTGACATGTAATCAAAAAGCTTTCTTCCTCTTTGTAGAAACCCACAATGGATACGAGCAGAGAGCAAGCCAGTGAAAGTGCTCTCATCTGGCTCTTTGTTTAACCGAATTATTGGACCGAATATGACAAAGGCCTATGCTGCAGACAGCCAACAATTATTAAATTCCATGAGACAATGCTCTTCCTCCAAGTTTCTATGAACACTCAAACGGCATTGTTCATGTTTCCACAAGCGCTGTACATATCACAGCCAGAGAATTACCCACAAAGGAATCGACCCTTGAACCAAGCTTCACAGTACCTCCATTCAGCGCCTTACATCTCTCACAGGCATTTCGTCGAACAGATTCAAGGCATCAACTACTTTATTGTTCCTCGTGAATCCCCTCATCGAGTCCTTCTGTTCAACGATTACATATCAAAACTTTGCGATTCTGAAACTCCTTAGCAAATTCTGAAACTCCTGCACCATTTCTCATGGACAACGTGAGAACTGAAACGCGAAATGGAGTGTCTCACTGTCTGTCCTAATTTTGTTACACTTGGCAGTAACTTTATTTCACTTCGAGGGTCTGACAAAATTTGGAATAAATTGATGTAGGCCTGGGCAAAAAAACCGAACCCGATACCCGAACCGTTACCCGGACCGAAAAAACCGGGTTGAGGCGGGTTAGGGTATTAGGAAATTACCTCATTGGGTAGAGTATTGGTCTACCCGTGGATATCGGTTCGGGTCGGGGATTACCCGTTACCCATTTAGAGTACCCATAAACCCGAAGCAATACACATGTGTTTATATATGTATATAGATAATTAGATATAGTCTTATATGTATGCCCTAGCTTTTGAGTTTTGTGACTTTTGTCGTTTGAGTTTCCTTCTCGAATCCCTCATATATCGGCTTCTTTGCTTAAAATCCCTTTTTGAGTCACATTATCAAAACTAGAAACCCTCGTTGCTACACTCTCAGCAACTTTACTGTCACCACCGACAGCTCTATCGCGAAATCAATCGGATTTATGTGATTTTAGATTGGATTTACTCTTAACACTTAAGACTTAAGTAGTCATCTTTGTTATTTTGGATTGGATTTAGTATTTAGATGTCATGTTTGATGTTCTATTCTCTTTATTTGATCATTTGAGCATGTACAATGATTTAAAAATTCGGGTATAGGAGTCATATTTCGGGTTTATGGGTAATATTACCCATTTAGACCCGAACCCAATGGGTACCCAAATTTTTCGGGTTTTTTTCGGTTCTCATACTTATTACCCAAACCGACCCGAACCCGACGCTACCCGAACCGGACCGAAACCGAATCTTTAGAAATACCCGAATGGACCATAAATTCATTACCCATTCAACCCGAACCCGAACGGGTTTTACCCGAACCCGAACGGATTACCCATATGCCCAGCCCTAATTGAAGAATCGATTCATATTTTACGTTGACAATCTGAGATTGCGTCTGATTCTGAATTTATCATCATAAAAACGAGAACCCAAGATGTAAAATCATTCAGTAACTCTCCAAAAGGCGAAAAAAAAAAAAGATAATTCGAAATAGTTAACGACAGATAAAAGAAAAACCCTAGATGATGATATCTTTCAGGGCTTTTACTCGTCTTCCTGGCTACGCAACCTAGCAAGCTTGTTGGAAACAACAATGTCTAGCTGAGAAGCTCTCTCCACTATGGCCTTTCTCTTCTTTGTTGAGACATTGTGAGCAATCTCTGCACAGTAAGTCCTGTGAAGAATCCAAAGCAAAACACACCATTAGAATTTGCTCAATAATCTTTGTGGTGTAACACTAAGGAGTGCTAATAGTTACCTGTTGTGCATCATGAGTAGCTCGAGCTCAGAGGTGTTGTGAACAACGAATTTCTTGAATCCATTAGGGAGGTAGTGGCGGGTCTTCTTGTCAGATCCGTAACCAACATTGGGCATCAAGGTGACACCCTTGAACTTTCTTCTCACCCGGGAATCAATACCCTTAGGCCTCCTCCAGCTTTCCTGAACAATAACAATCGAAAGACAAAAGAACAATCAGAGAATGAAAGTTAACCATATCATCAGAGAATCCAAAACAAGCTTTCTAACGAATGACATAAATGTGAAATGTCAACAGGGTTAAAGTAACAGTAAGCTTATCAAATCAAAAGCAAACTGTGTCGCAAGACCTGTAGGAGATTCACTTTCTGCCCGTGTAAAAACGAAGTAACCAGAAACAGAAATATAATTCTGGCTACCAGATACCACAGGGCATTATCTAGATGCACAATCTCATAGTCCTAATGCATCATACTGAAACAATCTAGACTTAGACCTAATGATGATACAGTAGAAGCAATCATTTTTTTCTCACTATCAAAGCCTAAACTCCAGAGAGTGACGAACAAATACCCATGAAAAAAGTTGAATCTCTAAAACTGAAAAGGAGAAAAAGTGATTACCTTGACGGTGATTCTGCGATCACTCTGGGGTCTGATGAATTTGGCAGACCTCTTCTTCACGACCTTCTTCGTAAGCAACGGAACCGCCATTTTTACTCCTCTTTCTCTACAAAATCACCAAAAGGTACATAAAGCGTAAGTCGAAGCATCGATTTCGATTGATACATACACATGAACTAACGGAGATTCAGAGAGTGTGAGAGAGAAAGCTTACGGTGATGAGAGATTCCTCCGCCGCTAATGTGAAAGGATGTTTTTTGGAAGACTGAACTTTGCTATATAAACATAAACTAGGGTTTCTCTGTGTGAAGGTCAAAACCGTAATTTTGAAAAAGATCAAAGTTTGGTCAATAGAATCAACGGCTGGATCTTCAACTTAATCTAAATGTACAATCAACGGTTGGATCTTTTTTGGGTACAAATCAACGGTTGGATCTTAAGTTTCCCAAAACGAGGGATATATTTTGAAATTTGATTAAAAAGAGTTTTTTTTTTTTATCAATAGTTTTTTGTGCTGTGAAAGGGCAATAGCTGCTCCAATAGCTTTGGTTGGTTTTTGTCATCATCGATTTGTAAAAAGCTACAATAATGTTCTCTCTAGCTTGAGTCATGTGTTCGGGCATGGCTTGTCTTTCTAAAAGCTTTTACAAAAACTAAGTAGCAAAATATGTACATGTTCTAAACTGTGATGTTCATCAAACGAATCTTAGCTGATGAAGAACATTCACTCAAGACTGCACATATATCAGAATGAAACTCAAACGAGTTCGGTTCTGATGGTACGGACTCAACCCACTCCTTTTCAACCTTCTGAACATGTGAGTGCATCTTCATAACAGCTTCAAACTCGATTTTGCCCTTTACTCTCTTCAGAAACTTCATTGAGAATGCCATTTCCAAGTTCTTGAATTCAGATTCTTCGGTCACCTGGATCCCAATCTCAGCACCTTTTGCGCTAGCAAATCCAACGAGTATCGGATTGATGTAATGTTGGGAAGGTTGTGGTTTTGTTCCAATGCTGTGTACCTACGAAAATGCCAACATCTGAAAAGCTTAATGCCTTTTTACCAAATTTGAAGAAGAAAATCAGAAAGGATCAAACTTTTCTGGATATTAGTCAGATCAAAGAGATTAAGCAATGATGTTTAGATATCGATACCTGAAGATAATCGATTCCCAGACTGGAAAGAGAGTCTGTAATTCCATGTGAAGCAAGGATGCTCAAGACTCCTCCAGAGCCAACCGGGGACTTAAGTATCTCCCATGGAGATTTCATCAAAATCTTGTGCTTTTTCGGTTCCTCTGGTGAGCTACATACTACTGGAAGCGTTTCTTCTTTGAGAAACCAGATCTAGAAGATAGTAGAACATGAATTTTGTTAGAAAATCCTGATAGAATATGATGACCGAAATGCAAAATGATCCTTGGAAGAATTAAAAGCCTTAGCCTTAACCTTTTCTGCTTCAAATCCAAAATGATCATTATCCTGAAATAGCTTCTGCAGAGCTTCAACAGTATGTTCAGGGGAAACTATGACAAGTGGCACGCAAGCGCGATCTTCTTCCTGCACATAACCCGCCAGTTATCCTGTAAAATCATAACTAAATGACATGAAAAACTCACTAGTTGGTAAATTATGCATCAGCTAACCTTTATGAAACTCTGCTCCTCATCAAGTAGTGTATGAAGGTACGAGACTACACCATTCTCACCTTCTGGTTGTTCGTTCTCGTGATCAGTGAGAACCAAACAAATAGAAACTTTACCCTCAGAGAATAGACTTTGCCCTTGTTGAAGGAAACTGAAGTTATCACCGATTTTCTCTTTGCTTGCATCAAAACTAAGGCATTCTCGTGACACATTCAGAGTACATTCCGATACTCTAGCTCTCAGCGCATTGATTTCCTCAATTACATTCCATCTAATTCATCAAGATTCAAATGAAAAAAAAAGAGATAACACACTTCTCGCAATGGTTGGGAAATTTCTTGAAGTTAATTTACCTCTTCGATGAGGTGTCAATACTTTGCAAAGCTTTCTGAAGCAGTGTGGAGTTTACGTCAAGGATATGATCAGCAAGTAAATTCCTTTGAGACTTTTCTCCAAACCTTAATCCATCAAACACATGCTTTTGCTCCAATTCACATAACTTCTTTTTAGCAGCAATAAGACGCTTCTGCTGCTTTTTTCTTTCTTTCCATTCCTGAAATGACCAGAGCGTAGAGTTTAAAAGACCAAGAAAGATCAAACTGTAGAGTCTCTAAAGACTGGTAAATATGAAGAGCGAAGAAGAATATGCCTCACAAGCTGCCGCCTTTCTTTCTTGGACCGATCATCTGCTCGCATATTCACCTCGAGGAGTCCCTTCGGAGGAGTTATATACATCTCTTTTCTTTCTAAATCAACATCAGGAACAATGGCGTCTACAAAAGGTATCCACACAAGCTGATTGGTCTTTGCACTCCCGTTGCAGACTTCCATGGATGAGTCAAGCAAAACGTGTAGAAGATCATTTCCTCCATTGTCGAAAATATTAGCAACAGTTCCAACAAGTTGACCCGTCTCCTGTATAAGATAACTGATTTAGACCACAGACTTTTCACATTTTCGATATATACACAAGAAGCAAAAACACAATATACCTTGAGAAGAACTTTCATGCCTACAAGATCACGAGAGTAAAATTCATCTTCATCAAGCTCAGGACGATCATTGTCCTCAGCAAGCAGAGTTGCGCCAACGAGTTGTCTCACCTGAAGGAAATAAAACCCACAACTTAACAAATCATGTTCAACTGTTTCTTCTAAATCTCTCATGGATCACTAAACTACCTGATCAACATCATCCAACCCTCGAAACTTAAGAATCCAACTCTTCTGCGCAGGATGAGGTCTTCCTTCAACTAATTCAACCTCATCAATCTTATCTTGTCCCATCAATTGTTGTTTTAACCATCTTCTACCAGGCTAATGAAGGAATCACGCCAATGGTAAAGCAATGTCAAATACTATGAAGTGCTTATTTTCTTCCAGAAAGAAGAAAAAAACACACAAATTTCTCTCTTTTATACCTTGGAGAAACGTAAATCAGGGAAATCAGTGTTTGGTTTTATGCAAATCTCGCCTTGTAAGCCATGAACACCAGACAAGAATCCAACTTCAACTAAATCCAATTCACTGTTACTACTGGTTTCAACAGCTTCTTGAGTAGCTGAAGATCAAAGAACAAAGAGAGCCAAACAAACAAAAAATTAGAATCAACTCAATAATCCAGTTGCTAACAGCTTCTCAAAACCCAAACTTTCTTAAGATTCCACAGCTAACAGAGAACCCAGAATCACAAAACAAGAATAAACCCAATAAACAAAACTAGTTACCGGTGCTACGAACGAAGAAGCTGGATTTCCCACGAGCTCTCACGAGACTGAAGTGACAATTTTTGGTACGAGAAAAAGCCGAGACGGGACGAGATACTTCGAAGCTTTGGAAATGAGGGGAGAAATTGGGATTGAATAGTTGAATTGGTGTGAAAGTGATTGAGGCCGAAGAACAGAGCAGCGAAGGTCTCAGCATTATCTCTTCTCTCCCTAAGCAATGGATATGACGAAAGTCGCAAACAAAAAAAATCTCAACTTTACCGAAACGGAGAAAGGTGGTTAAAAGACTCTATATGATCCAGAGGGTTCTCATGTTCGTGTGTCCGTCCATGTCTGATGTCTAACACTCGAACGTGTGACTGTGTGAGGGTGCGTGCACTTAAGTTTGGTGGATTGGATTGTAGCTCATGGCCTCGTGCGGTTTTGTCGGCCTTAAAAAGCAGAAGTGGTAGAGATTTGATGGGCTAATAACATACTTGTAACATACTTGTATGCGGAACTTGGGATATCAAAAGATCGAGCCTAAACTCGAAAGAAGACTGTTCATGGCATCACCAACCGGTAAGGCATCAACTGCCGTTTGACCTACGCGACATGACATTCATTTCATGGCAACTTGTATTGTTGTTGTTTTCTGTCTTGTAACCGCGTTGCACATAAGATAGCTCACCATCTTTTAACTTTCGAGTCTTAGATAAACCGATGCATAATTTTGTTTCATTTTCAATGGAGAAGGGAATGTCGAGACAAAAGAAAACTGTTGTGAGGTAGCCTTCATATATTATAGATAAGTTCTTAAGACTATCAAAGAACTTTTGATAATATGTAAAGGTTTCTATAGATTGTAAAATGATATGGTTACACTATAATAAATCATTCATGTATTGTACACTATATAATGTATGGACCGAGCAAAGTATACTTTCAGGGGAAAACATCAAGGAGAGTGCGACTAGTTTTTAGGAGCTCTGGTTCCTGGAAAATTCACTCAGGATATCATCAAAGATCAACACACTAACTTAAACCAGTCACACAGCACATAAATGTTAAAACCTAGGAGAACACATACCAAGCTCAGAAAACACTGAAACTGGGATATATACATTTTAAACAATCATCTTTCACTAAAACGTGTATGATATTAAGACAATAGCCATTTTTTACTCTACATGAAACAAGGGACAGAAACAGAGGGACATAAACAGGTTTGGGACCAAGTTATAAGTAACAAGATTGTGAAACAGCTTTCAGTATAAAGATTACAAGGTCCGAGAGGAAGGAGATAAGAAACAAGAAGCAGAAGAAGCTTGTTAGACCAAAAAAACGAGAAGTAAAAATGGATTTAAAACTTACCTACTGTTGTCATTTTCCATAAAGCGTATAAATATAGTTAAGGTTTGTTACTTCTTTGGATGATATCTGCACATAAGGCATGCAAAAATCATGAAAATTTTAATGAGTATTATGGACTATATATATATACCATGAGCTTGACTCGATCATCGCATATTCAGAATTCCTCCAACCTCGAAGTATGATATCTCATCTGAATGTTGCAAAGCCAAGAGACGGAAAACGTGGGATAACTTTGCTCAGAACCTTAAAAATAAACAATAGAAGCTGATAGAAGATTCAATAAACTTCTGCATTTATTTGATTATATTTCTGTATTTATATGACTGGCATAGACGCAGGTAAAAACGTTCTGGATTTACCAGTCCACGTAAGAATTTCAAGCTCTACTAACAGTAGAAGAGGAATCCAAATAGAGAGACCATGAACACCGCTGGTATTAACTTCCAAAATGATTTCACGCAATAGTAACTCATTTGTACACATCCATTATCTCAGCTTAACCAACTGTACATTTGTAACAAACTGCACGATTTTCTAGGATCTATCTTGGCAGAGGAGAACCAACAAAATCATAAGATTTAAGCCCACAACTAGGTCTTCTATTAAAAAAGCGAGCAAGCAAGGAAACTTACTATCACTAGACTCAACGAGCTTATTCTTTGGTTACCTAATTAACGACCTAAAAAGAGATATGAGGAACTAATTAAGGGCCAATTTATGAAAAAAATCAAAAGGAAAGATATCAGAATCTGCACTCGATGTATATAGAGAAAAAGAGAAGGAAGCTCTTATTCCTTGTTACCAAATCTCCTGCCAATGATAGGCCGAACATCATCAGCAACAGCCAAAGTCTCTAAGAAGGGTAGTATAGAAATCAAACCGTCATCAGTTGGATCATCATACCAACTTTTGATAGGGATCCCATTATTTATTTGCAATCTGTACACCTGAAACAATTAACAAAGAAACAAGTTGGATAATCAAAACGGGTCCATGTATTATTATACACCAAGAAAGTTTGTAATTTGTAATAAGACAGATATTCTTCAAACTGCAATTGATGGTCGAGGCCTTTCATCAAATTAATGGTATTCTCAGTAACAGAGTATATAAAACATAATGAAAAATCAGACTTCAATGAATAATGTCAAGACCCATGAGCAGATCTTAAGATAAAGTACCTGCGGACAGTTGTCAATTATAGCCACTTTGGCCAGATCAAGACCCAGTACAGTTAAATCCTTGGTGTAAATTCCATCCAAAAGAATGCATGAATCACGATAAAAACGCTGTGATATGAACTTTCCCTCTGGGTCCAATATATCGAGAAGTTGCGAAGCATAGATGTTGTGGCTTGCGGTGAAGATGACGACATGAAACAATTCTACCACCCTCTCCAAGAACCTGTAAAGGTGTGGCCTTTGTTTCACATAGACCGTGTTTTCTTGCATGTTGAAAAAGACTCTGAAGGAAAAATCTGCAGCATTACACGATTCCAGAGTCGAATGGACCAAAGTTTCTGCATTTAAAAATAAAACATATTTGTTAAGTTCAGTAGCTCATCTACCTTAGAGATAAGAGAAACAGAAAATTTAACAGTACAACGTCATAAAAATGCTTAACCATCTTTCCTCAAAATGAATAAATAAGTCAGTTCACCTTCTGTTCCTAAACATGATTCAGTATACTACATTAATTTTAGGGACAACTGTTATAGCGAATGAGTACTGAGCACAAGATGAGATAATAACGTAAAAAGCCAAATCAAACTCAATAATAATTAAATGAGGTAACCATACCATCCAAATCAAGGACAAGGGTCACAGACTTCTTTCTTAGGGTATCCCGAGGCCAATAATTGGATACAACATCCGACAATTCTGGCTGATTTTTTATAAAAAGCTGAGGATCAAAGTCTTCAGCTAGTTCAGATTCAGCATGATCCTCTTGTTCCATATTGTGCGATCTTGTCCGGTTGAATGCCAGAAACAATTCATGGTTATCGAGATTAATCTTGTCAACGTCTGATTTAATATCATCTGTGTTGGCTGATCCATCTTCTAAGTAAGGTAGTACCATGTACTGTTCAGGAAAGATGTAATGAGGCAAGGGGCTTATTTCAGTGAAAGCATCATTGTTTCCACTCTCATCAAACGGCAAGCTCGCAATAAGAACGTCGGAAATATAGAAATCAGAAACGTTGCATGTTTGGTTGTCAAAGCAAATCTTGTTGCTGCTCTCGTCGGCTCCCCACCTAGGGGTTTCCCAGTGCACAGAGTTTCCTGCTGAAAATACTGAGGAAAGAAATCTATTAGCTTTGTTATATGTCAAACAAAGGAAAACTTATACCAAAACTGTAACAGGAACATATACCTCGATCAGTTCCATTCAGTTCATCATTCAGAACAGGTGAAAATATTGTATCTGAGTTCGACATGTAATTGCAAGCATTTTCCTGCACATAAATGTTAAAACCACGATAAAAAAGTAGCTCATCCAGTATCCGTGAAAGAAGGACGATTGAAAGTCAGCTACACATATATCAAATCGTACCATTTTTTCGACAGATTCAGAACCATCGACTGAAGATGCAAACCCCTGAGATTGAGAAGTGTCTTCAACAAGCATTTCAGCAGGCTCATTGGTTTCAGTATCCCGAGTAAAAGTATCCAGCCCTGAAGAAAAATAACACAATCATCAGAGAGAAGTAACCAAAAAACGATTGATGACACAAGAAACTCAGGTTATCTAAATCAACAATTTGGTACAATACTTAAACAAGGAAAAATCGTTACCAGGATGCTGTTTCTCATCGCCGTCGCAAGCATGAGTAATAGCTGCTGTCATGCTTTCCAAGTCCCCTGATATTTTGGACAAAGAGCAAGAATTTCTTGTAGTTGCTTTATGTTTCTTACAGACACCAAGAACCTTGCTTATCTTGCTCTTCATTTCTATATATGGCATTGGCTCTGTATACAGAATTATAACGCCCTTGGATCAAGCACATTCAGGTGTAACGAGACCTTCTTGAAAGACCAAACCAGCAGAAGATGCTGCAAAAAAAACAGAGCCCATCACAATCAATCATTTTAATAATAATCAAACCCAAAATCCAAAAAGGAGAACAGAATCTACACAGCATGGACATGGAATCTCGGATCATGGAGACAAAATCGAGAAGACTAACAAACCACAAGTCAACCTATCAGAAATAGCAAAACCCAGAATCTTAACACAGAAAAACAAAAAAACCTAATTATAATTCACAAATAGGTCTCTCTATTTAAGCTTACATGCTCTACTAAAAGTAAAATTCCAAGTCCAAATTAAAGATACACTAACATAGAATCAAGTCATCGTTAAGCGAAATTAGAGAGCGATAAAAGAAATTAGCACAAAAAAAAATGAAATTTCGGCAGAATCAAAATTCAAACATAAATCACCACAGATAAACGAAACCCAGAACAAAATTCACAATTCAAAAAAAGGAAACTTTTTCAAAACCCAGGTGAAATTGAAGGTTTTTCTAACAAATCCAACAAATTCAAAGCATAAACAATCACATAATCAAAAATCGAAAGTCAAACGACACAGACGAAAACAAAAAAATGTAAAAAAATACAACGAAATTTACAGGTGAAGACAAAGAAGAAGAAGAAGAAAGCGATCGAATTTGGGGGGAAGAAGACGAAGACGGACCTGAGAGGAGAGGAGAGGAGAGGAGAAGAGAAGAGAGCTGATTCGTCGTCGTCGTCTTCGTCTACTTTGTGTTTGTGTTGTGGGTCTCTCTCTCTTCTCTCTGGGTTTTTTCTTTCTCTCACATAACTTCCACGAACGGTCAATAGAGAATGATACAAGCCTTATGACGGCTCTTTATTGTCTCTAATCGACGGCTACGATTTGTTCCTTTGGTGGGCGCTTCTTATCCAATACCTAACCAACACGTGTTATAGTAGACCAGCTGGACGACTCACCCACATAATTTGACGCGTGTTGAAGCCCCTCGCTTTTTTGAAATTATTTAAAAAATTTAGATTCTTTTCGAGATTTGGAGCAAAACAGAAGCTTAAAGTAATTACGAAAATATACCAAATACTTTTAATTGCTTCTGTTTCGTCCCTTTGGAAACAGTAACCGGAAAAAACCAAACCGTTAAACCAAAATCGAAATGAAATTCGTTTACATCATATCAGTTGATTTCTTTAATTACAAATCGATATCCAAAACTGATTTAGTGCACACAAACCAAATTGAACGGAATAAACACAAGTGAATTAAAATTAATTAATCCTATAATTGGATTGAAAACCAAACCGAACCAAACTGAAATATCATTAAACCGAATAAAAATTATGGTTTAATTCGAAATTCAAAGTTTGGTAAAGGAATTCTTCATCCTAATTCTATATCTCCTCAAAAACTGCAAAAATCGTTAAGTATTAAAAATGAAGTTTTTATAACATTTTTTGTTGTCTCATGCTTTAAATAACATAATCAGTTACGTGTTCATCTGCTTTCATGAGACTCATATAGAACTGATGGAAGTGTCAGAAGATAGATTTGCATCATTGACTGCTCCAGATTCTTCTTGACTCTACAAGAACATCTATCTTAGTAAACAGCTTTTAAGTAGATATAACATAAACACAATCATGTTTGGTTTTTGAAGCAAACCTTTTGAACATCACTGTTTGTTGTGGAGACCTGTGGCTGTGAGAGTCTTTGTTCATCGCCTTTTGCTTCTCCTTGCAACTGCTGTTGTTGAAGCCAGAGAAAATACTGTTGTTGTTGCCATTGTTGTTGTTGTTGGAACCACTCTTGTTGTTGTTGTTGTTGTTGTTGTTGCTGGAACTGAATTTGCTGCTGATTTTGTGATTCCTGGCTCTGTTGCTGTGTATTGAGCTGTTCCTCCACCTGTTGCGGTTGTGGATACTGAGTATTGGCTTGAGATTGGTACTGTTTGGAGAGAAGTTGCAGAAGATTCTGATCTAGTTGTGGCTGAGGGTTCTGATTTGGTTGTGGCTGTTCAGACATAAGCTGTTGGTATTGCTGTTGCTGATAGTAATAATAGCTATAATAATACTGTTGCCACATCTGGTTATAAGCTTCATGACTCTGCATCTGACCTTCTTGTTGGTAGTTACTTTGCACTGGATTCTGAGGAATCTGAGTTTGAGGATAAGCAAAGGATGTTTGAACCTGAGATGTAGAGTTTTGATATTGGTTCTGCGGATTCTGTGAGTCTGGAGGCGATACAGTCATGTGCTGACCAAGTATCTGAGTTAGAGGATAAGCATTGGATGTTTGAACCACAGGATGCATCTGAAGTGCAGAGTTCTGAAACTGGTTCTGCGGATTCTGTGAGATTGAGCTTTGTAGCGCTGCTCGATTGTCTCGAGGAGCAACACCCATGTGCTGACCATGGATTTGACGACCAGTTCCGACTGGAGAATATGGCATTTGAGGAGGTCTCTCTTGAGAACGAGGTTTCAAATCTCTATGAGTCTGGTCAAAATCTCTTCTGGGGTACCTGCTCCGACCAGTTTGCCTGAGAGACTCTTGGCTTTGGTAACTTTGGGGACTCCGTGAGCCACTAGGTTGGATCACTATAGCATCTGATTTCACAGTATCTACTGAATTGGACGAGAAGTGAGCTTGTTTAGTGACAAAACCATGTTTTGGTGTGGCTTGGATTGGTAGGCTAGCTTCACGAGAGCGTCCACCACCTTCATCGGCTTTTAATCCCATGGAAAGATCTCTCTGTGACTCACACAAATTCTCCCTCTCAGAAACATTATCGTTTCCTTCAACTAGATGTCCTGAAGCCTGACACCCCCGATTAGGTTCAGTGTTTACATAATCAGCCTGAACAGCATCTTTAGATTGGGCACCATCAGAGTCTAGAGATGACTCTTTCTTTTCTTTTGGTGGCGAATCGACTGTACCGCTAATGCCTTTGTTTGTTGATAGGTCCTGATTCAAGCAGTCACGAGTCTTGTCTCTTCTCTGAATCAACTCTCTAAATGATTTTCCTGAAGGACGGGACCCATGTAACTTGGCTCTAGTAGAATGTGGGAATAATTTTATGTGTCGACCCAAAGCCTTCCTCACATCATGGATGGTTCCAGAGAGATCAATAAACTGCTCAAATCCAAGAGCAATTACTAAGTATCAAACACATTCTAATCAATCAAGAAATGGGGAGAAATGAAATAAACAAGTAAAAAAGACCACGGAATCTCCTATATGTAAGAAAAACCTTACCTCCATGTATAAATTTGATATCTCTTCTTTGTCCTCTGCGCTCAGACCATCGGAGGAATCTGCCTGGTGAGATATTTCCTTATCTATGATAGGATCTAACAAATCCACTTGTCGAGACCCTCCATGCATCATCAAGAGTCTTATAAGTTCCTGTTAGCGCAAAGATTAAAAGTGATTGAAGGTTAAAAACGGTAACACACATTTACAGAAATTCAATGGAGAAATATGGTTTCCAAGTGGGAAATTGTGATTAGTAGTTTGAAGAGATTCAAGCTGCCAGGCAATTAACACACCTCAAGAAGTAATTTGCAGTGAGGAACTTTCTCATTGCCTTCTATCAGAATCTGAGCTGCATCATCAGCACTATTTGTAATCTACGAAAAGGAAGAAAACCATAAGATAATGAACGAATTCTAAATATGTGATGCATTGAAGGTAAGGTAATGACCCAAACAGTTCCCATAGCTCTAAATCTTGACATATTATTAACAGATAACTGAAATAAAAAAAACTTTTTCGAGTCAAGACACATTACTAACCATGTACTTGAGGCGAGAAAATTGAACATACAGCAGTGCGGTGGTTTCCAAATTTTCTTTTCCAATGAGCGTTTTATTCAGAGCTTCTCTGTACGTAGTAACAGCAGCTTCAAAATTACCCTACATGGAACACTGCATAATTAGATATCTTGACCACTGAGACATCAAAGCCAGATGGTACTGAGTAGTGTATCATTCTTACCAGGCGCTTTTCCATGTTAGCCTTCTTAGTTACATTTTCAACAAAACCAAAACCAAGTTCCTCACCACATCGAGACAGAGCAACTGAAGCAGCAGATGCATCTCCAACGTGTTCCTTGAATCTTGCATTGAATAGATGGATAACAGATGCATTCTACAACGAACATACAAGGCGTCATACAAATGTATGATCCTAGTTGTTCCTCTACCTTGTATCTGATTTTTTTAGATACACTAAAGCAAACATAACCCCATTTACCTTGACAAAAGTTTGTGATGCTCGAGCCAATGCAAAGTTTGCTAGCTCCCTTCCACCCTTGCTTTCTACAAAATCCACATAGCGGAACCAGAACTCGGTGTAATTAGCGCATGGTATTAAGCATCTCTCATAGAGATTAATAGCCTGCAATTAAAAAAGAAACAAGCTTTCTACATAAACAAGAATGGAACAAGAGCCAAACTGAATCAGTAACAAAGGAATACCTCTTACCCAGTCAAAGTCCCCATATGTTTCGGCGAAGCTCAAATATGCATGCCAATTGTCGAGCTGATTAGTGTCCAACGGATTTTCATGAAAATAAGGCCTGCGGATTTGTGTCTCAAAGCAGCTTATTTTCTCCATCAACTGCCGTGAGTCTTGGTAGAACTGTTCTCCAATTGACAAATATGCATGCAGTGCTTTTGACACAGCTGAGCTAGAGGAAGGACCCATCAAGTCTCTTACAACAATAGAGATCTCCTCATCAGTGTGACGTATAGGGACCAAATCTTCTTCCATGGGGTCTGAAGAAAGGTCTCCGTTAACATCTATTCTACATTTAATCTTCTCTTTCAAAGAAGCCGCAATCTTCCTGAAGCTGAAAAAAGTACAGGACAAGTATAATGGAATGGAGAAAGACAAACTTCATCTACAGGAGCTTCATGTAAACATCGTGGTAGTCATTCTAGAACATATGTAAAAAGACTTACTTTTTGTAATAGAGATCCAACTTTTTGGATGGATATCTCAGGGTCCGGAGATATACATGAGCCAGTGAACTCCATTGCTGCTGCCCCAAAAGATATTCTAAATATTTATCCCAAAGATTGCAGCAAGAATAATCTTTTCCAACAAATGAAAGCCCCCTCTCAAATGATCTGCCACAAGAGAAGTAATCAGTTCCAAAAATCAGCCTTTGGCTCTCGGCAAAGAGTAATAGATAGAGAAATTAAAGTAAATTGCCATTCTATCATCAATTGCGTATGCTTAACAACTTAAACAATTGTAGCCAGATGGAGAAAATAAACTCTACTACTTAGAACAATTGCAATGATGAGTAAGATTGCTGTTTGAGTTTCAAATCAAAATGGAAAGTTTAATATAATTGGTAACTCAAAGAATAAAAGAAAGCCTACCAAAAGTTCTGAAATACCTACTAACATCATGAGGATCTTCATAAGCAGCAACAGCGAAAGCGCAATAGTCGAGCCATACAGATACAGAATAAGTAGCTGCTTGAACTGCTCGTTCGAAAACTTCAACAGCATCTTCTAAAGTACATAACTTTATCTTATGGTAAGCATATTTCCTCCAATAGCCATGGCACAATGGAAACTCCAACAAGAAAGCATCGTAAACTAAACATAACTTCTCAATATCATCCTACAAATAACAAGTTCAGAGATTTTAGTTCCTATGAAGTAAGAAAGTTTTGAAATTTACACAAAATAACCCTAATTTAAGATCAAGAAATCTGAAAATGCAACTTTGCACCACATTGAGTGCGACTTACAGGAAACGAAGTCTCTATTTCGGAGATTAACAAAGTCCATTCATCAAAATCAAGTGCTCCACTGGAGAATGTTTCTTGTAATCTATCGGTGTCGAGGAAATCTGCAAACGCAATCAACCCAATGAGGTCACTTAAGATTTTACATTTGAGGAAAACCCAAAACTGATGCGGAGAGAGAGAGAGCGAGAGAGAGTGAGACTTAGGGTTTACCAGTAGAGCTGTCTAATTCTGGAGACGGTGGCAATGGTTCCTTATCGGAGACGGCGGTCCTAACCTCCGTCGTCACCATTGATAGACGAGACTTTGAATTTTCTTTTTTCAGTGAGGGGTATGACTCCTAGCTAGTAGTATTATTATGAATTTGGCAAATAATAACATTAGAATAAATTTCTCTTGAATTTTATAACTTTTAAAAGAAACTAGATGTGTACCAAAATGAGAGTGTGAAGGTTTTTACTTTTTAGGATCATTATAACCAAAAATGGTTGTCGAATTTGTGCGTCGAAAATTGCTGTCGCAAATTTGTGATATATAACGAGTGTGTGAGCATCTCCAATGGTGAGAACCCTACATTGGCTCTCACCAATTGTTAAATATAAATTTGTTCAAACTATTAGATGAGAGCTTGTTTTTTTTAAAAAAAAAAATTCATAGTCCAATGGTAAGTCTCTCTCTAGTGGAGTTCTTAGGAATTTTTTTTTTAAAACTTGTTTTGGTTCTTAAACTTGTAGATAAAGTTTTGAAAATTTGTGGTTATGTGTTTAAGTGTTTTGGTTAAAATTTGGTTACAACACATACATAGCAAAGAGTATGAACATAAAAGAACATTGGAGTGTATGCACATAAAGATTCCATCACAATAATATGCAGGGAACCTCTAAATCCATTAGTTGTTTATCAAGAAACAAAGCTTAATAAACACGATTTAAGATTCACTCTCAGAGGAATTTAATCAAACACTTACTAGACATTAGAATATGTCAACACGGTTTAATAATTATAAACTGAGTAAAAAAAGGCAAAACTAGTTACACTATCCACTGTAATCTTTTATCGAAACAACATGACAACTCATGATTCAAGACAGTAAGTCTTGCTCAAATTCCATATGTTTACTCTTGTTCCTAGATAGGCTTCCTAAAGCAAGCAAATGCAATTGTTCTATTAAGCAATTAGATCAAATCCTAATATAGGTTCCTGATATACAAACGCAGGCAAGAACCAAGAGCTAGTAGTGCAAAAAAATGAATAACTTCCAGACACATGATTCATCATTAGACAAACTTCAAAACTCCATCCAAGTTTGCTACTTCCGGGAAGAAAAAAAACGAGCTTCTAGAAGAAGATGCATACCTCAATTGGCATCAAAGCTTTGGGAATGATCCTGCAATCACAAAGAATCCAATCAGAAACCATGAGAGAAGTCATAAAATGCTACACTCAAACACAAGATCACATATTTTTCCAGAAATCTGAAATTTGCAATTCAACAAAATTCACCATGATCGAATTCGAATTGCATACCTCGAACAACAATCAGATTTTCAACAATCATACCATCGGAGAAATCAGATTTTCTCAATTCTAATTAGGAACATTTCAAACAAACCATAACTTGATAAAGACAACAAAGTTTCAAACTTTATATATATATACAATCAAACCCAAATCTGCTATTAAGGCCAAAAATTCCACAATTTCGTTCCATTACAGTAATCGATGGAACAGTAACAAGAACTTACTGAAATTGGCTTCGATGTCGTCGAAAGTTTAAGTTCAATGTATTACTCAATCGAATCAGACTCGGAATCTCCGATTAAGTTAACCTCCGGCCGCCGATGTTGAGAAGCGGCTTTGGAGATGATGAATCCGGCGTCACGAACTCAGACACACCGCAATTTCACGCGTTTTTACACTCCCCACTCAACGAAATCGGAAAATTCTCGGCTCTCCTCGAAATGGCCAGAGAGATAGTTTGGGAGCTTTTTCCCGAAAAGAATGAAGAAATGAAGGGAGAGAGAGGTTTTTTTTTTTCTTTTGTAATCACCCAATCAGCTCCTGCCACGTATGCGGCTCTCTCCCACTCCCAAATTTCTCTTAAGAGAGACGACTCTCTTATTAATTATCTGTTTTGATTTATTTTTTATCACCTAAATTGAGAGAACCCAACTAAATTATGGAGAAAACCTCCCATTGGAGGTGCTCTAAGGTTGTTAGGATCATTACAATCTTGTCACTCATCACAAATGAGCGGCAAGTTGCCAAGCCCTCACATGTTAGAATTGATTTAGTGTTATTTGATATCAAATCTTTCGAATATTGCTAATTCGTTGCTAATATATGATGAGTTAACTATGAGATGATTATGAGGCACATTCGCGACGAACATTAGGTTAGAAGCTTTTGTGGTTTCCCAATTACTTAGGTATCATTATCCTTAAGAAACCCAAAAAAGATAGTAAGGCTTCTTTTGAGGTTAACATGATAAGGTTTTATAGGCATGAAGATATTTCTCCAGAGATAGTTGTTACCTCTTGGATGTCTAAAACATATATGCTCTCGTTACGCTTATAAAACCTTCTCACACTAACTTCAAGAAAGCTTTACTATTGTTTTGGGTTCCTTAAAAAACAATAATATCTAATAATTGGCAAACAACAAAGCTTCTACCCTAATGTTCTAACCATACTTAGAAGTTGTTCTTCTTTTTCCCTTCTTCAATCTATCTTTAGTTATTTAGTTGGAGACTAGATATACAAAATTCTCAGCAGAATACTCCATTCCATTGGCGAAAAAGTCTGTCTTTATAACATTTTTGAATGGTGATTCAAACTTCGGTTTAAATGGGTCAAGTAACGTACTTGTCTATTTAATTGGTTCAAATAACGTATTTGACTGTTTTAGTTTCTTATTAATTAGGATTTCAATTTCAGCTTAATATAGGATAAAATGATTTTATGGGTAAATACTAAATAAATGTCAGTTACGTTTTTTTCTATAAATTCAAGTAACGTTCATTTGATTTTAACAGATGAAGATCAAATGTCATAGATTTAACAGATGAAAAATCTTATTTTAGTTATTGATTAACAAATCATAACTTCAACGTCTATTGGACCATATTTCATCTTCTTTGGTGAACCCTACCAAACCTTAAATCTGAATCTTACCCTAAAGACTTATGGCTATAGTCCGTTGGAGGTTCTCCAGAAGATCAAGAATGACTCATATTTTTATTATAGATACTCTTTAAGTCTTTAACTTTAGCCAAAACTTAATTTACACCCAATTTTTTGCCAGATTCGATCGTGTATTTTTTTTTTTTTTTTTTTGTGGTTTGAGTAGGGATGTTAAATAGGGTTTCCCAGCCCAACCCGGCCCTATTTATTTAAAGCCCAGCCCTAAGTGAGCCCTAACCCTTTTTAAGCCCTAAAAAAATTTAAAACAGGGTTGAGCCCTTTTCTGGCCCTTTCTAGCCCTTAAGTTTTTTTTTTATATTTAAAGAGAAAGGTTTTTCAAACAAAAACAATTATAAGTTAATAACACTATTGTTTTATTATCAAAAAGAAACACTATAACACCACAACATGTAAAACATTGTTTCCTGTCATTTTACTGAAATATAAAACATTGTTACCGATATTTGTCCAAAACAAATTTTTTCCAGTGACTGCAGATCCATACTACATAACAAATTTTAATTACATCAACATAAAGTCATAGCTAAGTCTTAAATAAAGACTTGAGTAAAATCCAACTAGTATTTGACTCAAATCGCATCAGCATAGAACTAAACCCTAAACATGGATCTCTAATAAAATTGCTGCATAACTAAACCCTAAACATGGCTCAAGCAATGTTCCTAGATAGCAGAAAAATAGATATTTAGCAGAAACCATCAAGTGCAGCACAACCACGTACGAATATACTAGTTGGATATGAGTATCATCAAAGCTAATTAAGATCAAATACATACATGAATCTCTAAAATTAAAATCTGACACGAACCCAAACCCACCAAAATCTAACACCAACCTAAACCCACCAAAATCTAACACGAACCCACCAAAATCCTTCAATAAAAATGCCAACCCAGATCGCTATTTTGCTATTGTGACGAAAAAGAGTAGAATCAAAGAAAAAGAAGAACAAAAACTTCACCTTTAGGGATTGAAAAATTAGGGTTGCTGCTCCTTCACCAAGCTTCTGTTTCTCTATATAGTCAGATCAAATCTTCAACTCTTATGGTTTCAGAGAAGAAATCAAAGAAGAAGAGATCGAAGAAGAAGAGATCGAAGAAGAGATCGAAGAAGAAGCGTTTGGGAGAAAGAGAAGAGAAAAAAAAAATAAGAAGAGATAAAAGAGTGTAATAGGGCCAACCCTATTTTAGCCCATAACAATTTAAGTATAGCCCTATCTTAACCCAAAATCTTTTATTTAATTTTATCAGGGTTAGGGCTTATATTTTTTTTAACGGACTCGGGCCGGCCCTAAGTTAGAAGCCCATATTAACATCCCTAGGTTTGAGCAAAGAATAATAAGTACACAGCTTGATGAGTTTCATTGCATGTCAACTTCGTTGGAGAATATTGCACTTAGATAAACGTTCTTTAACTTCATCCCAAGCTGCATGTTGTACATATCAAAACTTGAGGTTAATGAATGTTCAAATACTCAAATGACAAAAAAATCAAGATTGATCAAGAGCTTAATTAAACCTGGTAAATTTCTGAAATCGGGTTCAATTCCACCACCATTGATGTCCATATGGTTAGGTGTGACGTACTTTCCTATTGTCACAACAACTCCTGAACCATCTCGGAGTTCGTACACCGATTGAATCAAACCCTGAAACCCATTGATTCCATTGACATGAAGATGATCAAAAAACATTTCAAAATTGATAGATTGGTTATAAAACTAGTAAGACTTTGGAATAACCTTTCCGTAAGTTCTTTCGCCAACGAGAACTGCTTTACAGTTATCATGAAGAGCAGAGGCCACCTGGAGTAAAATGACAAAATTATTCCGCTTATGATCCAAAAAAGACGAGTTTCCGTGGCTTAAATCTATTGAGATTACTCACAATTTCACTAGCACTCGCTGTTCTGCTATTTACCATTACCTGCAACAATGATTAGGATTCTATTCAGTGCCTGATGCAAAAAAAAACATAATAGTGTGAAAGATTAAATGGCTTACATGATCTATCACATACAATAAGTGGGGCAGTGATCAGCGGTTTCTTATCTGAAACAACAGTTTTTTGAGCCTCGGGGTCTCTCCCAGCTGTATATATCACCTGGTACACAATTGCAACATATAACATGAGTTTAAGCAAATCGTGATGGAACTCTTCATGTAAGTTGAAGTAGCTATTCTTTTTAATATTCCCGAAAAACGATTGAAAATGTTTGGAGGATTCAAACTGATTGTTGCTTTACCGTATCCCCTTCATCTAGGAACAACTTAGCAGTTTCTATTCCAGCCTGAAATTATCAAAACCGAGAAACGCAGGCTAAGTGAAGAATCAAGTGGTTGTAAAGCATTTGTGAGAAGATATGGTCTTAAGTTACAGTTGTAGAATGAACCTGCACAAGTCCACCAAGGTTATCTCTAAGATCCATTACGAAATAAGACGCACCCTTGTCTTGGAGTCGTTTCATTGCTGCAATAGTGAAAAGATGTGTAGTATAAACACACGTAGATAAAAGGATGGGACCGAAAGTTGAGAACTTTGATGTGACAACATGAAAAGGCTTACCAATCACCAAATCTTTTCTAGCCAGAGCATTGAACTCTTTCAGGCGAATATACCCGACAGAGACTGTTCCATTGTCAACTTTTTCCAACCGATAAGAGACTGGGGTCAGTGCATTAACTTGTCTCTGGATTTTAAGAGACTTAACAGTTCCACACTTCCCATGCTTCACCTGCAATATGCATAAACTACATAAATCTTGATTCCAAACTTAAATCAAGTACTCATGTATTTAGTCTGTATCTTATAATTAAGAATAGTAACCTTGAGAACCACAAAAGTTTTACTAGGGCCTTGTAACAAAGATGATACTTCAAATGATGATTTCCCACTAACATCCATTCCATTGACAGCAAGAATTTCATCTCCCTAACAAGAGAAAGACATGGCACACTTTGAGCAAAACCAGCAGCAAACAAAACTACTAGAAAGAAACTAAACCGGTTTTTATTTTTAACCTGTTTCACACCAGCAATATCAGCAGGACTGTCCAATACAAGACCAAGAACCTTCAACTTTGCATTTCCACCACCATCAGAAACTTCTCTAAGGTTTATTCCAATACCAGTAATGTCATACTTCGACATCCTAGAAAACTACAAACAAAGTTATGCGTAACAACTTAAGATTCCTTCCTCCATCAATCAAATTCATAGAATGTAAAGAACAAAAACCTCATCTGGTGATAGAAATCGAGTGTATTGATCACCCAAACTTGCCAGCATTTTCTTAATCACCTCATGAGCCTTTGATCTACTCTTAATTGGACTAGCTAATATATCATCCTTCTGTTTCTGCAAAGTAACAATAAAAATTCAATCTTTACACATAAAAGTTTCTTCCTTTAACCACCCAACAAGCTAATTCACATACCTGCCAAGTTTCAGGAGTCCAGCTATGGCTACGAGTATCTAGAAAGGCACCATTAACAATCTCCCAAGCTTCTTCAACAATCCCTTCATTGGTTACTAACTGAGGCTTAAAGTCATCATCTTGAATCTCAGTATCAGCTTCTTCCTCGTTAGGACAATCTTCCGGAGACGAATCAAAGTGATTCAGAGAAGATTCAAACGATGACGAAGGAGGAGTGAGAGAGAGATAAGGATCATTAGCAGCAGCAACGGAGGAAATCGGCGACGAGAAAACGAGAGTGAGCGAGAGAGCTCCGGTTAGGGTTCCGATTACCGATTTTTTGAGAATTTTACTAAGAGCAGAGTAGTCGAATTGAGACAGAGGCGGAAGTTCCGGGAGAAATTGCGGCGTCGCCGGTGATGACGTGGCGGATAACGGCGACGAAAATGGAAGCAAAAGCCTCATCTTTTTTTAACGGTCAAGATTCAAATCAACAGTGCTAATGTTATATGGTGTAATATTTGCGAATATTTACAAATAAGTCCTCGTACTTATGAATATTAGTTTACAAATCTACTAAATTGTACTAATTTACAACTAAGTCCTCGTACTTAGGAAAGTTGTGTTTTTTTATTTCCAAATTAAGCCCAAAAATTGAAAGTGAGAGACAGAGGGAAAGAAAAATAAACTGAGTTTCTTGATACTCAAAAGCCAGAAGTGGGAGAGAGAGAGAGGGAAACAAAGATCAATCTTTTCGTTTGTTCTTTCTTCGTGTTGATTGATTTTGTTGAATCAGAAATGGGTTTTTCATCATCCGGCAAAAAAGGGAGAGGACATAGAAATACTATTCCGGAGAATTGGAGAGAGATTGTACAGAATATGAAAGAAATCGTGAATTGCTCCGAACAAGATATTTACGCAATGCTTGTAGAATGCAATATGGATGCTGACGAAGCCATTAGTCGTCTTCTTTCTCAAGGTTTCTTCGATAAAGTTTCTGCCTTTTTTTTATAAGCTTTGAAGTTGTTTGGTTGAAAGTAAGAAGAAGAAACGAAGATGAAAGAAAACAGATTGGTATGTTTCTTGAGTTTTATGGGAACTGAAACCTTGTTCTAGTGATTCTTGCCTCTGAGTTTTCTTTGCTCGTTAGTTGATTGCTGATAATGCTGCTTCGATTACTTGTTCAGGTAGTTTTCAGAAAGTGAAGAGTAAACGAGACAAGAAGAAAGAGGTTTGTGTGTACTACTATATAGATTGTTGTGTCATTTCTAATGTAAAGCTTGAACCTTTTTAAGTTTTATTTGCTTATTTTTCCCAGGCCAAAGACGCATCAGAGATTCAAAGACTTATTAGTGGTAGCAACCGGTATCGCGAATTTCAGAATGGCCGTGATTATTATGTTGATCAAAGTAGAGGAAACAAGCTTAACTCTTATGGTACTGAGATGCATAAAACCTATCTTTCCTTCTGTTAATAGTGGTTCTGTATTTCAAACAAATGTCTAAAGTTATATTAATGGGTTTGGTTCAGAAACGAGTAATGTGCAAGGAAGTCGTAATCATTTGGCTGGTTCATCTACTACAGCCGGTATTCTTAGTCCCAGTCCTCCATTGAACAGGTTTAATCTCTTGTAAATGCCTTAATTTTGTCAATTGATGAAATGGATGGAAGTTAATGACAGGTTTACCTTCACTTGCTTGCTTGTAACATTACACGTTATCTCTGTCTTTACAGTGTTGTATCAAATGTTGAAACTAAGAGAGTGCCAACAAACTCAGGTGAAGCAGTTCCTTCTTTATCTGTGCCATCTTCTAGGTTGATACCTGCTTGGCGATGTGGTACCTCTGGTCAGAGAACAATGGCTGATGTTGTGAAGATGGGTTCAACTTCATCAAAAGAGAGTGTAACTAAACCTCTTGTCAAAAATGATTGTCTCTTACCTGAGAATCCAGTTGTTCCTAATCCATTCTCTAACTCATTTATTGAGTCTGCTCCTAGAAGAGATCAACTTCAAGAATCTGCTTCCGTATCCAACCAAATGTCTAATGACAATTACAATAACAAAAATGATGAGACTTACCAAGTGAAAAGATGTTCTTTTGAGAACAATCAAAGTGAGAATATTTTACTCTTCTGAAACCTGCTATGTTTTCTTTTCCTGATACTGTTGTTTCATGCTTCCTTTGTTCTTATTTCAGCCAAAGATCCTTTTGCGCCAGCAAATTTAGACCAATATATTAACGAGTTAAAGAAATTGAGATTTGGTCGTTTTGGTTCTGGGATAAATGGATCTGGAGAACATAGCAGTCTCCCATCACAGTTCTTGAATGGTGACTCAGAAGATATATCCGGTTTTTCAGATGATTTGTCTCTCAGACGCCTGAACCTAAGGTAAGCCTTTTTTATCTGCTCTTCTAGCTTTATCCATTTTAATGATCTAAAGATCTCATAAACATTTTCACACAGAGATGGTGAGTGCCATGAAGAGGAACAACAACAACCAAGGATGAATGTTGCAAATGAACAAATGACATATGAAGTCAACTGTGATCAGACAAAACCTATTCAAGAAAACCAGTACAGGTCTTCATCTGCTACAGATTTCTCATTTTATAATAGTCAGCTGTTCAATCCTGTGATGGCTCCTTCAGAACGAAGTCTTCAGATGCAAAGTTTGAATACCTTCCCTGATACTATGGTAACAGAAAAACTGCTAACTTTATTGTTTCTTCTACTATATATAACTTCTTTTGGCCATATATAAGAATCCTAATTTCTCTGAATCGAACGAACATTGTGTCATAGTATAAGATACTCTTCAGCTTAAATCCATGCTTCTTTTGGCCATATGTTGTAGCATCAACAAGCATACACGAGGGAACTGGATCCTTGGTACTTGGCTTCTCCTCTTAATCAGTCAATGCCTGGTGCATCTTCACTTGGTCGTAGGCTATCACTTTCCATGACCGAGGTAACTCTATTTCTCATCTTTAAACGACTTTTCTTTACCTGGCACTACTAATCGCTTCTATCTATGCACCACAGATGAACCACCACCACCTTTACTCTCAGCCTAATGTTCCATCAGAGCATTATGGTAATATGATGAACTATCCTTACTCTCTGCCAGCACAGAGTGATACCTACGACATGCCAATATCAGCATTTCAGCAACATGGTGGTGGTAACAACAATGCCTACCATCTTCATCCTTTAGTTTCACCGCTTCCTTTGCACAGAAACAGTTACCCATGTCAACCAACTGTCGCTGCCGGTCCTTCCACTCGTAGTTCTGCTTACGGTTCCACTAATGGTTCGGCTTACGATTCTGCTAACGGTTTTGGCATGTTGAGCGATAACACTGCGAACTTGAGGTTTGAGTATGAAGATGACTTGCACACACGATTTAGCAATCACTTGGCATCACTTCAGCATCAGGTAAATCCATCACATCTCTCTTTAAGGGTGGGAGCTTTGATTTTGTTCAGCTTTTCTCGGCTTAATTGGTTTGGAGAATTTTATACCAGAACCTGTGTTTCTTTGACCTTCAGGGTAGGAACTCAAATATGTGGACTCCTCCTCAAGGACACAACGAGTCAGGAAGGAATTATGGCAGCGTATCCCCGGGTCATCAGAATCAACAGTCACTGAGTTTCAGACATAACCAACAACAATTAGAACAAGAGGAGACTTATAAAAGAATTGGCAATGCATTTGAAAGAAGCAGCCGTTACAATGCATCTCTGGACCAACAAAACAATAGAAGAGGAGACCCATCTTACCAAACCCAACAACTGCAATGGCCAAGAAACAACAACTAATCAAAATCAACCAATCAAATTTTTTTCTGATACATTTTACTTAACAACTTATAATGGGTTTTACATTTACTAACCCTTCTTTGTATGTAGTACTATAAACTACTCTGTTTTGTTAATATGCCTTACCATTAAAAAAGCTAAAATAAAGTTTTCTGATTTCACTACTTTCGATTCTTATTTTTTGGTAAACGATAAGAGTTTGACATTTGTCATCATTTTTCATTTTCACTGTTTACATTGCAACGATAGATATACTATGAACACAATTACTATATTTTTATTTCTAAATTTGAACCTTTTTTGTCCAAAACCATTAATAACCCAAAAAAATTGAAAGAGAAAGACAGAGGGAAAGAAGAAAAGAAAAAAAAAAGGGTTTCTTGATACTCGAAACCAGAAGAGAGAGAGACAGAGAGAAACAAAGATCATCCTTTTCGTTGTTGAATCGCGACTGTGAAAGAAAAAGAACCGTGTGTCGAAGAAGTTTCTGTTCAATCAGAAATGGGTTCTTCATCTTCCGGCAAAAAACGGAAAGGACAGAGAAAGAAAGAAAAAGAAGAAGAAGAGGATTCGAGAGAAATCGTACAGGCTATGAAGGAAATCGTGAATTGCTCCGAACAAGAGATTTACTCAATGCTTGTAGAATGCAACATGAACGCTGACGAAGCCATTAATCGTCTTCTTTCTCAAGGTTTCTTCGATAAAGTTCCTGCCTTTTTTCTAGGGTTTTATAAGCTTTGAACTTGTTTCGTTGAAAGTAAGAAGAAGAAACGAAGATGAAAGATAGCAGAGCAAAGCTTGTTTCTTTTTTCCTCTGATTGGTATGTTTCTTGAGTTTTTTGGGAATTGTAACCTCGTGCTAGTGAATCTCGTAAACCCTTTCTCTTCGCATATTCTTTGCTATTGTTAATTTGTTATGTTTCTTTGAAATTAGAGAATTAGCCTAAAATCAAGTGTACTTGATTTTTGACAATTTTGCGATTACGATTCCAGATAGTTTTCAGGAAGTGAAGAGTAAACGAAACAAGAAGAAAGAGGTTTGTGTGTACTACTATATAGATTGTTGTGTAATTCCTAATGTAAAGCTTGAACCTTTTTAAGTTCTATTCCACTTTTTTGCTTATCGTTCCCAGGCCAAGGAAAAGTCAAGAATGGGCGAGAGAGACGAAGGCGGTAACGTAAATGCGGATAGTGTTCCGGTGGATTTCAAAGAGGTTGTACAGAATGTGCAGGAAATTGTGAAGTGCTCAGAAGAAGAGACTAAAAAACTGCTTGTAGAATGCAACATGGATGCTGACAAAGCCGTGAATCGTCTTCTTTCTCAAGGTTTCTTCGAAAAGTTTCTGCCTTTCTTTCTGGATTTTAAGCTTTCAAGTTGTTTAGTTGAAAGTAAAGTGGGAAGAAGAAATGAAGATGAAAGATTACAGAGCAAGGCTTGTTTCTTTTTCCTCTGATTGGTATGTTTCTGGAAAGAATCAAAAATCAGTTGTTTCTTTGAATCTGGTTCAACATCCATGAATTTTCTTTGCGTCTGAGTTACCTTTGCCTCATGATTCTTTTTCCTCGTGTTGATTTTTGACAATGTTGCTTCGATAACTTTTTCAGATAGTGTTCAGCAAGTTAAGAGCAACCAAGACGAGAAGAAAGAGGTTTGTGTGTATTAGAAACAGAATCTAGAGACCTTTGAGTAAAATTTCTACTGTAGAGCTTGACCCTTTTTTATGTACTATTCCACTTATTTGCTCATTTTTCTCAGAGCTTGGACACATCGGATTCTCAAAGAGTTGATAGTAGCAACCAGAAGCGTGAATTGAGGAATGGCAGTGATAATTATGTTGGTCATGGTGGTGGAAACAAGTTTGACTCAGATGGTAATGAGATGCAGAGAACTGATATTTTCTTCTGTTATATATCTCAAACAAATGTCTAAAGTTACCAATGGATTTGGTTCAGAGACGAGTAATGTGCAAGGAATTCGTAATCAGTTGGCTAGTTCATCTACTACAGCCGGTATTCTTGGTCCTGGTCCTCCATTGAACAGGTTCTCTTCATGTCGTACTCGATTTAATCTATTGTAAATGCCTTATTTTTCAATTGATATATCTGATAATTGATGAAGTGGCATAAAAGTTAGTTACAGGTTTACCTTCACCAGCTTTCTTGTAACATTACACGCTATATGTGTCATTGCAGAAATGTATTAAATGTTGAAACTAAGAGAATGCCAACAAGCTCAGGTGAAGCAGTTCCTTCGTTATCTGTGACATCTTCTAGGTTGATACCTGCTTGGGGATGTGGTACCTCTGGTCAGAAAACAATGGCTGATGTTTTGAAGATGGGTTTAGCTTCATCAAACGAGAGTGTAACTAAAGCTCCTGTCAAAGATGATTGTCCCTTACCTGAGAGGCCAAATGAGTCTGCTGCTAGAAGAGATCAACTTCGAGAGTCTGCATCGGTATCCAACCAAAACTTGTGCGATGATGATTTTGCTTATCCATTGTCTAACTCAGTTATTGAGTCTGCTGCTGGAGAAGATCAACTTGGAGAGTCTACTTCAGTATCCAACCAAAATTTTCGTGATGACGACTATGGAGGCTCACAGTTGTTGTGTGACAATCACAGTAACAAAAATGATGTGACTGAATTTGAGCACAATCAAAGTGAGATTTTCTTTTTCTTCTGAGACCTGCTATGTTTTCTTTTCCTGAGAGTGTTGTTTCATGTTCCAATTGTTCCTGTTGCAGACAAAGATCCACCGGTGTCTGTTGTCACCAGTTTACTGCAACTCCCTACAGAGAATGATGAGCCGGAAGCACCGGTTAAAGAGTTACAGCATTTGAGATTTGATAATTATGGTTCTGGGATGAATGGATCTGTTGTTGTGAAGATGGGCATAGCTTCATTAAAAGAGAGTGTAACTAAAGGTCCTCTCAAGGATGATTGTCACTTACCTGAGAGGCCAGATGAGTCTGCTGCTAGAAGGGATGAGTCTGCTTTGGTATCCAACCAAAACCTGCATGACAATTTTTCTTATTTCTCTAACTCAATTTTTGAGTTTCATGCTAGAAGAAATCAACTTCGAGAGTCTGCATCGGTATCCAAACAAAACTTGCGCAATGACGGTGTTACTTATCCATTATCTACCTCATATGATGCTAAAACAGAACAATTTCGCAAGTCTACTGCAGAATTTATCCACAACTTGCGTATTGACGATGTTGCTTGTCCGTTGTCTAACTCAGTTGTCGAGTCTGCTGCTAGAGGAGATCAATTTGGAGAGTCTACTTCTTCAATATTCAACCAAAGATTTCGCGACGATGACTTTGGAGGCTCACAGTTATTGTGTGACAACTACAATAACAAAAATGATGAGACTTACCTAGTGCAAAGACGTTCATTTATTGAGTCTGCATCGCTATTCAAACAAAACTTGCGGGATGACAGTGTTACTTATCCATTATCTTCCTCATATGATGCTGAAAGAGAACAATTTCTCAAGTTTACTCCAGAAATTATCCAAAACTTGCGCGTTGACGATCTTGCTTCTCAGTTGTCTACCTCATTTATTGAGTCTGCTGCTATTTCAGCCAAAGATCCACCAGCGTCTGTTGTCACCAGTTTACAGCAACTCTCTACAGAGAATGATGAGCCGGAAGCATCTGTTAAAGAGTTAAAGCATTTGAGATTTGGTAGTTTTGGTTCTGGGATGAATGGATCTTGCCAACCCAGCGGTCTCCCATCACGGTTCTTGGATGATGATGACTCAGAAGATATATCTGATTTTGCAGATGATTTGTCGTTAAGTTACCTGAACACAAGGTAAGTTATTTACTATTTACTCTCTAGCTTTATCCGTTTAAATGATCTCATAAATATTTTCACAGAGATGGTGAGTTCCATGAAGATGAAGAACAACGACTATGGATTAATGCTGCTAATGGTCAGACAGAACCTACTCAAGAAAGTCAATACGAGTCTTCATCTGCTAGAGATTTCGTATTTGATAATAGGCAGCTGTTGAATCCTGTGGTGGCTCCTTTAAGCCTTCAGATGCAGAATATTAATACCTTCCCTGCTATGGTAAAAGAAACTGCTAACTTTTTTTTGTTTATTCTGTTTCATCTTAATACACAACTTCAGTAGCTAAATCTTGTGCTCTATAAGATATTTCTCTGAATCAAACCAATACTTCCCATTGTGTCATAGTATGAGAGATTTCTTCATCTTCGTCCTTTTTTTGTTTGTCATACATTGTAGCGTCAACAAGCATACACAAGGGAACCGGATCCTCAGTACTCGGCTTCTCCTCACAATCAGTCAATGCCTACTACATCTTCACTTTGTCCTAGGCTATTGGGTTCAGTGACTGAGGTAACTCTTTTTCTCATAAAGCACCGATCTTTTTCCATCTTTAAACGATTTCTCTTGACCCGTATATATGATTCATATTTAGTATGGTTTTCATTTTTGCAGGCGCTACTAAACGCTTCTATCAGTGAACCACAGATGAATCAACAAGCCATGAACCACCATTACTCTCAGCCTATGGTTCCTTCAGGGAATAATGGTAATATGATGAACTATACGTACTCTCAGACAACACAGAATGACACCTACAACAGGTCACCATCAGCATTTCAGCAATATGGTGGTCGTAACAACAGCAGTTACCATCTTAGATCTTTAACTGCACCGCTTCCTCACTACAGAAACAGTGTTCTTTCTCCATCTGCTGTTCCTTTTGTTCCTTCCACTCACAGTTCCGCTTACGGTTCCACTAATGGTTCGACTCATGGTTTTGGCATGTTGAGTGATAACGCTCCGAACTTGAGGTTTGAGTATGAAGATGACTTCCACACGCAGTTTAGCAATCACTTGGCAACACTTCAGCATCAGGTAAAAAAAAAACCCTTCACATCTCTCTTTTGGTTTGGTTCAGCCTTTCTCGGTTTTATACGAAATTTTTTTTTTTTGTGGTTCTATCTCAGAATGGGACCTCAACTATGTGGACTCCTCAAGGACTGAACGACTCAGGAAGCACTTGTTACAGCTTATACTCGGGTCCTCGGAATCAGCAGCCACAGAATTTGAGACATAGCCAACAACAACAGCAGCAAGAACCAGAGCAGACTTATAGAAGGATTGGCTAAGAAAATGTGGCTTTTGCTTTTAACTAACCATTCTTTGTAGTATTTGTTAATATGCCTTAGCCTTAAGGAAAGCTCGAATAATACTATTTTCTGATTTTACTACATTCGATTTATTTGTTTTGTTTATAATTTTTCACTTTTACTGTTTACATTGCAACGATTAAGAAGCAACCAATACATGTTTACCAGTAAAATAAATATACTTATACTTATGTGATTAGATGACAAAAATTGGAGCTCTACATGATTGATCTAGTATGAAACCTTTAGATATGTACTTACAATAACACCTATAATTGTGTTTTTTTTCGTTACACGTGTTGTTAAGATGAGAAGTAGGGATATTAATAACAATAGTTAGTGGTAAAAATGTTACAATAATAGAACTGATTTTTTTTTGTCGATGACGCTATGAACCGGCAATCAAATTTATTTGCTTAAGAAAATTGATATTTGGGTTTTTATTTTTTAGATATCCAAAATTTTATTCTGATATATTGCCATTTGTGTAAATTCAATCAATTTTTTTTCATTCACTTGATTTTTGTGATGAATTTTTGCGGACATATTCCTGTTGAGTGTTTTTGTTTCTCAAAAATTCGAAGGTGTCAAAATTTAAATTAAAAAATAATAATTTGAAAAGGTGTATCTCAAAATCCAACTTTTTAAAACCAGGCGTCATCTGTCTCAGCGAAAATGACACGTCGTGCCGTTTGTCTTACTCAGCCTAGATAGAGACACCATGCCGTTGCCGTTGACCCCTTCAATTATTTTATTTTTATGCACAAATTGGTTATTAGTGCCGTTTTGTGTAAGCTATGTTTATAGGATGATTTAACCCCTTCATTTCCAATATAACTATTAACTATTCTCACCCTGAAACCGTTTCAGTGAAACGGATAGTGGAAATACAAAAGAGAAGACTGCTTCTTTTTCTCGAAAATGATTGGTTATATGCCCTGTTCTAAAAATCGGCCGCCTAGGCGCTGATCGGGTGGGGACCGCGGCGATTTTGTCCAAATCGGTAAAAAAAATCGGTGATCCGATTTTTATCCGCCTAGCCCGCCTAGACGGCGCCTAGCCCAATTTTTTTTTTTTTTTACATTTTTTTTCTTTTTTTGGATCTAAAATTCAAAACGTCCCACTTATGTTCATAATTTATATAAAAATCATAAGTTTGACCTTAAATTCTTGTTTTCATGTGTTTAATACAATTTTAAAAACAAGATTATATAAATTTCTTATTTATAATGGATTAATATGTTTTTAAAATATTAAATAGCCTTAAAACTTGTCCCCGATTAATCCCCGTTTAATCTCCGATTTTCTTGCTAGGCGCTAGGCCCACCCTCACCGCCCGACTAGCGCCTAACGATTTTTTAAACAAGGGTTATATGTATAGAACTTTTTCTAAGACTCAGTTCATGAATTTGTAGTTTGTCTGATAGAAGATCATTAACTACATCAACCAAATCTTTTCTTGTTTTTCTCTCGACAAAGTTGATGGACGTAAAAAAATTAAATAGCTTAGTTTTGCAAAGATTTTGTTCCTTATTTATATTAAAAAAAACATCGTTTAACCGTTTAGTATTTGGTTTAGCTCATGTAAAATCGATAACAAGGGTTTTTTTGAAGTTGTCTGAGAGAATTTTTTTTTTAAGAAGTCGGTTAAAGTTACAATCTTTACTTGAAGAAATAGATTAAGAAATTCATACCCAAAAATAAATAGATTAAGAGAAAAAAAAAACATTTGGTTAAATTTTGATTGATACGAATGTTATGGTTCCAATTTATAATTTACCAGCAACATTGGGTTCGTTAATCAAATAGGTACAAGTTAACTATAAACCAAAATTCATGTATCAATCATCTCAATATTTTATTTTTCGACAATATCAATCATCTCAATAAAATACTATGTTGCATGGAAACTCTCTTCGAGGTCCGTTTCCCGTTTCCGAAACGTTTCGGAAACGGAAACTCTTCGGAAACACGAAAAACGTCACGGAAACGCGTTTCCTAAAAATCTATGTTTGGAAACACGATGGAAACTCACGTTTCTAAAATGGAAACGCGACAAATCCTTTTTATTGACTTTGGAAACTTAATAAATAAAAGTTGAAAAGATTTAGATTTATAGAGTAATACATATCACTAATTTTGGAAGACTCTGAGTTTTTAGATTTTTTTATCGACAAACTAGATTTGGAGGCATCTTTATATGATCTACGATGAAACTAATGAAAATGAGAATGAAAATGTTGGTCTAAATTAAATATTTGAACTTGAACCTTTTAATCTTTTTTTCTTTTAGAATTTTAGTTAACCTATTTAATATTTGATGTTTTGGACTTGTATTGTTTAATTAAACTATTTTTATAGTTTTATGTTAATGTTATATATATACATATATTATATATGTGTATACGTTTCCAAAACGTTTTCAATCCCTAATTTTAGAAAAAAATCGTTTCCCGTTTCCGAAACGTTTCGCTTCCACGTTTCCGTTTCCGTTTCCATGCAACATAGATAAAATATGACACATTGTACCAAAACAAAAACAAAAAAACAGACACAACTATCCTAATATCGTGTCAATCAACTAACCATTTTCTAAACTTAATCCATTATTTAAAAATGTTGTCTTTTTCGAAAACTTTAATCTTATAAAATCACAGTACTATGAACGATTCTCAAGAATAACAACAGCAAAAAAGCCAAATCATAACCCAAAAAAGGTACAACCTTTGGTGGGGCTTCAGACAGAAAAAGGTTCTTCCTTTATCCAACTCTTTTTGTCTCCACCCTAGTTTCAACTTCCCGGTTTCCCGGCGAAAACCCAGATGGCAAACAACGGTAACGGCGATAACAACAATGACCCATTACGTCAATACTTGATTAACAGACCACCGTCTCTGTTACCATTACCGGAGAACAACGACGTCACGATTCCGATGCCAATAACTCCATCGGAATTCAAAAACCGATTAATCTTCGGTCCACTCCCTCGTTCTCAAAAAGATTCATCTCTTCTCATCGACGCTCTCTCTCAAAACCCTTCTCCGTCATCCTCCGCCACAACCTCATTCTCCGATTCCACAGACCTCCTGATCCCGCTTACGGAGCCTAATAAACCGGCCCGGAAACCTAAACCGACCGTCAATTTCCACCGGTCTAAAACAGCTCCTGCTATGGCTGGAATCAACGATAAATCTCACCCAAATGATCCGAAAACAGAGCAGCAATCTGATTCGAAAACTATTGTAATTAAAGCTGTTGCTTTGCTTGTTGTGTATCTATCCTTAGGTGTGCTTATCTATTGGTTGAATCGAGATAGCTACAATGTGAAGAAGACTCATCCTGTTGTTGATGGTTTGTACTTTAGTATTGTTACAATGTGTACAATTGGGTATGGAGATATCACGCCGGATAGCGTGGTGACGAAGCTGTTTTCGATATTGTTTGTGCTTGTTGGGTTTGGCTTTATGGATATATTGCTTAGTGGAATGGTTACTTATGTTCTTGATCTTCAAGAAAACTATATGTTAGAAACTGCGAGGAATGAAAGCTTGAACTTCAATGACCGGGAGAAAGCGAGATCGTATATAATCGATGTCAAGAAAGGGAGGATGAGGATTAGGTTGAAAGTTGGGTTGGCATTGGGTGTTGTTGTGTTATGCCTTGGATTTGGAGTTTTGATTATGCATTTTGTCGAGAAAATCGGGTGGTTGGATTCGTTTTATTTCTCGGTTATGTCGGTTACTACAGTTGGGTATGGTGATCGGGCTTTTAATACATTGCCCGGTAGGCTTCTTGCTGCCATTTGGTTGCTTGTGTCTACTTTAGCTGTTGCTCGAGCGTTTTTGTATTTGGCTGAAGCAAGAGTTGATAAGAGGAATAGGGAGCGGGCGAAGAAAGTGCTTGGCGAAAACATGTCTATCTCTCAGTTCTTTGATGCGGATATCGACTACAATGGCTGCGTGAGGTACTCATTTTTTAAATCAATGACTACAATGATTCTGTTGGATTCTCGGGTTTATGCGTGTTTTCTTGAACTCGAGGACATATTCAAAGATTGTGTTTACAAAAGTTTTGAAATTGCCCACATTTGCATCCAAGTTCTTGAACTAGTTGATTGTTGATTCCTAGATATCAAATCATTTCTCTTGTTAGATTCAATTCCATTAGCTTAAGAAAACTACTCTCATTATTCTTTGTTATTCACTTATTTTGTTTATCAATTCCCGTGCTTTTCGCCCATTTCCTTATATGATTTTCCGGTTGATCCGCGACGTTTAATGCATTCCCATTCCTTAGAATGCATCAAAAGTGTAGTTCTTTGATATTAGTCCTCAAGTTTCATAATTGTTTCCAGGTTCTTGGAGTCATTAGCTTCACAAATTTTGGATTCTCGGGTTTAACCGTGCTTTCTTGAACTCAAGGATCCATATCCAAAGAGTGTGTTGTACAAAAGTTTTGAAATTTCCAGCATTTGCACCGTTTATTCTTTCCAAGTTCTTGAACTAGTTGATTCCTCGATATCGAAACATTTCTCTCATAAGCTTAAGATTTTAGACTTTTAGTAGATTAGTATACCCTAATTACCTATAATACAGGTTCTGGTCTATTATTTAAGATGCCCTGAACATCTTTGACCAGTACCATGATCTTTGGTACAATGATTCTCTTGGTTCTATCATGTTAAATTAAATCTTCTAATAAGCTTTTTCTTTTTGCAGTAAAGCAGAGTTTGTAATATACAAACTAAAGAAGATGGAGAAAATAACCGATAAGGACATTAACCCGATCGGTTTCCAGTTTGACAAGCTTGACCGAACCAATAGTGGAAGGATTACACTTTTAGATCTCTTGGAAACCAGCACCCACGATTTATCCACTGCAACTTCTATTTAAGAACACACAGTACAACATGATTGAAGATGACAATGAAAAATATGTATGGTTACAGTTTAGTTGAACCAAGATGATGATGACTATGAAGAAATAGAATGTGTCACCTTCTCCTCCAAGATGATGATGAGTATGAAGAAATTTGATTTTCATGTTTCCTTTGGTGGAGTTTGGTTTGATGGCTTGGATCTAGAGTATAGTTATAGGGTTTCGTTCATGTGTATATTCCTAATTTCTGATTGATACTTCAATTTGATTAAATTTGTTAACAAATTTCGAAAAAGAGTAAATGTTAATGTAAAGGTTTGATATTTATTTGTTACTCACTATATATTCTCAAGTACTTGTATTGTTTGTCAAAAAAAAGCCAATATACAGTATTTATAATTTTTATTGATTATCTATTCATATTATATATGTCAAATATATTAATTTTAATAAAATAAATTTGAAGTAAATAATTTAAGTTGTGCATAGCACTAGCATGGATCTTTAGGTAGTTATATATATTATTGATAGACTGTGGTTCCAAAGTATAATTTACCAGCAACATAGGGTTCGTTAAACAAATACTAGCTACAAGTCAACAATAAACCATCATGTATCAATCATCTCAATATTTTATTCACGACAATTATTAATCATCTCAATAAAATAAGACACATTGTAGTAAAAAAAAAACAAAAAAAAAACATTATATGTCGGAAAACCACTCTCAACTTTCCAGTTTCCCGGCGAAAACCCAGATGGCTCACGACGGTAACGGCGATAACAACAATGACCCATTACACCAATACCTGTTACCATTACCGGAGAACAACGACGTCATGCCAATGACTCCATCAGAATTCAAAAACCGATTACTCTTCGGCCCATTCACTCCGTCATCCTCCGATTCCACAGACCTCCTTATCCCACCAACGGGACCTAATAAACTAACCCCGAAACCTAAATCGTCCCACAATTTCCGCCGGTCTACAACAGCTCCTGCTATTGCTGCAATCAACGATGTATCTCACCCAAATGATCAGAGAACAGAGCAATCAAATTCGAAATCTATTGTAAGACAAGCTCTTGCTTTGCTTGTTGTGTATCTCTCTTTAGGTGTGCTTATCTATTGGCTGAATCGAGATAGTGACAATGTGAATCAGACTCATCTTATTGTTGTTGCTCTGTACTTTTGTATTGTAACAATGTGTGCAGTTTTAATCGTGCATTTTGTTGAGAAAATCGGGTGGTTGGATTCGTTTTATTTCTCGGTTATGATGGTTACAACAGTTGGGTACGGCGACCAGGCTTTTAATACATGGCCCGGTACGCTTCTTGCTGCGATTTGGTTGCTTGTGTCTACTTTAGCTGTTGCTCGAGCGTTTTTGTATTTGGCTGAAGCAAGAGTTGATAAGAGGAATAGGGAGCGGGCGAAGAAGGTGCTTGGCGAAAACATGTCTATCTCTCAGTTCTTTGATGCGGATATCGACTACAATGGCTGCGTGAGGTATGCTTTGATTCATGCACCAAAAGTTTTGTTCTTTGATGTTAGTCCTCAAGTTTCATTCTTGTTCAAGTTCTTCAAATCATTAGTTTCTAAGATTCTTGAGTCTGTTGGATTCTCGGGTTTATGTGTGTTTTCTTGAACTCGAGGACTCATATTCAAAGATTTTGTTTTGTTTGGGACGAAACTAATATTACATGTTGTGGTTTCGAGCCTGCGGAGATTACGGGGTTTGGCGCAGAACCTCCTGGTATCAAAAAAAAAAAAAAAAATTTGAACTAGTTGATTTGTATAAATAACGGTTGTGATCTAGTAGATGTCCTGAATGGCTTTGACTAATATCATGTGATCGTTGGTCCACTGATCCTCCTCTTGGTTTTATCAGTATCATTAAATCTTCTACTATGCTTTTTCTTTTTGCAGTTTAGCAGAGTATACAATATACAAACTAAAGCAGATGGAGAAAATAACCCAAGAGGACATTATACAAATCTGTAACCAGTTTCACAAGCTTGACCAAACCGATAGTGGAACGATCACTCTTGTAGATCTCATGCAATCCAGCACCGGTGATTTATCCACTGCAATTTCTGTTTAGTTAACACACATTACAACATGATTGAAGATGAAAATTGAAAATCCGCGGTTTTCGGTTTAGTTGAACCAGTTTAAAGTCACCTTCTCTCCCAAGATGATGATGAGAATAAAGAAGTTTGATTTTCGTTATTCCTTTGCTTGATTTCGGTTTGATGGCTAGGATCAAGAGTTATATGTTTTTTTCATCATTTCATGTGTATGTATTATGATTGATACTCCTGTTTGAATTTTTTTAGTGGATTATTTATATTTTCATCAAGTTTGAGATTTTTTTTTTTTACTATGTTGCACATACCTATCAAGAAACCTGTTCAACTATGGCGTAGGTCAACAATCTCATTCTCAATTTCTCATATCTTATTATCAAAATCATTTTTTGCCCCAAAAAAAAATCATAATCATTTATTTTAGCATTTAATAGATTTTAATAGTTTCAAATAATAAATATCATGACAACAATTCAAAGTTTCAAACAAATTTGTGATCTCTAAAGATAGTGAAAGAAAAATCCTACTCAACAACAAAAAATCTTGAAGAAGTTTGGTGCATCCGTACATATTCCACGAAATTGGTCGTAAATTTCAACTGCGAACATATACTTTAATCTCTTATATATAGACAGAGAGGTTGACTGCTTACTTTGGTAATTTACAGAACTGAAAATATACTAAACCTCTTGGATATGAAGATGCGAGATTAGACACAAAGGTTACAAACAAATTCAGCAGTAAACAAGTGTATAAAATATACTATTACACTTCTACTTCTATAGTTTTTATACAATTATACTATGAATAAGAAAATTAATATTCAGTCGTAAAAAATAAAAAACGGATAAAACAGACTATACATTTGAGAATAATAAAACCATTCATAAGTTTTTGGCTTGCGATGATATCAATATAACAAAAAAATACACTTCCATATATTATTTTTTTCTGTTTAAAACCTTAAACCATATAAATTGTCAGGGAAAACAAATCTACAACGGAAAAATAAAATGGTCCAATTCGTGAATGGCTTAATTTGTTCGGTGCATTGCATTCATTCAAAACAACTACTCGTAATTATTGAAGTTTTGGTCCTTTGAGAATCATGACTAAGTTGCTTTCTTTGGGCCATCGAGAATGTGGAATTGTTGTTTTGTCTCAAAAACGTTTTTCATCATTATTCACTTTTTCGAAAACATTGGAATTGCAATTTAAATTTTTATAAGTATACCTATCTATCAGCTGCATGCATGATGCTTTTCTTTCTTTTTGGTCAGAAGCTACATGCATGAAGCTGTAATTCGTAATTTGAACCAAAAATCCAAATACGAGAGCAATTTATATATAAGGTATACAATTATTATATAGGTATAAATCTATAAAAAGAAAAATAAATTTCTTTTGTCCGTTCCTATGTAAAGTCAATTTATGTTCACTTCTCATTGTCTTTTTCGGTTAGGAATCATGTCTCTCTTTTCTTATTTTTTCTATTTTTTCTTATATATTTTCCATCAGTTCCACATTTTTTCCCCGGAATAAAATTATCTTGTCTTGTTGACAAAAAATTGTATTAAATATTTTTTTTTTTAAAATTGTATTAAATATTAAAAGCAGCATTTACACATAAAGATATATATAATAGATCTGACCATATTTTTATATTTTCATATTATATTTAATGTTCTTTTTATGCTTGAGGAAAGTTCTAATGTGAAAACTGAAAATAGATTCTGCAGCGTGAATCGTGATGACGTCGGTAAATCGTCAGTATTTCGATCATATTTCTCTTCTCAACAGTTAAAATCTAAACGGCTAAACCTATACTAGAATAAGAATTGGCGATCAAAATGCAAACTCAATAATTTATAGAATTCTTTTTTCTTTTAACGTCCTTGTTATTAAATTACCAAGTTTAATCCTATACACTTTATAAGAAGGATTTATGGCATCGGTTGGAAAATTTCATTTTGTATACTAGTATTATAGAAATCATTACAAAAAAAAAAATAGAAAATTTTCATGTAAATTGGTTCTAACAAACGTAGAAATTATACGGAAATTTAAAGTAATGTATTTTTATTTTGGTAGGCAATTTAAAGTAATGTATAATATGTGTCGCATTTGCACCTTGACTTTAAATCTTAAATTAATAAATTAACGTCTGATATTTATTAGGGTTTGAGAACACAATCCAATAGTCCACCACGTGCCAGGTCATGTGTCGGTTACGGTCAAATGCCGGTGCCAATAATTACACGTGTCATCTTAATAACCTCACAATCATCTTTGACTTTTGACTTGGCTCTTCCTTCCTCACACAAAGATGACCGGAGACTGATTATTTCCGGTTACCGGTTAACCATTAGTCATCATCATCGCCTTCTTCCATATCAAACCTTGTTCCCACCTTATTCCAAATCTTAAAAATGGTAAATATTAACTTTTAAGTTCTTATTTTAAGGCCCCAAAAGAAAAGTAGTACACAAAAAGAACCCAAACATCTCTTAAAATGGTAAATATCAACTTTTCAGGTCTTACTTTAAGGCCCAAAAGAAAGTAGTATACTAAAATAACCCAAATTTGTAAAAAAGTTATTTCATGATTTTTTTTTTCTTTGGGGCAGTCAGAAAATGAATAGGGACTTAAAAGAAGTTTATTTATGGTAAAATGGCTTTTTCTTTTATGTTCATGTTCACATTAAACGTTTAAGAAACAAAATGACAAGAAGTATATGTTTCCTCACTCGAGGCCACTTTTGTAACTCTCGATTTGGGAGGTAAAATGCTTTTTGTCAACTCAACTTTATAAAAGTTATCATTATATTTAATGAAGAAAAAGTCATTCAAACCCCAAAACTCTTTTTGAATCATTCACACCACAATATACACTCTTTCATTCCTTAGATTTGTATATATCTAAGACCAAAAAAAGTATGCTAAAACGCCATTTACTAATATTTATTCAGCAAGACATATTAAATAATATATATTTTTCAAAAGGCATAAATAAGAGAAGACCCAAAAGTCTTAACACCAAATTTAGACCGACTAAAATATTCATTAACGTGTAAAAGGTTATTCCTTCTTTCTTCTTCTTCTTCACGCTCCTCTCTTTGTCATTTTCTTTTTCTTTCTTTTTGGTTTAAGATTTTTCTCTTTGTTCTTCGTCATGTCTCATGAAATCAAAGATCTTAACAACTATCACTACACTTCATCGTATAATCATTACAATATCAACAACCAAAATATGATTAATCTCCCTTACGTTTCTGGTCCATCTACTTATAATGCAAACATGATCTCATCATCACAAGCCGGTTTTGATCTACCCTCGAAGAACTTGAGTCCTCAAAGAGCGTTCGAGTTGGGTTTCGAGCTTTCTCCATCTTCGTCCGACTTTTTTAATCCTTCCATCGATCAAGAGAACGGTTTGTATAATAATGCTTATAATTATAATAGTAGTCATAAGAGTCATGAAGTTGTCGGTGGTGGTTCTGCAACCATTAAGAGTGAAGTTAGGGTTTCGCCATCTCCTTCTTCAAGTGAGGCCGATCATCACCCCGGCGATGATTCCGGCAAGATCCGGAAGGAAAGAGAAGTTGGCGATGGAGGAGAAGATGATCAACGTTCTCAGAAAGTGTAAGTTTCTTAAGTGTTTTCCTAATTAAATTATTTAGTTAAGCAAGAAAGATATATTTAGAATTCACATGACTGACCAAACTTAACTAATTTTCTTTGTTTTTATTCACCAAAAAAAATAAATCTTTTCTGATCTTAATTACGTGAAGAGGAAAAGTGACGAGGAAAAACCCTTTTTTTTTTTTGTTTTTCACTTTCAGGCCCAAATTAATCAAGAATCGTTTTCTTGAAAATTATTCTCTTGAAAACTAACTGAACAATATTGATTTCAAAATTTTTTACACGAAACATAATGTATAGAGTTTGCATGACATAAAATGACATCTTTAAGAACACCGTCGAGATTTTAATTTTGATGAAACTATATATTTACTTGTGAATATTCAATTTTACATTTATATGTTTTTTTTTATAATAAACATTTATATGTTTAGGTGGAATTTAAGTTCCATAACAGAAAGAATGACAACTCAAGTTATTTCGTTCATATTTTTCTGTAATACATAATTTAATAGTACTGAGTATTGGGATTCTGCCCTGATATTTTTTTTTCAAAGATTATTAATTCAATTGTTCGTACCTATAATTATTGATGTATAAATCTTATCCTAAAGAAACCACTTAAACAAAAAGACGTGTCCCATTTTTTTTTTTGGCAGACTATCACCTTAAGATTATTGTATTTCTTGTGTCCTATGTCCTAACAATCATTTGATGCTTATCATTATTTAATATAGTTCAATGAATCAAAGTCAAATGTACGGTACGGTGCCATTAATTAGAGAGGACCAACCTAATTAAGTATTAATTTAATTGAGTAACATATGGTTCATCAGAGTTAAAACAAAGAAGAAAGAGGAGAAGAAAAAAGAGCCACGAGTCTCGTTCATGACTAAGACCGAAGTTGATCATCTCGAAGACGGCTATCGTTGGAGAAAGTACGGCCAAAAAGCAGTCAAAAACAGTCCTTATCCGAGGTAATTTAATCGGTCATCATATGATAGTATATTTTTTCATAAAGGGTTTAATTAATTGATTATTACATACAAAATAAATAGATAAACACTACGCAAAATGTTGAAAATATAGTTTTGAGTTTAGTTTTGGCTTATGAATTCTTAATAACGTTAATCATTTTTCAATCAAACTAGTTTCTTTAATTTTATCGTTTTTTAAAGAAAACAATTATTTGAAAAAACGAAGACCAACTTAACATTGTTTTTTTTTCTTTTTCTTATGGCTAAGAATTCCTTATATCTTGGATTTTATATTTACTTTTCTGTTTCAAACATTAAAAATGTTTGTATATAAAAATTCTGGAACAAGAAGTTTTATCAAAGTATTATGATGATTGTTCAGACTGACGTATGATCATTCAATTTAATTATTCTTCTAAAAGTTTCAGTTTTTTACCATTCAAAAAACACACTTTTGTTAAGTTCTTATAAAGAAATATTAGTCAAGTTCTTTGTGAAATTTCCTCTATTTACCACTCATTTATGATTTGGATTCTTGACATTGTTTGACAAGTCTTATCAATTTTGTTTATAACAAAGAAGAAAACATTAATATTGTAACCGACATTATATACAAGTCACATGCTATAACAATATACTATACGTAATACTGTACGTCAATTACGTGAACAGGAGTTACTATAGATGCACGACGCAGAAGTGCAACGTGAAGAAGAGAGTGGAAAGATCTTACCAAGATCCAACAGTTGTGATCACAACCTACGAGAGTCAACACAACCATCCGATCCCGACCAATCGCCGCACTGCAATGTTCTCTGGAACCACCGCATCTGATTATAACCCATCGTCATCTCCAATATTTACCGATCTCATCATCAATACTCCAAGAAGCTTCTCAAATGATGAACTCTTCCGTGTGCCCTACGCTAGTGTAAATGTGAACCCTAATTACCATCAACAGCAACATGGATTCCATCAACAGGAGAGTGAGTTCGAGCTCTTGAAGGAGATGTTTCCTTCGGTTTTCTTCAAGCAAGAGCCTTGATGATATAATATAATACTGAAACAATTTTTCTTTTCTTTTTTTTGCTAAGAAATATAGAAACAATTTGGATGCATAATAAGTGATAGTGTTATTTATTTTTGCATGTATATATTATACATGTTTTTGTAACTAGCTATAGGATATACTGTAGTAATTAAACATAAATATGGAGTCCCTTCGACTTCTTGCAATAATTTTTTTTATGGAGTAGTTTTGTTACATGCATGCATATAGATGGAAGCAAAGATCCTTCATGGGTCTCTCTTTTTCATTATAACTTGCTTTATATATTAACTAATGAGGAGAAGGACATAACTTCATATCTAATATATAGTCGAATAGCAAATAAAACGTTTTGGATATTTGAAAACAAATTTAGGCTAGAAGGTTTAGAACGAACTTAACTATACTTGATCATGCACAACCTCACCTAAAATATAAAATGTATCAATGGATTTTGAACTAAAATGCAGTTGTACCTTTCAACACATATCTTAATATTGAATCTCAAGTCTCAACAAATAATTGGTTTTTTACTAGGAAATTATTTTTAATGTCGTACGTCTCATCCCTCCGACCGTTTGTTGATTATGCGTAAGAATTAAGGAACCAACCTAACGAGTTTGATCATACATATTAGATAGTTTCTAATACAATTTAATACTATTTGTTAATATAAAGGACACATTATCCCTGTTGGAGTATCATGTAAGGGATGTGACCGGTTAGTTGCTTGACAAGTCCATCTTGAGTTCAAGACATGTTTGATCCACTAACCACTATAGTTTAATACTTACGTTCGACAATCATTTTCCATATTGTCAGAAGAGATAATACGAGAAATTATTTGTATTCATCATATTTACTTCTCAAATATAACATTATTGCACCGAATACGAGTTGTTCGTCAACAATTTCGACAGATCTTCTGATTAATTAAATATTTTCATCTAATTTTCAAGATTGTGAGTTATTTTTAAGTTTACACTACACCAAATATTCAAAGTTGTTATGATCCGGTTGTCAAATGTGAAATGTCTCAACCTAGAACACCAAAATCCAACAACAATGAAGCACAACAATTCCCTTATCTCCCATTGAACCGACGGTTTGGCCTCAATAGTCCGATCCATTCTGATGAGAGCCTAGGATCTCATTTGCATAGTTCTTCAGTCTCTGCCACACAAAAAAAAAAAAAAAAAATCTTTGATCGCTTGGATAGATTCTTAGAATCACTCTCGAAAATAACATATGCAAAGCCATTAACATATGACACTGCCAAAAACAATGATGCTGATGTATCTAAAGTTGCACCTAATTGTCGATCCATATATTTGTAAGTTTTAAAATTCAAAAAGGCAGGTTGAGCTAGTGGTTAAATCCAAATAAACTGAAAAGATTATAAAAAGCTGATCATGGTTCTATAAGTTTAGCCGATTTAGACCGTTTTTATTTTTGGGCATGACCATGACCCGTCCGTAATGATTTATACTAAGCTACCCATGGATATAGAAATTCCAGATTTTATATATAAAAAAATGGTTGACAAAAAAAAAAAAAAAAAAAAGTTTTGAAATTTATGTTTGAATTAAAAGAAAATATAAAAGCTGCTTTATAATGAAACTTTACTGTTCGAGTGGACACGAAAAATATTGTCGAGTCAGTGTCCCTAACCAATACAACGACCAGAGAGATCAATCTCCTCGGAAAAATAGTCGCCGGCGATCGAAAACGACAACTCGCCGAACGTCTTTCTCTCTACTTGAAGCAAACAAAGACTTTCACATCTCTCTTTCTCTCCCTCTCATATTTATTATGATCTTCTGCTAGTAGAGATCACTATCTCTCGAATACCAGATCATTCTTCTTTATTCGTCGAATTCGCCTCTGTTAACGTCTCAAACTCTGGTAATTTCAAATTTTGCTTCTGAAATTTTCCGAGTTTCTGAATGGTTTCTTTTTCGCATTGTCGATTTTGTATTCGTTTACATAAAAATTTGTTCGGTTTATCTGTAGTTCGGAAGCTTTAATAGAGATCGTTAAAATGGTGGATCTGGGACCAATTACACCGGGCCAGGTACAATTTCTCCAGAAAACTTCATACTCGAACTGAATTTTTGCTACTAATACGATTCAGTGCTGAGTCGATTTAGGTTGATTTATTCGAAAAGGTTGAGACTTTAAAGGAATTATGACTGTATTTTCGTGAAAGCCGCCATTCTTAGTAGAGGATGAAACCTAAGATAGTGACTTTGTAGTTTTCTAGTAGCCATGAGTCATTTTAGAGTTGGCTGGATACTGATCTCCATCTACAAGATTTGACTTTGTACTGAAATTTTGTAGGTATCTTTTCTATTTGGAGTAATACCAATATTTGTTGGTTGGATATACTCGGAGTTACTTGAGTACAGGAAATCTTGGGTTCCCTTTAAACCGTAAGTTTTTGCAATGTGATACTCTCTATAATGTAGCAGAGTTTTTAGCAGACTTAGCCGTGAAAAGAGTTGCATTCTTCTATTGCAGTCACTCGGATAATAATCTGGTTGAACTGGGGGATGTAGCAGAGAAGGACGATGACAAATCTGATTTGTTGGAGGGAGGTCTTACCCGATCCACATCTGTAAGGTTTCATAATTCATCCATCAGAACAAACATAGTCAGGTTGGTGTTAGCAGCTCATAAGTTTTCTAGTTTGTGTTTTACAATTCTTCAAGAGTTCTCATGCGAAGGTGTTTTTGTTTTATCGAATCACAGATTTTTATGTATGGAAGATTCATTTTTGCTGGAACACCGTGCAACATTAAGAGCAATGTAAGTGAAAGCTACCTTTAAGAAGTGATAATCTCTTTGTTCGTCATCGTATGTTAACTTTCATATTCATACCTAGGTCGGAGTTTGGGGCAATCTTAATATATTTCTATATCTGTGACCGCACGGAATTGCTTGGAGATTCTACCAAGGTACGCATTTATTTCACCCGCTTTGTGTCTGAAATCCATGTAAGTATATCTACTTCTATAATTTGTACGTTTTTGCTCATAGGACTTGGTTTCCTTTGACAGCATTACAATCGCGACCTTTTCCTTTTTCTCTACGTTCTTCTCATCATAGTATCAGCCATGACATCTCTCAGAAAACACAATGACAAGTCACCCATCACTGGGAAATCCATTCTTTACCTTAATCGCCACCAGACTGAAGAGTGGAAAGGATGGATGCAGGCAAGTTTCTCTTGATTATTGGCAATATGATCATTGCCTCCGGTTACTGTGTTGTATCTCTTATTGCCGCTTTCCACATATTGTTTCTCATGTCTTACTATTTAACAGGTTTTGTTCTTGATGTATCACTACTTTGCTGCGGCTGAGATATACAACGCTATCCGTATCTTTATTGCTGCTTATGTCTGGATGACTGGTTTTGGAAACTTTTCGTATTACTACGTCAGAAAGGATTTCTCTGTTGCACGTTTTGCACAGGTGATACCACTAACTCCATAATCTTCATTGCCCATTATCTTCTGCATTTAAAATCTTGTTCTCTTACAGATGATGTGGAGGCTTAACTTCTTTGTAGCATTTTGCTGTATTGTTCTCAACAATGACTATATGTTGTATTACATCTGCCCAATGCACACTCTCTTCACCCTAATGGTTTACGGAGCTCTGGGTATCTTCAGCAAGTACAATGATATAGGATCTGTGATGGCTCTGAAAATATTTTCATGCTTCCTCGTTGTCTTTTTGTTGTGGGAAGTTCCTGGAGCTTTTGAAATATTCTGGGGTCCATTAACGTTCTTGTTAGGTAGTTAACTTCTCTGGATCTGATCATATTCTCTAATCTGAAATGAAACAAGTCATAATGGAATTTGAAGCGGTTTCTAAATATTTGGATATTTCTTGTGAATAACTGCAGGTTACAGTGACCCTGCGAAGCCTGATCTTCATCGACTGCACGAATGGCACTTCAGATCAGGCCTTGATCGCTACATATGGATCATCGGAATGATTTATGCCTATTATCACCCAACTGTAAGTTCTTCAACAGAAACAAACTTTCAATTTTTTTTCTGTTTTTGGTAGTGTCAATGTAATAAACTTCAAAACTTGGGGTCATTCTATAGGTAGAGAGATGGATGGAGAAGTTAGAGGACTGTGAAACGAAGAAAAGACTATCCATAAAGACCGCTATTGTTACTATTACTGTGCTTGTAAGTCACTTAGTCATCTTTTAGCTTATTGACTGCACCATTCGTTTATACAGATTGATATAATTTTCCTGTTTGGTCACATTTTAGGTTGGCTACGTGTGGTATGAATGTATCTACAAGCTGGACAAGAACAGTTACAACATGTATCATCCATACACATCTTGGATCCCCATCACGTGTGTGCATAAATTCTCTCTTTCGTCTATATATCTGTCCCTTATTTCACTTACTGAATCTGAAACATGACTCACCTTTTGGTTTCTGGGTTCCAGTGTTTACATATGCCTTCGAAATTTCACCCACCAGCTTCGGAGTGTCTCGTTGACTCTCTTTGCGTGAGTCAACTCGTGCTTACATTTAAGCCCAGTTTGGTATGCTTTGCTTCATTTTCATTTTATACTCTTTACGTTGCTCTGCGCAGGTGGCTTGGCAAGATCACTTTAGAGACTTACATTTCACAGTTTCATATATGGCTAAGGTTTGTTTTTGGAAACTTAAATATTGTTTTCTCGGAAACTTTATGCATCTCTTGTTGACTAAACACCATTTTCAGATCAAACATGCCTGATGGGCAACCAAAATGGCTTCTCTCTATTATTCCGGGATACCCTATGCTTAATTTCATGCTCACAACTGCGATATACGTCCTAGTAAGAAACCGTAACTTCTTCTCTCCCCGTCTTTTCTATTACCAAGTTTTCTGAACCATCTAGATGTTCTTGTTCTCCAGGTATCTCACCGTCTCTTTGAACTAACCAACACACTCAAGACGGTTTTCGTACCCACAAAAGACAACAAGCGTCTCTTTTCTAACTTCATAGCTGGGATTGCCATCGCTCTTCCTCTATATTGCTTCTCATTCGTTCTTCTTCAGATTCATCGTTAGAAACCGTGAGTCCCCAAATCATTCTCATTGGTCATCCACTCATCAAAATTCTAATTAGAACTCTGTTGATTTCTATCATTTACAGGCAAAAAGAAGTGTTGTTCTTTGTGTTTAGTGTGTGGATCATTTTCTTGTGCACATTCAGCTTTAGAGGACGTTCAACAAAGGCAGGACCAAGAACCGCAGAAACCAACATCGTTCAACTACTTTTCTCTATTGCCATACGAAATCGAAGTGATTGTTTTCGATTTAAATTTTCAAATTTTGTTTTATATAGTTTCTTTAGATATTGTTTTGTAAGCATTAAGCAAACAGTCCATATAATTCGTCAAAAAATGTATAGTGATGTTTAAGAGTTATATAAAATTGCAAAGAAAAAAAGGAGAAAACAATGTACTTGGTATTCATTTCATTTACTTATCAGCATTACCTTGATGACAGAAATCAAAACGTTTTACGTCCAATGAATTCAACCTTCGTAACAGAGTTTGGCAAATTCGAAAAATTGTCATCAAAGAAGAAAGCTTTGCTGCTAAACTTCTCGATCCTCGTTAAGATCTTCTTGAAATGAATTTGCTTTGCCTCTAAGTTTCATCAGATGTGTTAGAATCTCGTTCATATCAGGTCGATCTTCAGGTCTAGAGCTTGTACAGAACAAACAAAGTTTCAACAAGTCTTCAATAGCCTCTTCCTGTTCCCGAGTAACAACAGCGTCCCCGAGTTCCGAATCAAGAACCCTAATCATCCCTTTTCTTCCATCTCCAATCGATTTCTCTACCAATTGACGCAAAGTCATGCCTTGTGACTTTTCATCATTCAACGATGTTGGTCTCTGTTTCGTCATTAGCTCCATCATTATGATCCCGAAGCTGAATACATCAGATTTTGTTGTCACTTTGCTCATATAAGCAAACTCTGTTCATGAAAAATAAGAGTGTATTTCAAGTAAGTCGATGGTAAAATTAGGGCTTTGAAAATTGAGTGTGAACATTAGGGTTTTGAGTATTTTACCTGGAGCTAAGTATCCAATTGTACCCTCGAAGACTGATGTTGAAGCTGTGGTGCTTCCATCTTCACGGAAACCTAGAATTCGAGCAGTTCCGAAATCGCTTACGTGAGCAACACGATCACTGTCAAGGAGTATATTCGCTGGCTTCAGATCACAATGAACGATTGGGAAACCAAATCCAGAATGAAGATAATCGATTCCGCTTGCGATATGAACACAAAGATCTATTCTCTCGGATAACGACCCGATCGGTGCAGCATAGCCGTGAATCGTGTCCTCCAAGCTTCCATTCTCCATAAATGGAAGCACCAAAGCTTTCATTTTGCCGCTTTCCCAAGCAAACCCTAAGATCTTCACCAGGTTTCGATGCTTTAGTTGGCTCAATGTTTTGGCTTCTGTGTAGAACCATTTATCTGATTTTGCAGAGAATTGCTTCAGATTCAATACTTTTACTGCAATCACTGTCCCATCTTCTAGCTGACCTTTGTACACTGTGCTTAAGCTGCTTGAACCAATGATGTTAGCACTGTTGAAAGAATCTGTTGCTTGTTCCAACTCTTTTGGATCGAATCTCTTCAGCTTCAGAGCTGAATCCAAATCCGGTAATGAGGACTCTGATGAGTTTTCAATCTTTTTTTCCTTTTTCTTGCAACAGGTGAGAATCAGAACAAGAAGTAGGACAAGAAGCAGAGCCGCGACTGATCCAAGAACAATCACGATGATTCTGGTTCTCTTCGAGAAGTGGCTCGACTTCTTCTTGATCATACATGTCTTGAGAGGCTTCTTGCTACCACAGAGATCTGTGTTTCCCATCAGATCAGACGCGTTGATGTTTTTGAACACACCTGATTCAGGAACATGGCCTTTGAGGTGGTTTGAAGCTAGTCTGAGATGTTTCAGAGTCGAAAGATTGGCGAGACTCTCTGGAATTTCACCTGTGAGATTGTTAATCGAGAGATCCAAGGAGACCAAATGCGTCAAGTTCCCGAAGCTCTCGGGGATTTCTCCAGAGAGACTGTTTCTTGAAAGGTTCAAGCTTATGATCATATCCATGCCTCCTTGGTGGAAAACTTCATCTGGGATCTGACCCGAGAGATTGTTCCGCGAAAAATCCAGTGTGAACACATTTTTGCAGGCCTTTAACGATATTGGAATAGACCCGGAAAAGAGATTGTTCGAAAAGTCGATTTCTTGAACCATTTCAAGTTTGCCAAGCTCGTTGGAGATGGTTCCAGTCAAAAAGTTGTTTGAGAAGTTGAGGTAAAGCTGCATGTTTTTCATCGAAGATAACAGCTCCTCAGGGATGGTTCCGGTGAGAAGATTGCCGGAGATATCGAACGTGTTGAGAAGCGAAAGTGACTTAAGGCTTGCAGGGATAGACCCGTTGAACTTGTTTCCGTGTAGACCTAAGTAGGTAAGCGATTGAAGCTTCGAGAACAAGGCAGGTATTGGACCTGAGAATTTGTTGCTGGATAGCTCAAGCTCTGAAAGTTGCATCATGTCAAACATTTCTTCAGGAATTGGACCTTCAAGATCATTTCTATGCAGCCCAAGCCCCTGGAGGAGAGTGAGATTTGATATCTCCCTCGGGATTATCCCTGTGAAACGATTAGAATGAAGATACAAGAGTATCAACTCTCTCAGATTCCCGATCTCTCCCGGAATCTTTCCTGTGAGAGAGTTAGACGACACTTGAAAAATCCTGAGTTTCTTAAGCTTTCCAATTAATGGCTTGAGCGTTCCTGTTAAGTTGTTCCCGGCCAGATTAAGGGTTTCCATGTTTGAACAGTTGAAGATATCATCTGGAATTTCGCCGGTAAACCGATTAGGCCCAAGAGAAAGAGCCGTAAGATTCAGTCTTCCTAAACCCCTTGGAATCTTGCCAGTCATCTTGTTAAAAGACAGGTCCAGGAGTTTAAGACCGGTGCAGTTACTTATGCTAGAAGGTATTGGTCCGGTAAGATGATTGTCGTGCGCTGAAAGGTTTCTAAGGTTTGTAAGAAGCCCTAGATCCGCTGGGAGCTCACCGGAAATATAATTGAACCCCATCGTCATCACTGTCAAGTTCCTCAAGTTTGTGATGGACTGTGGAAACTCTCCAGTTAAGTTGTTGGAATGGAGCGTCAGGACTTGAAGTGACTTGAGAGAACCGATTTCTTCCGGAATTGGTCCAACCAACTGGTTTTCTGATAATCCCAAATATCTTAAACGCGTTAACCGAAACAATGAGGATGGAAGTGAGGAATTGAGGTTGTTCCCGTATAACCGGAGTGCTTCCAGCTGAACCAAATTCCCTAGTTCAGCTGGTATTCGCCCGGTTAACTGGTTACCGTACAGCTCAAGGTCGATCAAGCTCGTGCAGTTTCCGATCTCGGCTGGTATTTCTCCTTCCAACAAGTTATCAAATAGAACGAGAGCTTGTATGTTCAAGAGATTTCCTATCTCTCTTGGTATTCTACCGGTTAACTGGTTACCACTCAGGTCTAAATTCGTCAGATTAACCAAAGTACCAACTGATACCGGAATCGAACCACTAAGCCGGTTAATATCTGCTACAAACACCTCTAGATGAACCAAATCTCCTAAGCAATCTGGTATATTCCCGGTTAAGTTGTTGTTTCCAACTCCTACTACTACCAAAGTTCTGGTTTTGCAAATTGCTTTAGGAACATCACCGGTTAACAAATTATTTCTCAGATCAAGAGACATAAGATTCTTCAGTTCCCAAATTTCAGAAGGAATCGAACCAGAGAAATAGTTTAAGTAAAGACTAAGCTCGTTAAGCTCGGTTAACTTTCCGATTTCAGCCGGTATTTCTCCGGTAAAATTATTTGAAGTGAGATCAAGAACCTGGAGATAGGTGAGATTTGCTATGGCTGGAGACAGAACACCTTCAAGTTGCTTCTCCAGCAAGGTAACCGAGACAACGTGACCGGTACTATCGCAAGTGATTCCGGTCCAATTGCAGTGTGGTACCGAACCGGTGGTGGTCCAATCCGACAATACTCCTAAAGGGTCGTTGGAAATACCATTCTTGAAGGATCTTAAAGCTTCAGTTTCTGGTTCAAAGCTCTGTTTCGCTAGTGCAAAGCCAAAGAAGAAGAAAGTGAGAGTTAATATCAGAAAGGTCTCTGAGAGTAACTTCATGGTTTAGATGAGTTGAAATTGTGGAGAAGATATTATGAGAGAATTAATTATCTGAATACAAATATATACACGAAGTCATATGTTTATATATAAGCATATGCGCAAGAAGATATAGATTTGAGGAATCATGTCACGGATGTGAAAAGACCAAGACGCAATATAAGTTTCATAATTCACATGATTGATAATTTGGTCAAGTTGCATATAAAGGCACTAAATGTATTCCCACTTCATAGTCATATACATGCTTGTATAAACCTATGCTTGTATTATATATCATATTCATTTAATCTCACAATGTATGTAGCCATATCATGGGACCAGAATATATAGTGACTACTTACTAGTTTGTGTTAGTATTACAGCTCTCTTTCGCCGTCCAAATTTAAATCTGAATATTACATATTGTTAAAAAAAAAAGAAAAAAACATGTCATTTTCTATATCTTATTTATGTAGTTTTTTTTTTTTTAGGTGAGTGATTGATAACATACAAAGTAATTTTTACAATGCTAAATCACTTTATTCTGCCTCCAACGTTTTATTCAAATTCAGATATATCACTAGAGTGAAAAAATATATATTCTAGTCGTTTAAACTAGCCATTAAAAATTATAATGTCTTATATAATATATATTCTAGTTGATAACCAATTATAGTTCAATTATATGATATATATATTTGTGTGTTTGAAAAGGAATTCGAGTTTGGCAAATGAAAAGTCTTTAATTTTTGTTATTGGTCAAAGAGTAGCAATCGTTGAAACTGAAATGATTGTAACTCAACATAGTATTTGACTAGTGACAACTGACAAATCCATTATCATATTTTTCGTTCTAAATATTTTCAGTTTCGTGTTAATTATCAAAGTGCTGACTAGAGGAATTAAAAGCGCATCAGCTGTATTGATGGGATTGTTTTTTTATTAACAAACTGTGTTTTGTATAAGCAATCTGCCAAATATTATATTTGTCTTTTTGCCCAAGCCAAAATCAAAAAGGTGAAAGAAAATTCTTTTGTCAAAAGTTTATTTATTTTCAATTTTTTTTCAGATAGAGATAAAAATAGGCGATTTAAAATAAATCGACGGAAAAAATATATGATTTATTAAGCCATAATTTGTAAGCAGTTGTGATGCTTTTGTAATTATAGTTGAAACCAATTTTTATGGCTTCACATTGGAGATTGGATGGAAAAATAGGCGATTTAAAATAAAATAAAAAGATTATATTTAAGTTATGGATTATGTATTGACTATTGACTATTGACTATTGAGGAATCTGTCCATATATGATTTAGTTGATTTGGACAACCTGTTTCTGGATTCTATTCTATGTTTACCAGATCTTGACCCATTAATATTTTGATTTTTTCCATATATATTTTCAGAATGCATGCACTGTTCTTACTTGAAGTTGACCCATTTTTTTAACAATAATATTACAATTTTTCCATATCATGCTTACTTGAAGTTGACCCATTTATCATTTGGTTGGGTCAAAATATTTAGAATATCCGAAAAGTGTTATATTGATTTTAAAATAAAGAATTATATTGAACAAAGGAGTTAAAGATCAAAAAAAAATAATTGACAGCTGTGGGATTTGAACCCACGCCCTTTCGGACCAGAGCCTAAATCTGGCGCCTTAGACCACTCGGCCAAACTTTGTATTTAGTTTGGGATTGTATTTATAATAATTGTATTATTGAAAAGCCAGAGCCTAAATCTGGCGCCATAGTCTTTTGAGTTTTGACTATTTCTTATGGACAATCATATAAGTTATTCTATCTCTTTGTCTTTGAATCATTCGTATCATTGCTAAGTGATAGATTTAAGATGCTCATAGCTGAAAAAAGGATTAAGGTGCTCGCGAGAACAAAGTAGATTATACAAGCACAAAAAGTTAATCACTACTAATTATTGTGATTTGTGACTGATTTTAACACATAATATTACTTCACGATATAAGTCATATCTTTACAATTTACGTAATAGTGATAACAATGTTATAAAATACGGCTTAGGCGGCGATTATGTAGAGGTTACACATTCCATTTTTATAATATACGGTAGTTTTATGCGGTTTTCAAATTTGGATGTCTATTATTAAGTTATATTAACACCTAAAAAAATGTCACATTTTCTCTATATATTCGAATTTAAGGTTCAAGATTAAAGTATTTTGTTCGGGTTAGTTAAACAAACGTTAATAACAATCAGTAGGTTCTATGACGTCCGTTAGTTAAAAAAAGTTTGATGTTTTTTTTTCAGGCTTTAAGTAAGGAATTGTATATAATTTGTAACATTTTATTTTGAATAAACAAAAACTTTGTTTTTTCTTTTTCAAAAAAAGTTATGTTTAGTAATCTTTACTGGGTTTTCTATTTTAATTTAATTTGAAAAGTATTTATTTTGTCTCGTGACTGGTGCACATATTTGACGCGTGTGAATTATCATTTTAAGATAATTATTTTTGTATATAGAATGAAATCTAGAGGTAGTAGATATTTGCCATAGTAACACACCATTCATATTTATTTCTTAATCTTATTTAATTCAAGATAAGTACTACAAAATGTAACATAGTTTTGACATCATAAATTGCGTCACAGATTGCGTCACAGACGAGTAATTATCTAATATACTGTAAGAATTTAGTTCTAATAACATCTTTTGACTAAGATTTTTGATAAAACATGTCGAATCTGACTTTTTAATAAAGAAATTTATGGTATTAGTTGAATAATAAATACATGTAAAAGTAAATTCAAATATTTTAGTGGAAAGAAAATACCAACATAGATAGACATTTTGATTATGCGTTGAACTAATTTAACCCAATCCATCTATAAAACGGAGTAAAAGTACTAACAACAACAACAACAAAAATCTCTCTCTCTAGACATAAAACTTTTTTCTTTACTTCAAAAAAGAAAAGAAATGGTTAGGCATTTCAAGAATGCTGATACATTTAGTACCGAAGCTGGTGTCTTGATCAACCTCTCCGCTGACGTTAGTCCAAGCTCCAACGATGTGGTTAGGCATTTCCGAAAATCTAGTGCTAGGAGAGTAAGATCTTCGACGAGGCAAACTAGGATTCTCAAGAATCAAGCCAAACTTGATTGTCTCATAGCAGAATTGGAACAAAGCAAAGCGTATGAGAAGGTATGTAGTCCCAAATTTAATATTCTTTATAACATACTTTTGCTAAAACTACATTTATTATATACACAGAAAGTTTACAACTTAAAAGAATCCCAATTTAAAAGACAATTGAACCAACTAGTTTTAACCAAACCCTTGGAGTAGATCTTGAACCCAAATATATCACATTATCCATTTTAAAGTTTTATTTATTTTTTTTTTTTGAATCTAATGTTAAATTATATTCAAAGAAAAAATAAACGTTTATACATAATTATGCAAACTTTTCTAAAACAAGTTACAAAGAGCTTTCATCCATGATGTTGTCTCGATGCAAACCACATTTGAATCCCTCCTACGTGCTTCTCAACTCCTCCTTTCCTGAGAGTGCTTAATCGGTTTCGAATATTCTTGTCAATAAACTTGACAAGTTGTTCCGTTGTCGATGGTTGCTCTCCATGCCTCCTGCCGTTCCTTTCGCGCCAAATGGAGTGGATTGTATTCTGAAATACAAACCGAAGTATAAACCTTTTGGTGTTGCATAGCTCTCTGCTCTCAAGCTCCTTTATAACCTCCAGCCACTTATCAGTGAATTTGTTTAAAAGAATCCCATGAACCAGTTCCTTCCAGACCTTCTTTGAGTACGGGCATTGGAAAAACAAATGGGTGGTGGTGCATGGCCGTTCTTAGTTGGTGGAGCGATTTGTCTGGTTAATTCCGTTAACGAACGAGACCTCAGCCTGCTAACTAGCTACGTGGAGGCATCCCTTCACGGCCGGCTTCTTAGAGGGACTATGGCCGTTTAGGCCAAGGAAGTTTGAGGCAATAACAGGTCTGTGATGCCCTTAGATGTTCTGGGCCGCACGCGCGCTACACTGATGTATTCAACGAGTTCACACCTTGGCCGACAGGCCCGGGTAATCTTTGAAATTTCATCGTGATGGGGATAGATCATTGCAATTGTTGGTCTTAAACGAGGAATTCCTAGTAAGCGCGAGTCATCAGCTCGCGTTGACTACGTCCCTGCCCTTTGTACACACCGCCCGTCGCTCCTACCGATTGAATGATCCGGTGAAGTGTTCGGATCGCGGCGACGTGGGTGGTTCGCCGCCCGCGACGTCGCGAGAAGTCCACTAAACCTTATCATTTAGAGGAAGGAGAAGTCGTAACAAGGTTTCCGTAGGTGAACCTGCGGAAGGATCATTGTCGATACCTGTCCAAAACAGAACGACCCGCGAACCAACGATCACCACTCTCGGTGGGCCGGTTTCTTAACCGATCCCGTGCTCGCCGGATCCGTGGTTTCGCGTATCGCCCTGGTCGGGAGCTTTATCTCGGTCTTGTCGTGCGCGTTGCTTCCGGATATCACAAAACCCCGGCACGAAAAGTGTCAAGGAACAAGCAAAAGAACGGCTGGCATTCGCCTCCCCGGAGACGGTGTGTGCGCGGATGCTGTGCTGCGATATAAAGTCTAAAACGACTCTCGGCAACGGATATCTCGGCTCTCGCATCGATGAAGAAAGTTTTATTTATTGTATAAAACATTATTATTTAATGCCTTTATATATTATTTTTGTTGTGTTTTATGTCTACCAAACATTAGATTTGTTTTGTAAATTTTTCAGGTTTTGAGGAAGAGGCAAGAACAAAACATCAAAAACTACAACATGAAGGAGATTTCAGATCTAAAGTTGGAGGACCTGGTTGTTTTTAAGAAAAACCTCGAGAATCTCCAAAATGATTTGGAGAAGAAGCGTGTAGTGCTGGAGGGTTCGTTGTCTCTCTTAGCTCTCTCGAAGAGTAAAAATTATGAGAATTAAGAAGAAGAAGACAAGGACGGAGTTTTTTTTCCCCACATAAAAACGGATGAGCTCGTCCTAAATTTCTCGAAATTATTCAAAATAAAAAAGATATAATCCCTTATCTATTGTCGCTCTTTCTTTTTCTTTTAAATAATTATGGAATAATTGTGGTTTTTTTCTAGTGGAATAAAGTTGTGTCTTTCATCTTTTTTTTAGTCATATTTTCATAATAAAATAAGTTTTGTTTTAATAATTTAGAATATATGCAATCATGTCCAGTAAAATTTGGCATAAAAATGTCCATGAGTTTAAGGTTGGATTATATTTTCTTTGTATAAATCTCGATATATTGTTTTATATAGTTGAGTAAAAAAAACTAATAAGAAACTTCATACTATTTTTTAGTTCAAGATATTCTTCTTAATGAGAATAAATTATTTCTTTATGTTATAGTGTGGGCTGCAATATATAAAAAGAAAGATTTTAAAATATTAAAACACGTATTATTTCTCAAAAACAATTTCCAAACATTAGAGCATGTATTGCGTCCTAAAGATATTACTATATACTTTAGCATGGAAAATATGGTACTCCTTCGAATTTTTTGGGCTTCCTGATATATATATATATATATATATATATATATATATCAATCAAAGGGGAAACCAACTTAGAACCATAAGAGAAACAAATTACATTTTCAATCCTACACCTACAACAGATTTTACCAATGACAAATGAGGAACCATCGCAGCATTTGTTCAAGTTTTTCAGCTCACCACGGTGAATTCCCGCACAACAAACTGTGAAGACGGGTGGCGACACAAATAACGATAACTCGTAGACAACCATTGGCCTTCTCCGAAAATGATGAGTCTCCATCTCTAATTGCTTTTGTGCAAATTGTCCCCGTTGAAAGAGCATCCAGATCTGTTCAAAGAACCGTCGGACAACCTATAACCGCCCAAATTCTAAATGACAAAAGACACACACTATCTAAGACTTAAACGCAACGAAACAACTAGACATGTGGGAGAAATTCTCTAGCCAAAAGCTCCATCCACTAAGAATAACTAATTCAAACAAAGGAAGAGAAACAACCCAAAAGCCTGATAAAAAGAGAGCCAAAACAAAAAGATCTTGATGCAAGTGAGGAGGACAACAACTCGCGTGAAGATCACAGAACCCACAGAGCCGCTGAAACCCGTCGCCAAGCACCATCACCAACTGAAACAGAAAATCGATGGAATTGGCCGGAAAACAAACAAACTCCTTAGCCATGGCCGGATCCACCGTAGGAAGGGACATCATAGCCGATCTGGTTCCAACTTGTTTATTACCTCAATATTTGTGAATTAAAAAATATCGAATATTCGGTTATAGTAACATACAGTTTAGTTTTTTCGCCAGTAAATTAGTTTAGATTGATTTTGACTAATATTATATAATCATCCTCGTAGAGTAAAACATTGTGTAACTTCTTGGATGGTACAACCGTACAAAGCTTCATCATATATATGTCCTCATTCCATGCAATTCAAAGACATAATTCAAATGTGATTCTACGAAGTAATCAGCTTCCTATACACTTTCCTCATTCCCTAAAACCCTTTTTCCATCCAATGAATCAGAATTGATCAAGACAGGTGCAAAAAATGTTAGACAGTATATCCAAAATTGTTTCTTAAAAACTAAACTAGCATCAACGTCTTGATCTTTTTTTGTACACATCAACACAGAAAGTAAAGCTTGTTTAGTCCTTTAAGAAAACAATCGAAAATTAAATGCATAAGGGTTTAAAAACTTACTAAAAAACTGGAAAATTTTTGCCAAAAAAATTTGGACCATTTCTCGATTTATGCGTGTCATCCTTGCGCAGGGGCCATGCTAATCTTCTCTGTATCGTTCCAATTTTATCGGATGTCCCCGAAGGGACAATCACTTACACGACTCTACCGATATATAAACACATCTTCTTTTTTCTAATTGAACGATGTGGGACTTTTTTTTGTCTTCGTTTACAGCTTAAATGGGCTCATTTATTAAAAGGTCCATTAACATTATTGACCTTAAGAAAAAAAAAAAGCCTCTTTCAGAACATTTCGAAAACCTTTGCGAGAGTAGTTGCCTTCAAAACTTCAAATTCAAGAACCAGTCAGCTATCAAGGCTGCTCCTTTCGAACTCTACCACCGAGGTGAGGCTGCGGGTGTGTTTGGAGATTGAGGTTGGGAAGTGGTGGTACATTGGGAGGAGAACAATGCTCCTCAATAACTTGAGGAAACTCACTGAGACCAACTATACCTCCAATGGGTTGGTTTAAACGGTTTTGACCTAGAAATGTAACTAAAGGCTCTGTTCCAATACTGGAATGTTGCATCTGACTTGACCTCTGAATAATCTGATATCTTATTGGATAATGATCATATGGGTATGGAAGAGACAGCCATGTTTCTGCTTCTAATCTTCTAGGAGACACCACTTCGTTTTTATTCTTCTTGTTACTTGTGCTACACGTTTTTGTTTCTTCTCTTCTTCTCTTTGTTGCCATATTCTTCTGCAGTTCTTCTTCTAACACCTGCTGGTTCAACCATAGAAATTTGCTAAGAAATCAACACAGAAGAAGAAATATTAGTACACAAATAAAATTATATTGACTTTTAACAATACCGAAGACTCAAGATTCACAGATGGAACTAGAGGAAGCTCCTGCAAAATTAAAACATATTTTCATATATAGTTTAACATAACTTGTTATGGTGATGATGATATGTTAGTAATGACCTTTGACGCCTTTGACATGGTGGCTTCTTTTGTTCTCAAACTATCTTCTACTCTCTTATCGTCGCCCTCTTTGTCCTCTTCATCATCACTCTTCTTCTCTTCAGCTCTTCTTGAAGAAGAAATGCTCAAGATTTCATCATTAGGCGTTTTGTTTTTGGCCTTCTCACCCCTATGTTTTTGATCATCTCTCTTCTTCACCTCCGTTTCATTGAAACTCACGGTGGCACAAGAAACAGGCACAAATGGCTCAGAAACAACCCACTCTGGCTCAGTAGCCACATAAACATGACGTAAAGAGGCGATGGAATTGAACGAATCTTTCAAATAAAGATCAAGAGGTTCCTCGGATAATTCTACCCTAAGTTGCTCAAAACTTGGAGTTCTCCAAAACCAGTCTAGGGAATCAAAACCAGCAACAGAATCTTTAAAAGAAAAGTCAAGAGGAGGATCCTCGGAAGTTTTCACCTTGGTTTGATCACAAACAACGGATTCTGAATCTTTTGCTGGTGGTTGATCCACGACATTAAGATTAGGTTCCTTGAAAGTTTCCAACTTTGGATCATCTTCTTCGGCGGTTTGGGAGGGTTTAGAAGGTGGAACCCTAACCATGGCCAAAAATGAAAGATAAGAAAGGGAATGAGAAGGATCACTTTAAGGAATAGTAAACGAACGTATAAAGGCACCAACTTCGAGGTTTAGTAACAAAAATTAAATATTGCGTTGGTTTGACCGTTAGGGTTTAAGCTTGTTCGGTAACTTAATTACTACATTATAATATCTATTTAGTTTTTTTATTCCGGTTAAATACGGTTTATTGGACCCACATTGATTAGTAACATACATTATATCCAAGATTCAGAACAACAACAAAAAAAATTCTTAACCTTCGCTAATGGAAACAATTAGAATTTCATTTTGTGAAGACAAAAATCAAAATTATAGTGGAAACAATTATGTAAAAATTTTAATCAATATATATATATATATATATATATTTCTATATAGATATTGTGATGGAGTTGTGTATATTTTAAATACATTAATTTTATATGGTAAGAAGCTATAGCCTTTCAAAACGTACACTGTATAATAAGAAAATGAAAAAGAAGTATTTTCAATATCGCAATATATAAAAGAATATAAATGGACTAAGTTCATAATTGGATGTCTAATTTCTCTTTGCTCTTTTTCTTTCGTTCTTGTTAATCCTTTCTTCCATTTATAGATGTATACCGTGTCCAGTATGTTGGTGTGGTTCTTCGACAAAAGTCTTTGCTATATTACCTTTACGGCTTTACCTTATGTGTCTTTTTGACGATAACCGCAACTTTGTTTTTCTTATCAAACTCTTTTGTATGTTATTCTTTTTGTATCCACTGGATCAAATCAGCGACTCAAATTTTCAAACAAAAACTTTATTAAAAATGCATAATTAATACTGATGTTTGACGCATTTGAAGACGCACCATATATGTTTTATAATTTGTAACCTATAGGCGAGATCTCATATGTTTTTTAATAACTTCTTTACAATAAATTGGTATAAAACAAAATTTAACATAGTAGTCATGCACACATCCCCTATATATTAATAGAGAAACATTTTTTTAAAAAAACCTTACCATCATGTGTTATTAACAAGATTGCCACGCTGATGTGTCGATCTCACAATGATTTGGCTTCTATTTAGATAATTACCCAAGATTTATTAGACTATTTACAGAATTTGCCATTAGTCTCATACATCCATATATCCCATTAATAATTAAAAACATACACTTTTTGTTTATCTTATATTTATATTTTTTATATACATTTATATAAATTTTCTTTAGCGGATGGGTAAAAAATCTTTTTATTTATATTTATATTTATGTTTATATTTAAATGATAAAATATATACATTTGGTTCAAGAATCTCGAATTCAAAACTACAAAATCTTTACATCTTTCATAAATTTTTGACTTAAATAAATAAGATAATCTCCTTTTTATATATGTTACGAATACTTAAAATCCTATTTTTTGGAGGAATTCTAACTTTTCGAAGAAAAACATTATAACCACATTTGTATATAAACCAAAATATGGCCACATTATAACCATTTCGTAAATAATCCATTCATAATCTAAGAATCGTAGATTTGGAACACTACAAAATCTTAGCTTGGAAACTATCAAATCTCATCTTTGCTAAATTTTGGATTTCTTATACTTATTAAAAAAAAAAATTCTTTTTATACTACAAAATCTCGAAATCTTTAAAACATACGGAAAGACATATTGCCATGGTAACATTTCGTCAATACTTTTTTATCACGTTGAAGCTTTATTCAAGGTTCAAATATTTTACGGGTAAAACATATTCTTATATGAAATAGTCCCAAATTTGAATAAAACAAAAAAAATTTGTAACATGTTTCGTTTTACACAAACGGGTCTTGGATCCCGGATAATAATTTTAATCATAATAATTTTATTTGAATCACTTTATCCCGCACATCGTGCGGGCTGTTATCTAGTCTTATTATAAACTTTGAAAACCAAAGTATGAACATTTATGCAGTAGACATTAAAATATATCTTTTAATTATGAGAATCCCAATAAAAAGTAACAAACTAACAACATAAGTTCTTTGACATTAAATAAATCCCAAATTATTCTGTAAATATTTTGAAGAGAGAAACAAGCGGTAAAGTGATCATATATGATCCATGATAATGAATTTATATGTTACTAATTTCTAATTAAAAATAATCGTCGATGATCGTCGTTTTAGACGAGGTAGGATCCCTCTTCGCGATCATTTTCTTTACAATTTCTTTCATAATGATTATATCTTTAATTTCTCCTTTCATGTCGTCGAAATGCACATCTTTCACGCTCTTCAAGAAAATAAAAATGAAAACTTAGAAAACAATTTTCAGACCAAAATAAACATATATAATAAACAAAAAATGTTAAACTCTACTAACCTTTGGGTGAAGAGCTTCAACCTTTCTACTGAACTCAATCAATTCCTCCAAGTGTATGTCTTCAGACTCCTTTTCTCCAATGAACACTTTCATCCTCATTTTCAAACCCTATATTGTTTAAGACATTATAATTAATGTTGTGTAGAAACTAAAAAAAAAAATTAACCAACATTTTACCTTCACATCTTCCTTTTTTCCTACTTCCATTATAATATCAAATTCGTCGTCTTGAGGACTGGAAATCTTAGTCTGCATTTCTCCAATCTTAAAGTTTACAAATTCTTTCAGAATTATAAGATCTTTGGTTTTCTCTGTCATGACTTTCAAACAAATCTTTTCCAACTTCTACACAATTCAATTGTACAAAAAATTAGATTTTTATAAACATAAACAAATTCAAAAGAGTGTTAAAATGAGCACTACTTACCTTAGGCTGTTTAGCTTCAAGCTTTTTCTCGAACTCAATTAATTCTCAAGTTTAGATCGTCAATCTTTTTTTCTCCAATAAAATTTTTCATCCTCTTCTCGACAGCCTAATTTTTAACGATAATCTTAATACTTGTAGACAAAAAAGTATATAAAATAAAAAATAATTTCAAATAAAGACTTACCTTCATCTCTTCTCTTCTTTGCACGAGCTCCATCACATTTTCGTACCCGGGTATAAGCTTCACATTCGTAGTTTCCTTGGTGCTCATTTCTCCATGATCCATTTCTTGATTTCTTGTTAGAATTCAGAAGACAAGGGAGGAAACTTTTATGTCTAGGTCTTTCTTCAATTTGTTAATTTTTCTGCAAAGTTCCCCCTCTATTTATAGATGTGGTGTGTCAGGTGGGTTATTAACTTATTATTAACACACATACGATACTTAATTTTTCAACTTGTACACAAATTATTATAATAAATATAAATATATTTCATTTTATCTAATACCACTGATGGAGCTTTTAAGTATTTTCTTTTGAAACTAGTAGATATATGTATATATTATATGTGATTTAAATGCATATTTAAAGAGAAAAAATGATTTCAACAGAAAATACGTGTGGATGGATGGACTTTAAAATGACTTAAAGATACACTTAAAGATACATTTAGCGTGAGTGGATGGACTTAAAGATACATTTAGTAATTATATTTGAAAACGTTGTTGTAATTGAACGTGGTAAGCTTTTATTAAATAGAAAAAATATTTTAGACATTTTACCAGTTATGCTGTGATCAAAATCTAAACATATTCATGACATTTATGAAATTATATATAGTGTAACTCAAACGCATATATACTCTTATAAGCTTATATAAGTTATGTTGGTAAGCTTATATAAGTTATGTCATTTTGTATTGATGTTGCTCTTTGATTTTATCTTTTGTTTCTATTAATAGTAATCCCACAAATGTCCCGATTAGGAAGCTCTAGAACATTATAGTAATTTGTCACAAATATTTCAACGGACTGAATTTGAATTTCTCCATCTAATGCCAAAAATTTGGCTTTATTCGCAAACGAGAAAGGAGAAATTAATTTATTTTCTTAAAAATCCTCTTTGTTGAAATGTAGTGGCATTTGTTAATGATTTTCAATATAAAGAATCCTCTTTTATATTACCTTACAAAATATCCATGAAAAAGGAAATTTCTGTGGAAGCCCCCTTGGCCCATTGGTTGACCAAGAGTTGATTAATGCTTCTACACCAAGAGGTCTGGGGTTCGAATCCCAGATATTGCGATTTATTATCAAATTTGCAGATTAATGGAGGCAAGTGTGCAGGAGATCTCCAGCGATGTACAATTATAGCCGTTCGCCAGGATTCTACGCAGAGAAGGAAGTGTCGCAAGGTCGTGGATCATTGAAGGTATTCATCAAGATCATGAAGAAGGAAGTGTAGTCTGTCGTGGATCTAGTAAGGGTCGGAAGAAATTGTCAGTTGTAGAATCGTCTATGTAACAGTTCTCATAATTTGCAATTAATAATAATAAATCTAGACGACAAAAAAAAAAAAAAAAAAAAAAAAGGAAATTTCTAGACATATATATATATATATATGTACATATAGACAGCGGAATTATTTTAAAAGACAGGTATAAAGATAATTAAGTGAAAATCCCTTCGACAGATATATAATGTATTGTGTCAAGTAAGTGACAAACGCATTAAGTTGTCTACACATGTTGATGTTGTTCTACGTCAAAAGTCTTTGGTTCTTACCATTTTTATCTGCTTTTTATTAATAGTAAGGGAATACCACGAATGTCCCAATTAAGAAACTCCAGTACACAGTTTTATTGAAAAAGTTAAATCTATTGTCTATTTGATAAATGTCATTAATGAAAAACAACGGTAATTAATTTTTCAACGGTCTGAATTTAAAGTTCCATGGAAATTTCACTAGTAGAAATTTATTCTATAGCCATGGTAAAGTCACAGTCATTCCGTGGCTATATTTCAAATAGTCACGAAATTATCACAGAATGCCACGAAAATAATAAATCTAAAAAACGTGACAATTTCGTGGAAGTATCGTGGCTAAATCTGCCACAAAAAAAAGTCACGGTTGAAACCTAACTATTGGTGCCACGTTTTTGTAACGACATAAACGTGACATGAATGTCACGAACAAGCAACGTGGATTTACCGTGACACAATCACCAATTAATTTGTTTTCCCGGGTCACTGAAAAATCTAGAGCCCAATTTATTTGTTTTTTTTTTTTGTTTAGCCGCCTAAGTGACAAAAACCCTAGTGCCTTCCTCATTTTTAACACTTACACTCTTTTTTCTATTCTCTCGTCTCTCTTTCACGACCAAGACTCCTCTCTCTTTCACGAACAAGACATAAGAACCTCAACAATGTCTTTCTTCGGCGCAGCATCCGGCGTAGCCTCCGGCGCAGCATCCGACCCAGCCTCCGACCGCCGTCGCTCAAGACCCGCCGATTTGAATCTCCCAGGTAGATCTTCTTCTTCTCGTTCTCCATAAACGTTTCTTCTTTTTTCAATGTATAATTCTTAGGGATTTGGGTTTGTATAGGAATTGGTTTTCAAGGATCTTATCGGGTTTGTTTCAAAAGGTGGGATTTTGTAACTTGTAGATGATTTTCGAATTTTAGGTTTCTTTTTTGTTGCTGAGATTCCAAATTGAGGTCTTAGGTTGTTGTTAATTGCTCGGCTAATGTCTTTGATAAAAAATACCATACCTTTTTTCCATGTTGCATCAAATTGTGAAACTCATATACGGACATAGCTTTTCTCTTAGGTTTTTGATTAGAGTTTAGTTATTTGTTAAAGTCACCTACTTTTCTCTTGAAACTCTTTGTGTAAATTTGGATTTGCCGTCATGTCTTGACTGGTTTTGTAAGATTTTTGTCATTAAGCTTTTGTCACTATTTTAAAGTTCATATGTCAACATTCATTCTGATTCTTATGTGGCTCATATATGTGTTCTGTTTTTGTTTCTAGATATGCAACAGAGAAGGCCGGTAAGGTCTTCACCTGCAGGTCCTTCCATGCCTCCAGGAGCTATCGGATCTACAAGTGCAGCATCTTCAGCTGCAAACAACTATGCTCGCAGAACCGAATAAGCATTGCTCCGTGCTACATCTAGAGCTCGGATCCCACTGTTCTGAATGCCACAATGCTGAATACTGCCTCAACTCCACCTATGACTCAAGCTCAACAAGATGCCTTTGAAGAGTGGTGACCAAAGCTTTACAAGTGTTTAGTTAGCTAGTCTGCTAGCTTGGTTTCTTGTTTCCATTCTCAGCTTGCTATTTAGAATATTTGCATCTTTTGTAAGACTTGGAATCTTTTGGATCTTTCTTAAAACTTTTGGCAATGTATGGTAATTTAGATTTGAAATTTCAGGTTATTAGGGTTTTAAATTTCAGGTTACAGATTTCAATTTTTTTTTATTGGCCAATCACATTTAGTCACGAAACAGACATGAATAAAATCGTGGTAAATAAGACACGGACATTTATATGGACAATTCGTGACAAAATTAGGCACAAAATATCCGTGCATAAACCGTGGCTAAGATGTCACGAAATGCCACGAATTATTTTAAGTCACGATTGTATAGACACGATTATTTTTTGTGTCTGTTCGTGACTATTTGGTTATATAGCCACGAAATTTTGGTCTTAGTCACAAAAGATTCCATAGCTATACACTTTGTTTTTACTAGTGTTTACATTATAATCCCAAATTTTCCATTTCGAGAAAGGGAAAATAAATTGAGGTTCAAGATCACATCTGTTTAAGTGAAGATGAATGTACAATTATGACCTTGTTAACAGTTGATTACCTTCATGAAATGAAGTTTAAGAAAGAAAAACAAAATCTACCAGTTACTAAAATTTTAATCAAAAACAATTAAGATTAAATAAACAAACCCTAGCGAGTAGCGACCAATTAATTGTCTTCTTATAGTTACTTCTCATTTTCTGATTCCAATTCGGCTCAGCACTGTTTAACTGGGCCTCAAACTTTCCTTCATGGGCTTCAATTGTTCTAATATTTTGATTACCAAAAACCTTTATCAAAAATTCTTTTAAAAAAAAATTACCAAAAACTTGTGGGAATGAAAAAGCAATCTGGATTTTCTATACGATAAAAATAAGCAATCTGACGTTAGAAAAATATATGAAAAAAGAATGGATACATTCCTAAGAACTAGGATAATCATTTGAATTAAAAATAATAAATTCTCACTAAAAACAACTGGTATGTATATATATATAAAATCTATATAAAGGAATAAAAAAGATATATCCACGAAAATTCTTAGGTAAAACAGAGTGCTCCCACGTCAGAACACCTAAGTTGATCATTGGAATTTGGAAACGCGCTTCGTATCTACGACTCAAAATGACCAAAATACCCTCAACTTTAGATTGTATAAAAAAGAACTCTTCGAAGACTTTATAACAACACCACCTGAAACAAAACATAACCCTAATTCTTTTTCTTTTAACATTTCGATTTTGGAAGCAGCTCAAAATTTTAAGAAGATGATGAGAAAAGGGAAGTTTTCTTTATGGAAGACGACGAAAGAAAGGACGAGATTGAAATTTTTGGGACTTGGAGGTGTAAAGTGGAAGAGATTGAATCTGAAGATGTCGTTTTTGGAAACTTTGAGATACAGAATCATGTCTATCATTGAAGCTATGGTTTTGGTATCTAAGCTTGCTTTCTTCTTCCTCTGTTGTGGTTGTAAATTCTAACAAAAGTTAGTTTTTTTTTTGTCAGCTCTCTGTTTTTTTCTCTCTTGTATTTATAGTTAATATGTAGAATTTGATGTTTTTTTTTATTCTTTCAATTCAATATGAAATTTCTTGTTCATTTCTGCGTTTATGTTTTTTTTTTTTACTTTGTTAGTGTAAATAATGACTCAAAACTGCAAATTTAATCATCACCATGATGTTAACAAAAGGAAGAAGAAATTGAAAATTAGGTTTTAGGCGAAAGAAGAAAACCAACACGTTTATATATTCACGTGACGGTCATTCATTAACTTAGTTTTTTGGGCGTTGAGTTATTTTTGGGCAATTTAACTTTTTTTTTGATGAAAAATCAAACCAACTAGAGTTGGTGATAAGTTATATTGCCATTGATTCCAACCAAATCAAATCTCAAATTTCTATCAATAGTTTATATAAGGGTCAAAGTCTTTTTTGGCGGGCAATTTATGTTAGTATAATTTGAGTCAGTGTAATGTTGAATTGACTGATACGAACGATGTTGAGTTAGTCAAAAAGCCAATGTAGAGTTGTATTTGTAAAAAGTCAATGTATTTGTACTTTTGTAAATACTTCAAGCCAATGAGTTTTGGAAGCTCAAAGGTATTCGAGAGTTTCTATTTCTTGTCTCCTGATTTCATAGTTTGGCTCATTTTTTATAGGAGACACTACTTTTTACCTTAATACACATGAGATTCGTACATGTTGGTTCCAAGATGTGAGTAGAGAAAACAAAGATGTATTTAGTGGTAAAACAGAGGCCTTCTTATTTAAATAACCCGATGTTCAGCGATTACAGAAAATGCTATAATTAGCCGAATCTCGAATTACAAATAAGAAAGTTTGCATATGAACCGGAATGCCAAGCGTCGTTAAGCTAGAGTCGGATAAATTCTTGATTCTCACTCTCAGTTCTCATATGGTTTTTGCTGACATAAACCCCACTTATTTATATATAATCGATGTGATCTGTAAGGTTTTGTCTCAAGATGACAAGTTCGATGTGGGATATTCTTTTTACCCCTGAGACGGCGGAGTTATCCGTTCTAGAAAATGGACCGATCCTGATAGTGGACCAATTATTTGTGTAATTGGCTGAGCGTCGTTGACCCATACCCAACAGTACAAAATTCTTTCACATTCTCAAATTGTTTGGGTTTATAGAAATTGTGTTGGGTTTGGCCCAATCAAACCCAATAAGCTAAATCGGACAAAATGGATTTATATTTAAATGTGGATTAGGCTGCTATTATTACGAAGCACCGAAGCAAATGTAAAAAACTAGTACTTTTTGTGAATAGTGACAATTGTATGTCAAAAATGTAATAATAAAATTCACATGTAAGTAATAATACAAACAAAAAAGTTAGGTTTGAAACAATCAAATTATAAACCTATTTTCGTGTGTGAATAATTGTACTAATAATTCAAACAAGTAACATAAAACAATAAGACTTTATATGAAGTGTTAGATGGTAAAGAAGAAAAAAACTTGGGTGGTGAACAACTAATACCAGTTTTCTACTTACAACTTTTATTGTTGTCTTGGCTATTTTAAGATCAATGCCCCCACGTGAATACCGGTTCATCCACCTTGCCCAACTCTATTTAATTACATTTCGAGTATTTATTTTCCGGTTACTTGTTACCTCTATAGGTAGTTTTTTTTACATGCATGATTTCAACTTCTAAAAATTAATAGAGGATATCTAGTAAATAAGCAAATTGTAGAAGGTTTATTTTTTGAACAGCTACTTCATTGATAACTAAACACGGCTTTAAACTACATCAAATACGCAATTTCGCAATATTTTCTTATCTACAAAATCGACCAACATATTGGCGGTTTTCGGAATGTAAAAGAAATCATTAGATAAAAATATATGGAGAGTAATTAGTTAATATCTTGAAGGATTCCATACATAAATTTTCTTAATAACTAATTACTCTTGAGCTTTGTCTTCTCCGTCTGAACTGAAGACTATTTTGCCCAAAATAAAAAGATAAAGTGAGCCAAGAACCACAAGGCAAGTGGCTTGTCTTCTCTTATCATGAACACGAGAGTTCGACTCTTGTTTTTCATAGTGGGGCAAATTGGGCCCGTCGTCGAAAATAGAAAAGTTACATTAAATGATCAAACTTATTTGAAATGTTTTTGAACTTCAAACAATAAAATTACTCAATTAATTTCTAAGTAAAACAATTGGGACAAAAGTTGTTACCATTGTATGATTCTAAGTGTTATCATCCAATTCAAATGAAAACGTTGTTATTTCAGATTTTGTTCCCTGTGGATACATATATATATATATATATATATATATATATATATATATATATATATATATATATATATATATATATTCAACCCAACTAAAGCTAAATCACTCCAAAATGAAAAAATATCTAAAAACTGAATAGTATTATAATAACGAAAAACTACTTTACAAAATTACGAAGCCAAACCGATAAAAACTGAAACAAAACAATGTGTGTAAATGTTAATTTGAGTAAAACAAATTTATTTTTGAAATCTAAACACCGATCTAAAAAATATTCTAATTGGTAAACGATTATACGTTTTTGGAAAATCCAATCTAAAAAAAGTAATCGAGTTCAAGCTAAAACTAGAAACAATCGAATTTTTTTTTTTTTTTTTTGAATAACCGCGGGTCTCCCAAAGGCTTCCTAAGCCCAAGGACTAATCCCACGAGGCTGGCAATTCCCCTATGTAAACCTGCCAGTGGCCGTGCCTCGAATCCTGGTGGCGGAAGTCACAGCTGTGACCTCTTTACCACTAGGCCACAAGGCCCGGTTACAATCAAAATTTTTTGATATGTGATAGCGAATAAAATTGTGATATCTTTTACCCCATTCGAAAACTACACGTATCTTTAATCGAGGTATGAATCGGAGAACGGATCGAAGAACACGTATCATAGCGAATTTTAATTAAAATTCAAAAGAGTCATTCCTGAAGAATGTTGTTTATATATGTGATATGATGTGGTTCGGTACGAACTTTTCATGCCAAATTATCCACATCGAAACTATTTTTATAGACAAAATAGTAGAATAACATAAACTATAAGGCTAAAACTAAAACATTTGTAAAATTAAGGGACTTTGAAAAATATTTACTGTCCAAAAATTTCCTCGAATATTTCGCTGTTTTTATATACTCATTTGCTCCTGAAATCTGACGAACTTGAGCTCTTTCGCAAAACACACATCACACACCATTTTGACAACATCGTACTTATCGCCTTCCTCTCTCTCTCAATCTCTCTTTCTCAATTTCAATTTCTGGATCCACCATGCAAGCTCTTCAATCTTCATCTCTCCGTGCTTCTCCACCAAACCCACTTCGCTTACCATCAAATCGTCAATCACATCAGATAATCACCACCAATGCGAGACCTTTGAGAAGACACCGCTCCTTCATCTCCGCATCAGCATCCACTGTTTCCGCTCCTAAACGCGAAACAGATCCGAAGAAACGAGTTGTCATTACTGGTATGGGTCTCGTCTCTGTGTTTGGTAACGATGTTGATGCTTACTACGACAAACTCTTGTCTGGTGAGAGTGGAATCAGTTTGATTGATCGTTTCGATGCTTCCAAGTTCCCTACTCGATTCGGTGGTCAGATCCGTGGCTTTAGCTCTGAAGGTTATATTGATGGCAAAAATGAGCGTAGGCTTGATGATTGTTTGAAGTATTGCATTGTTGCTGGTAAAAAAGCTCTTGAAAGTGCCAATCTTGGTGGTGATAAACTTAACACGGTAACATTTGAATTGAAATTGATCATAAAGTTTCAATTTTTAAGAGTTTAGGAGTCCAAGTTTTGATTTTGGTTTTTGGGTTTGTTGCAGATTGATAAGAGGAAAGCTGGAGTACTAGTTGGGACTGGAATGGGAGGTTTAACTGTGTTTTCAGAAGGAGTTCAGAATTTAATTGAGAAGGGTCATAGGAGGATTAGTCCATTTTTTATACCTTATGCTATAACAAACATGGGTTCTGCTTTGTTGGCGATTGATCTTGGTCTTATGGGTCCTAACTACTCGATTTCTACTGCTTGTGCTACTTCGAATTACTGTTTTTACGCTGCTGCGAACCACATTCGTCGTGGTGAAGCTGATATGATGATTGCTGGTGGGACTGAGGCTGCTATTATTCCTATTGGATTGGGAGGTTTTGTTGCTTGTAGGGCATTGTCTCAGAGGAATGATGACCCTCAAACCGCTTCGAGGCCGTGGGATAAAGCAAGAGATGGCTTTGTTATGGGTGAAGGAGCTGGTGTTCTGGTATGTTTCAGAAATTTTAACTCTCACATTGAAACTATGAACATACAGTTGCCTCTGTGTGTATAGTATATACGAGCCTGTTTTGGTCTAAATTCTGTGAAACTGGAGGATTTGATACAGTGTTATCTTCGGCTGAATGATTTCTACTTCTAAATGAGAAAACTTGCCTTCCCATAGTCAATTAGCTGGGGTTGTATCCTTGCACTTGCATTTTGATACTCTACAAAGTTGGTTTATTTCACCATGAGATTGGGTCATACGTGTGACATGCTGTTTTGGAGACACCCATGAATTATATAATTATTGTATGCTCTTATAGGTGATGGAAAGTTTGGAACATGCGATGAAACGTGGTGCTCCAATTGTAGCAGAATATCTTGGAGGTGCTGTTAATTGTGATGCTCACCATATGACTGATCCAAGAGCTGATGGGCTTGGTGTCTCTTCATGCATTGAGAGATGCCTTGAAGATGCTGGTGTATCACCTGAGGAGGTAAATAACACAAACTTTTCATGCTTCCGAAGTTTTATGGCTATCTCAAACAAAGGGTTCAATTAAATTTCTGTTACTTCCCTACTTATACTCATTCGGTCGTTCCACGTTTTTCAGGTAAATTACATCAATGCACATGCAACTTCCACTCTTGCTGGTGATCTTGCTGAGATTAATGCCATTAAAAAGGTATTCAAGAGCACTTCAGGGATCAAAATCAATGCCACCAAGGTTCGTCCCCAATGCTACTATGATTGAGTGTTCTTCTTCTTCTCCTCTATTTCAATGTATTTGTTTGCTTTGCATTTCTCGTAAATGACAGTTACTGTTACAGTCTATGATAGGTCACTGCCTCGGTGCAGCTGGAGGTCTAGAAGCCATCGCCACAGTGAAGGCTATTAACACTGGATGGCTGCATCCTTCTATCAACCAATTTGTACGTATAACAAGAAGTCAAGAAAAGGCTTCTTTGATTCCGCTTTCATTTTGAACTGTTGCAAGATTTGAACTTGGTCTTTGTTTTAGACTCTCACACTCTTTGATTCTCATTGTAGAACCCAGAACAAGCTGTGGACTTTGACACGGTCCCAAACGTGAAGAAGCAGCACGAAGTTGATGTTGGTAAGTGACAACATGACCGCCTTCTTATTCGATAAAACTGACAACGGTTTCTCTCTGATTAATAATGTCTTTCTGTTTTGCTGCAGCCATATCAAACTCATTCGGGTTCGGTGGACACAACTCAGTCGTCGCCTTCTCTGCCTTCAAACCCTGATTTCTTCATACCTTTTAGATTCTCTCCCCCATCCGTTACATCACCATCACCACCACTTGCAGCTTCTTGGTTTCACAAGTTCGAGCTCTTCCTCTGGCCTTTTGCGGTTCTTATTTTTCCATTCCCCGTTTTCTTACTGTTGCTGAGATTTCAGATTTTGTTTGTTCTCTCTCTTGTCTGCGGAATGTTTGTATCTTAGTTCGTTCCATATTTGCGTAATTTATAAAACAGAAAACTGAGAGAATCTTGTAGTAACGGTGTTAGTGTCAGAATAATCCAAATTAGGGGATTCTCATCTTCTTTCAAAGTAAACCGAATCTAAATATGAATTGATTTGGTATGCTGGTTTTAGGTTTAGAATCTGAGTGTAAACCGAATCTAATATGAAATTACCGTACCGGTTTGGTGTTATATCGCCTCGAGGAAATCAAACGCGCAAAAGAAGAGCGTAAACACCACCGCCAATCAAACGCGCGTAAAGAAAGGCCGAAATTGATTGGCCCAAATTTGGTTACTCAAAAGCCCATAGAGAAGGCCCAATTAATATTGGCCCAAAATGACTCGCTCTTCCCGCCAAAAAGGGTACAGGTTATCTCACAATATCCCGCCAAAGGAGAAGCCTTTATGCCTCTCCAAATCGGAATTTGCTAATCAGAGGTTTCAGGAAGAAGACGAAGAAGAAGACGAAGAAGAAGAAGAAGAGCTTACGAAGAACCCAGATTCTGTTAAGAAATGGATGTACCGGAGGAGACGAGGCTTCGCCACAAGCGAGATTTTATTCAGTTCCTCGATAACGTAAGTCGATTTCTCTCACTTTTCTCACCAGACATTTCTCAAGCTTCTGTTCTTGTCTAACTATAAAAATTGGATTTTTATGGAATTGTGTAGATGTATATGGATGAAATCAAAGCTTTGGTACAGCAAAAACGTCACCGTCTCATTGTTAATATCTCTGACATTCACCACTACTTCCGCGATTCTGCCTCTAGGTTCGTCACCTTCTCAATTTGTGTCTTTCTCGAATCTTTAATCTGTTCTTTAGTATAAAGGTTTTGAATTTATGGCTGATTTTAGGGTTTTGTTAGATTTAGTGATGTGAATTTGGGGATTTTTAAAGATTCACAACAATTGTCAGATGTTATTGTGACCTTAAAGTTTATTGCTTTGTTTTTGGATAGGATACTGAAGAATCCAAATGAGTATATGCAGTCATTTTGTGATGCAGCCACTGAAGCTACTCGCGGTATTGACCCTAAATACTTGAAGGAAGGAGAGCTAGTCCTTGTTGGTTTTGAAGGTTATTTTGTCTCTCGTGTTGTCACTCCTAGAGAGCTTCTCTCTGAGTTTATAGGATCTATGGTCTGTGTTGAGGGCATTGTCACCAAATGTAAGCATTTTTCACTTTACGCTGGCTAATTATCAAGAGAAGCTTGATTATTGAAATTGCTGTTTCCTTAGTGAAGATATTAAGTCTCTGACACATGCTTTGCTTTCAGGCTCTCTTGTGAGGCCAAAGGTTGTTAAAAGCGTACACTTTTGTCCATCTACTGGTGAATTTACCAATCGAGATTATCGAGACATAACATCTCATGCCGGTTTACCCACTGGGTCTGTCTATCCCACAAGGGTAATTATATGTTTTTTTGTTTTTGTTTTGTTAATCTACCTTTTTCTGCTGGAAGATTTGCCTGTTACTGAATTTTTGTTTTCAGGATGATAAGGGCAACTTATTGGTGACCGAGTATGGGCTGTGCAAATACAAAGATCATCAGACCTTGTCAATTCAAGAAGTGCCTGAAAATGCTGCTCCTGGTCAGCTTCCACGAAGCGTTGATGTCATAGCTGAGGATGACCTTGTTGACTCATGCAAGCCAGGAGATCGAGTGTCTGTTTTCGGCATTTACAAAGCTCTGCCAGGAAAAAGCAAGGGTAGTGTAAATGGAGTCTTTAGGTGCGTTTTCTTACACATCCATAAGTTCAAGATGTTATTTTCACTGTGCTTATGTTAACCAAGCTCTTTCTGTGTAGGACTGTCCTCATAGCCAATAATATCGCTCTGCTCAATAAAGAAGCAAATGCACCTATATACACACCACGAGACTTACAGAACATTAAAAAGATTGCAGGAAGAGATGATGCGTTTGATCTTCTTGCTCGTTCCTTAGCACCTTCTATTTATGGGCACGCTTGGATTAAGAAAGCAGTAGTTCTACTGATGCTTGGTGGTGTTGAAAAGAACCTCAAGAACGGAACCCACTTGAGAGGGTAAGTCTTGCTTGAAATCAGATTTCAGCTTCCGTTCATTGGATACTTTTTGTCTAACTCATTTTTCTTTCTTCACTCGAAAACAAATCTTGTTCTTTCAGAGACATCAACATGATGATGGTTGGTGATCCATCTGTTGCCAAATCTCAACTTCTGAGAGCGATAATGAATATTGCACCATTGGCTATATCAACCACAGGCCGTGGTTCTTCTGGTGTTGGGTTAACTGCTGCTGTGACTTCCGACCAAGAAACAGGTAAAAGCACATGAAAGCGTTTTGACATTTTTAATCAAATGCTAAAATCAAAATTTGGAAAAGGTCAAAAGTCCTATTTCTCATAAAAATCAATTTCTCATAAAAATCAATTTCTCATATTCATCAGGGGAACGAAGACTAGAAGCTGGTGCAATGGTCCTTGCTGATAAAGGTATTGTATGCATTGACGAGTTTGATAAGATGAATGATCAGGACCGAGTTGCTATACACGAAGTGATGGAGCAACAGACTGTAACGATTGCAAAAGCTGGTATCCATGCATCACTGAATGCTAGATGCAGTGTGGTTGCAGCTGCAAATCCCATATATGGAACTGTAAGTTCGCGCCGAAGTTTTCCCAAGCTACTTACCCTACTGACTAGTATCCCTTGTCCTAATATCCTACTCTCGCTCCTGCAGTATGACAGATCACTGACTCCAACAAAGAACATTGGACTTCCAGATTCGCTGCTTTCTCGTTTTGATCTGTTGTTTATTGTGTTGGATCAAATGGATGCTGGTATCGACAGCCTGATTTCAGAACATGTCTTGCGCATGCATCGTTACAAGAACGATAGAGGTAGGAAACAAATCATGCTTCTATGTTTTACTAAATATTTCTCAACCCATGTCTTGAAACATCTGGCTTTTGAGTGAATCATAGGTGAGGCAGGGCCAGATGGGAACTTGCCATACTCAAGAGAGGACGATGGTGAGAGTGAATTGTTTGTTAAGTATAACCAAACGCTACATGGGAAGAAGAAAAGAGGCCAAACACATGATAAAACCCTTACGATTAAGTTCTTGAAGAAGTACATTCATTATGCCAAGCACCGTATTACGCCAAAGCTCACTGATGAGGTGAGACACTGAAGTCAAATATATAAATTTTTATGTATCTGATAATCTTTTCCACTAAAACCACTCTTTTGTTATTACATTTGCAGGCATCGGAACGTATTGCAGAAGCATATGCAGATCTCAGAAATGCAGGTTCCGATACTAAGGTAATTCATATCATAAAATAACATTGACACTGAGTGTTTTGGTTTTGTCTTGGGAACTTGTATTTGACAACCATCGAAATCTCTGCAGACTGGAGGTACACTTCCGATAACAGCAAGAACTCTAGAAACAATAATCCGTCTTGCTACGGCACATGCCAAAATGAAGTTGAGCAGAGAGGTAACAAACGAACTCAAATCTTTTGTTTTCCTCCCTGGTGGTAAATATGTTCTATTCAGATTCACTCTAAAGTAATAACTTTATTTTGAAAGGTTACTAAAGCCGATGCAGAGGCTGCCTTGAAGCTTATGAACTTTGCAATATATCATCAAGAATTAACAGAGATGGATGATCGCGAGCAAGAAGAACGTCAAAGGGAACAAGCAGAACAAGAAAGAACACCAAGTGGCCGTAGAGGCAACCAACATAGGAATAATGAAAATGGAGAAGAGAATGACACTGCAAATGTCGACAGGTAACTTATTTGATCTCCTCCATGGAAACTCATATAACAGCTTTCTCAACCCTAATACTTTGTTCTTTATCTTTTTGCTGGTCCATTCAGTGAAACTGCAGATCCAATGGAAGTAGATGAACCTCCAGTAGAGCAATTCAGTGGCACAGTCTCTGCGGCAAGGATTGAAACATTTGAACGAGTGTTTGGGCAGCACATGAGGACACACAGACTCGACGACATTTCTATTGCAGATATAGAGACTGTTGTCAACAACAATGGAGTTGGGGCTTCTCGTTTCTCTGCAGATGAGATTATGGCTCTCTTAGAGGTAAATCACAAATTAAGAACAAAGCTTTCTCATTCTTTTGCTTTTTATCCAATTTCTTTATAACTTTACTCTATTGTGGAATACATGCAGAAACTGCAAGATGATAACAAAGTGATGATCAGCGATGGCAAAGTTCATATCATTTGATCATGAAGAAACCCATATTGATTGCATCATCATCATCATATTAGAACTCAAAATAGTGTAGTAGGAGAAGAGAACTCTTGGAAACCAAAATATCATTTGGTATAATCTTTATTCATACTTTTTAAGTTAAGTTTTTGCATTTACAAGTGAAGTAAAACTGATGACAAATGCTTAAGAAACGCATCTGATTAAAAAAATGTGGAATTTGTAGATGATACACAGCAGAACAGTTAAGCAAAGCACAACCAAATAATGAAATACTTCAATCATCTAATGATATTGTCTATCCTTTAATTTCATGAGCTGTTTGTGCCGAATTCTACACATATGTAATCGACATCAAGATTATAATGAATAGGTTTTCTTTAACCCAATGGTAACAAAGAGTTGTGCCATAAATAAGCCAACTTCAAAACCCTAATTATCACTACCTTGAACTCTCTAGTCTAAAAGAATGGAAGTTTTTCCTTTTGGTCTCTGTAACTTTCTTTTTTCCAAACCGTGTTTGTTTTGTCCATGATGGATCCTATACGTTTCTAAAATCTAATTTCTAAAATTATATAAGAAATAATCAGGTGAAATTCCACAAAGATGGATTGAAATCAGTTTTGGTATACAGAGTAATTCAACAAAAACTATTTTGGTAGCTTGCTGCACACGTTTCTTTGTCAACCCTGATTCTAAAATCAGTAGGATGGTAAAAACAAGTGAGTTACTGAATAAATTTACGTAGTAGGCCATACATGTTAAGGCCATGAGAAAGGGAAACATGTTCTTGGTTCATGTCCCCACTCTAAAAATTCTAAATTCTTAAATTAAACCTTTAAAGTGAGACTTTTGTGTAGTAATGTAAGGATAAGACTTAAGAGGCTATGAAACATTTGCTTGTGACCTTGTACAACGATGATTAAGACATTAAATTGGAAATATCCGTCAACTTGCGTCTGAGCAACAATAGTGAAACTGACTAGTGAAGACTTTTGTTTAATGAATGATTAATGTTTTATATAAATCACCAAGACGTACGTCGATTACAATCTCAATCTCCAAAGTCTTTGTTCCTAGTTTCTTCCTTCTCTCTATGGCTTCTTCATCTTCTTCTCGCAATTGGTTATATGATGTTTTCTTGAGCTTCAGAGGAGGAGACGTCCGTGTAACATTCCGTAGCCACTTTCTCAAAGAGCTCGATCGGAAACTGATCACTGCTTTCAGAGACAATGAGATCGAGAGAAGCCACTCTCTCTGGCCCGATCTTGAACAAGCGATCAAGGAGTCCAGGATCGCTGTGGTCCTTTTCTCCAAAAACTATGCTTCATCAAGCTGGTGTCTTAACGAGTTGCTGGAGATTGTGAATTGCAATGATAAAGTTGTCATACCAGTTTTCTACGGTGTGGATCCTTCCCAAGTGAGGCATCAAATCGGTGACTTTGGAAGTATCTTTGAAAAGACTTGCAGGAGACATTCAGAGGAAGTGAAAAATCAATGGAAGAAAGCGTTGAATGATGTAGCTAATATGCTTGGATTTGATTCGGCGACCTGGTATGATTTTTGTACTAATTCATTATTATGTTACATCTTGAAATAAATTGTTATTTCATATCTGTTAAATTATCTCTTACCTTATAATTAGGAATGACGAAGCAAAAATGATTGAAGAAATAGCCAATGATGTTTTGGGTAAACTGCTTTTAACTACACCCAAAGATTTTGAAAATTTTGTTGGCATCGAAGATCATATTGCAAATATGAGTGTATTGTTGAAATTGGAATCTGAGGAAGTGAGAATGGTTGGTATATGGGGTTCCTCAGGGATTGGTAAGACTACCATCGCAAGAGCTCTGTTTAACCAACTTTCTCGTAATTTCCAAGTTAACAAATTCATAGATAGAGCTTTTGTATATAAGAGTAGAGAAATTTATAGTAGCGCCAATCCGGACGACCACAACATGAAGTTACATTTACAAGAGAAACTACTCTCTGAAATTCTGAGGATGCCGGACATAAAGATCGATCATCTAGGTGTACTAGGAGAGAGGCTACAACACCAGAAAGTTCTTATCATCGTTGATGATTTGGATGACCAAGTGATCTTAGATTGCTTGGTGGGTCAAACTCAATGGTTTGGAAGTGGGAGCAGAATCATTGTTGTTACAAATGATATGCAATTCTTAAGGGCTCATGGGATTGATCATATTTATGAAGTTAGTCTCCCAACTGAAGAGCACGCTCTTGAAATGTTATGTCAATCTGCTTTCAGGAAAAAATCTCCATCTGAAGGTTTTGAGATGCTTGTAGTTCAAGTTGCAAGACATGCGGGTAGTCTTCCTTTGGGTCTTAATGTTTTGGGTTCTTATTTGAGGGGGAGGGATAAGGAGGACTGGATGGATATGTTGACAAGGCTTCAGAATAGTCTAGACAATAAAATTGAGAAAATACTAAGAATCAGCTATGATGGGTTAGGTAGCGCAGAAGATCAAGCGATATTTCGTCATATTGCATGTATTTTCAATCATATGGAAGTCACAACCATCAAGTCATTGCTCGCAGATAGTAACTTGGGTGTTAAAATTGGGCTGAAAAACTTGGTTGATAAGTCCATCATTCATGTCAAACGGGGTCATGTGGAGATGCATCTTTTGCTACAAAAAATGGGCAGAAAAATTGTTCGCACTCAGTCCATTGACAAGCCTGGAAAACGAGAATTTCTTGTGGATCCAAATGATATTTGTGATGTACTCAGTGAAGGCATTGTAAGTTATTTTTTAATCTATGGTCCTTTCATAACTCAGCATATGAGGTTAAGAGAATGTCATATGATAAATGATGAATTGTATGGTTTTGTCTCTTTCTCATTATTATCATATTTTTCAGGGTACTCAAAAGGTTTTAGGTATATCATTGGATACAAGGAATATTGATGAGCTGCATGTACATAAGAGTGCCTTCAAAGGGATGCGTAATCTCCGTTTCTTAGAAATTGATTCGAAGAACTTTGGAGAAGCTGGCAGATTGTACTTACCTGAAAGTTTCGACTATTTGCCCCCTAAACTCAAACTATTGTGTTGGCCCAAATTTCCAATGAGATGTATGCCTTCTAATTTTCGTCCTGAAAACCTTGTCACGCTCAAAATGCCGAATAGCAAGCTACATAAGCTGTGGGAAGGGGTTGCGGTAAGTATTGAAAATAATTTCGTATGTTATTATTACTGAGGGAGCTCACAATGCTTATTTAAATTTTTTGATGACAAAATGTGACGTGATGAGTAATTTGTACTAAGCACTGTGTTTAATTTTTGTTGAGTACAGTCGCTTACATGCCTAAAGGAAATGAATATGGTTGGATCATCAAACCTGAAAGAAATTCCAGATCTTTCCATGGCTACTAATCTCGAGACACTTAATCTTGGTTTTTGCAAGAGTTTGGTGGAGCTTCCTTCCTCTATAAGAAATCTCAATAAATTGTTGAAATTGGACATGGAATTCTGCCAAAGTCTGGAAATTCTCCCGACAGGCTTCAACCTCAAATCTCTCGACCACCTCAACTTCCGATATTGCTCGGAGTTGAGGACTTTTCCCGAATTCTCAACCAACATCTCCATTCTCATGCTGTTTGGGACAAACATTGAAGAATTCCCTAACCTCGAGAATCTTGTTGAGCTTAGCATATCAAAAGAAGAGAGTGATGGGAAACAATGGGACGGAGTGAAGGTATGTATAGCTTCTAAACTTAACGTTTTCTCTAACCTCTTTAACTAACACTTTTATATATAAAAATCATTGTCGATTTGATTCAGCCGCTTACGCCCTTCCTGGCGATGTTGTCTCCCACTTTGACGAGCTTGAAGCTCGAGAATATCCCAAGTTTGGTGGAGCTTCCTTCCTCATTTCAGAATCTCAATCAACTGAAGGAGTTGAGCATCACATACTGCAGAAATCTGGAGACTCTGCCCACCGGAATCAACCTCGAATCTCTCGATTACCTTTGTTTCAAAGGATGCTCACAGTTGAGGAGCTTTCCTGAAATCTCAACCAACGTCTCAAGACTCGAACTAGAAGAAACAGGGATTAAAGAGGTTCCTTGGCAGATCGAGAACTTCTTTAACCTCACTAAGCTAACTATGAGAGGTTGCAGCGAGTTAAAATGTGTATCCCTAAACATTTCTAAACTGAAACCTCTTTGGGAAGTTGACTTTTCAGATTGTGCGGCGTTGACTGTAGTTAATCTAAGTGGCTATCCAAGTGACACACTTTCCGAGGAGGCTGATAGTTTGGACCCCGTTCTCGATTTCAGGGGCTGCTTCAGCTTGGATCCAGAAACTGTCCTTCACCAAGAGTCAGTTATTTTCAACTCAATGGCATTTCCAGGGGAAGAAGTGCCATCATATTTCACTTACCGTAGTACCGGAACGTCCACCTTTCTCCCCAATATCCCTCTACTTCCCACACATCTCTCTCAACCATTCTTCAGATTTAGGGTTTGTGTGGTGGTAATCGCTTTCAATATAGTATCCATCCAGGTAAATAGTCGGTTCACAGGCAGATTTGGGAACAGATTTGATTCCTTTGGTGAGGGACATGGATTCATGGAAATTCGGAAGGGTGATCTCTTGATATTTGACTGTCGTATCCCTCTAAACGAAGATAATGCTCCTCTAGCTCAAGGGAACTACGATCACGTGGATATGAAGATTCTTATAAGTGGAGATTTAGAATCTTCGTTCGAATTAAAAGGATGGGGTATACGACTCTTAGAGGACTGTTCATCAGCGGAGAATAACCAACTTGGTAATCCAAACAGTACTCTTCCACATGTTTCTGAAGCCGAAGAAGGCAATATGCGCCGGTATACACCTCTTCAAGGATTTGTTAATGAGATTGAACACAGTGAAGAGTCTGTAGATAACAATGTAGAGACTGAGAGAAGCACGAAGCGAATGCGGGTAAGCATTGGTTGAACATAATACTATTCATCTTTCTCAATTCTTTTTGTATATATGACAACTGGATTACTCTTTTCTACATGTTTGTGTAGCCGAATTGAAGACAATATGAAGTATACGCCTCTTCAAGAACTAGAGAGACGTTTTCAGGTAACCCAAACGATTTTTCCATTAGGAATCTTAATTATAGTTCCACAGAGCATAGGAGGAGCTTCTTTATTTGGAATCTTTTCAATAGATTTTGCCACCAACTAAAGAGTTGGTTTCAATTGGTGATTTCATACTATGCCCTTGGCCCCTTGCCTTCAGTCTCCATTTTGATTTATGTACTTATAAAGTTGTTGGGTATTTCAAGTTGTCAAGTTAGATAATGTGGTTTGTGAAGCTTCATCTTGCAAAGGATTTGATGATATTAATTATATCTTAGTGAAAGCATGATGCTGAAACTGAATATAACATTACATGTCACAACATTCTTTTCTTTTTTTGTGATCATTTTGATTGTAACTCTCAAATCTGCTACATGGATTCATGGAAATTGTAGCCAAACTGCAAGGATCACTTTGATCATCACTTGCCAATTTGGCGTTTATAAATACACTCTGCTACGACCACAAAGCTGGTCTAATCGGTAACTTTATTTGTAGGCATTTAGTTTCTAGCGTTGCATCAAATTAGGAAATTAACTATAAAACCTATCGCAAAGCACATTATGATTTCGATCACCTTGTGCTTATAAATTTTCATTTCATACATTTTTTTGCAGCTTCATATGCTCAATATCTACTAGAGTATGCTAATATAGGATTTGAGGCTCACTGTGACGGATTTGAGGCTCACTGAGACGAATTATCAGCTAGTATTTATTTATTTTTATTTTTTTCTTGAGACGAGAATATTTTGCATCTTGCAAGAATCAAGACTCAGACCATTTGAGCATGGTCTGAATCATTAATTTCCTGAATTTCACTGGATTATCTGATTGCTTCTTTTTTTTTGGTTAAAAATATATTATCTGATTGTTTTAGGTTCAATTCAACAAAAAATTGTATGAAATCAGATTGGTAGGCCTTCCACTAATTAGTGAACCAGCAGAGTACATTTATAGGTCTCTTTTATTACTTCTTTTCCAAGAATAAACAGAAAATATTTTACATCGATTAATATTTTTGAAGAACTAAATAAAATGTTTCTTACATATTCCATTCCACAAGAATTGGAAGAAGTCAGGTTGGTATATGCCTCTGTTTTAGGCTAGTGAAGCCATGTTTCGTTCTATTGTGTATAGAAGAAGCCATGCTTAGCTAGTGGTGTATTTTTTCTCCTTTTGTAAAATCAATTTAATAACTCTATTCAACGATATTTGAACATGCATGAACTTGCTTAAGGGTTTCAATTTCACAATAACGATGAGAACATGAGTTAACTTCGGGCCTGTTCTTTTCACAAGGCTGAACCAGCGACAGCGACAAGACAACAAAATAATTTATTTATTTAAATTGTGTATAAATGAATATAGATATTTTTGAGTGGCTATTCTTAGTTGTTCTTTATATACACTAAGTTTTTGTAGTTTAGTGTTTTCCACCAATGGTGTATCTTTGCTCTCGCAGCAGAAAGATTGGATTGGTGCCAAAAAAAAGTCTACGTTAGACTTGGTCACGAGACTCTACGACGCCTCACTACTTCTCCTCTATTTTCCTCCTTACGATCACAATCTCCAAAGTCTTAGTTTTCTTAGTTTTCTCCTCCTCTCACACTCTCTCTCTCTCTCTATGGCTTCTTCATCTTCTTCTCGCAATTGGTTATATGATGTTTTCTTGAGCTTCAGAGGGGGAGACGTCCGTGTAACTTTCCGTAGCCACTTTCTCAAGGAGCTCGATCGCAAATTGATCACTGCTTTCAGAGACAATGAGATCGAGAGAAGCCACTCTCTCTGGCCCGATCTTGTGGAAGCCATCAAGGAGTCCAGGATCGCTGTGGTCGTTTTCTCTAAAAACTACGCTTCATCAAGCTGGTGTCTTAACGAGTTGCTGGAGATTGTGAATTGCAATGATAAAATTGTCATACCAGTTTTCTACGGTGTGGATCCTTCCCAAGTGAGGCATCAAATCGGTGAATTTGGAAGTATCTTTGAAAAGACTTGCAGGAGACATTCAGAGGAAGTGAAAAATCAGTGGAAGAAAGCGTTGACTGATGTAGCTAATATGCTTGGATTTGATTCTGCGACCTGGTATCATTTTTATACTAATTCATTATTAGATACATATATTGAAATAAATAGTTATTTCATATCTGTTAAATTATTTTTTACCTTATTAGGAATGACGAAGCAAAAATGATTGAAGAAATAGCCAATGATATTTTGGGTAAATTGCTTTTAACTACACCCAAAGATTTTGAAAATTTTGTTGGCATCGAAGATCATATTGCAAATATGAGTGGATTGTTGAAATTGGAATCTGAGGAAGTGAGAATGGTTGGTATATGGGGTTCCTCAGGGATTGGTAAGACTACCATCGCAAGAGCTCTGTTTAACCAACTTTCTCGTAATTTCCAAGTTAGCAAATTCATAGACAGAGCTTTTGTATATAAGAGCAGAGAAATTTATAGTAGCGCCAATCCGGACGACCACAACATGAAGTTACATTTACAAGAGAAACTCCTCTCTGAAATTCTGAGGATGCCGGACATAAAGATCGATCATCTAGGTGTACTAGGAGAGAGGCTACAACACCAGAAAGTTCTTATCATTGTTGATGATTTGGATGACCAAGTGATCTTAGATTCCTTGGTGGGTCAAACTCAATGGTTTGGAAGTGGGAGCAGAATCATTGCGGTTACAAATAATAAGCAATTCTTAAGGGCTCATGGGATTGATCATATTTATGAAGTTAGTCTCCCAACTGAAGAGCACGCTATTGCAATGTTATGTCAATCTGCTTTCAAGCAAAACTATGCACCTAAAGGTTTTGAGATGCTTGTAGGTCAAGTTGCAAAACATGCGGGTAGTCTTCCTTTGGGTCTTAATGTTTTGGGTTCGTATTTGAGGGGGATGGATAAGGAGTACTGGATGGATATGCTGCCAAGGCTGGAAAATGGTCTAGACGGAAAAATTGAGAAAATACTAAGAATCAGCTATGATGGGTTAAGCCCAGAAGATCAAGCGATATTTCGTCATATTGCATGTATTTTCAATCATATGGATGTCACAACCATCAAGTCGTTGCTCGCAGATAGTAAATTGGGTGTTAATGTTGGGCTGCAAAACCTGGTTGATAAGTCCATCATTCATGTCAGATGGGGTCATGTGGAGATGCATCTTTTGCTACAAAAAATGGGCAGAAAAATTGTTCGCACACAGTCCATTGACAAGCCTGGAAAACGAGAATTTCTGGTGGATCCAAATGATATTTGTGATGTACTCAGTGAAGGCATTGTAAGTTCCTTTTTTTTTGTGGTCCTTTCATAACTCAGTATATGCGGTTAAGAGACTGCCATTTGATAAACAATGAACTGTATCATGTATGGTTTTGTCTCTTTCTCATTGATTTTATATTTTTTTTCAGGATACTCGAAAGGTTTTAGGTATATCATTGGAGACAAGTAAGATTGATCAGTTGTGTGTACATAAGAGTGCCTTCAAACGGATGCGTAATCTCCGTTTCTTAAAAATTGGTACGGATATCTTTGGAGAAGAAAACAGATTGGACTTACCTGAAAGTTTCAACTATTTGCCCCCTACACTCAAACTATTGTGCTGGTCTGAATTCCCAATGAGGTGTATGCCTTCTAATTTTCGTCCTGAAAACCTTGTCAAGCTCAAAATGCCGAATAGCAAGCTACATAAGTTGTGGGATGGAGTTGTGGTAAGTTTTGAGAATAATTTCTTATGCTGTTATTAATGAGGGAGGTCATAGTGTTTATTTTAGTTTTTGGATGACAAAAATGTGATGTGTAATTTCTAATGGGCTTTGTGTTTAATTGTTGTTGAATACAGCCACTTACATGTCTAAAGGAAATGGATCTAGATGGATAAGTCAACCTGAAAGAAATCCCTGATCTTTCCATGGCTACTAATCTTGAGACACTTGAGCTTGGGAATTGCAAGAGTTTGGTGGAGCTTCCTTCCTTTATACGAAATCTCAATAAACTGTTGAAATTGAACATGGAATTCTGCAACAATCTGAAAACTCTTCCAACTGGCTTCAACCTCAAATCTCTCGACCACCTCAACTTCCGATATTGCTCGGAGTTGAGGACTTTTCCCGAAATCTCAACCAACATCTCAGATCTCTATCTGACTGGAACAAACATTGAAGAACTCCCTTCTAATTTACATCTCGAGAATCTTGTTGAGCTTAGCATATCAAAAGAAGAGAGTGATGGGAAACAATGGGAAGGAGTCAAGGTATGTAGTTCTAAACTAAAAGTCACTTTTATGAAAAAAGTATGTAGTACACTTGGTGTGTTATCAAGATATCATGTATTCTTCTCTATAATACTAGATCCGGATATAGCATAAAATGAATATTAACTATTATACTATCAAATGAAAATGATACATATATATATATTCAAAAATTGGGTTAATACTATTTAAAAGTTTGAAATTTAATATGTGATGTAAGATTGGAATCCACCAAACTTATGTTCACACGATGATCTAAGGTGATTTTGTTTAACATCTATAAATTGTTTATTTGGTTTAGCCGCTTACGCCCTTACTGGCGATGTTGTCTCCCACTTTGACGAGCTTGCATCTCCAAAATATCCCAAGTTTGGTGGAGCTTCCATCCTCATTTCAGAATCTCAATCAACTGGAGGTTTTGGAAATCACAAACTGCAGAAATCTGGAGACTCTTCCCACCGGAATCAACCTCCAATCTCTCGGTAGCCTTAGTTTCAAGGGATGCTCACGGCTTAGGAGCTTTCCTGAAATCTCAACCAACATCTCAAGTCTCAATCTAGACGAAACAGGGATTGAAAAGGTTCCTTGGTGGATCGAGCAATTCTCTAAACTTAGTGAGCTAACTATGGGAGGTTGCAGCAGGCTAAAATGTGTATCCCTACATATTTCTAAACTGAAACATCTTCATATGGTTGACTTTCGGAATTGTGGTGCACTGACTAGAGTTGAATTGAGTGGCTATGAAAGTAGGGTGGAAATGATGGAAGCAGACAATATTGAGATAGTTTCCGAGAAGGCCTCCTCTTCTCTTACTAAAGTCGATTTCAGGGACTGCTTCAATTTGGATCCAGAAACTGTCCTTCAACAAGAATCATTTAGTTTCAAATACATGTTATTTCCAGGGGAACAAGTGCCATCATATTTCACTTACCGTACTACTGGAGTCTCCTCTCTGACCATTCCACTACTTCACGTCTCTTTCTCCCAACCATTCTTCAGATTTAGGGTTGGCGCAGTGGTAACTAATGTTAAGCATGGAAAAAATATAAAGGTAAAATGTGAGTTCAAAGACAGGTCTGGGAACAGCTTTCATGTTGGCTCTGATTTCTATGTTTATTTACTTTTCACGAAAAGTCAGAAGGGTAGTCAAATGTTAATTATATTGGACTGTTGTATCCCTCTAAAAGCGCACTACGATCACGTGGTTATGAATATTCATATAAGAGCTGGAGGTTGGAGATCTACGTTCGAATTAAAAGAATGGGGTATACGAATCTTAGAGGACCGACTTGGTAATCCAAACAGTACTCTTCCACATTTTTCGGAAGCCGAAGAAGGCAATATGGGATATACACCTCTTCAAGGACTTGTTAATGTGATTGAACACAGTGAAGAGTCTGTAGATAACGATGTAGAGACAGAGAGAAGCACGAAGCGAATGCGGGTAATTAAGCATTAGTTGAACATAATACTATTCATCTCTCAATTCTTTTTGTGTAAATGACAACTGGATTAATTAATCTTTTAATTTCTACATGTTTGTGTAGCTGAATTGAAGACAATATGGGGTATACCCCTCTTCAAGAACTTACTGAGAAGCAGGAAGTGAATGCGGGTAATTAGCCTTAAGAATGAACTGAACATAATACTGTATATCATTTTTTTTCTTTTTTTTTTTAATACTGTATATCTTGGAATTCGTTTTCAGGATCAATCGAACAATTTAATTTTTTTTATAGAGATGACTCAATTTATTTTGTTTTGCAGGACCTTGCCCTCCTCTATAGTATAGTCTATACGAAGGACTGGTAGGAACACATGACGTTACTTTCAATCTTTGATCTTGAATGTTGCAATGAGTTGTTTTACCGGTTATAATGGAACAACAAGATCAAAGGAGGACATGCAGCGACTCTTCAGTATCTCCCTAGCTAGAAATACGTACGTTTTAACTTTTAAGGTAACCCAAAATTCTCAATAAACCATCTTATTATAGTTCCACAGAGCATAGGTGATTTCAATTGGTGATTTCATACGATGCCCTTCAGTCTCTATTTTGATTTCTGTGCTTGTTGGGCTTTCAAGTTAGATAATGTAATGAAAGACACCAAAGATTGAATCAAAAGAGATGCAAATGAAGTGTTGTTATATAAGTTTATCAAATGGATCATTCTTTTCATTCACCAAAACTTACAACACAAAACTAACTACCAAAGTGAAGATTTGGAGGACTTGAATGTGCCAAAAGGAAACCCAAATCCAAAACAATATCATAATTCTAACAACTACATACAAGTTTCACATTTTTTTAATGTGAAACAAAACCACACAATGATACAACCGGAGATGTGGAAACCGATCAAACTTCATGACTGGTTTGAGCAGATGTGGGAGGAGGAGGAATCGCTTTACCACGCCCCATTGTGAACCCCCTCGTCCCATCAGGCATTTTCGGGCCAGGTGGACGCTTTGAGACCTCAACAGGATGATAATTATGATGAGAAGATGATGAAGCTGATGGTGGTGTTCCATGTCCTGTGGCAAAAATCACAAAAGAATTGGTTTTAATAATTGAATTTTTGCTCTCCTTAGTTACAAGAAGTGGAAAGGAATGGACTTTCTCTAAGAAAAGTACCAATACCGCTGCCGCCTTGATGATGCTGTCGCCTTCCTTGTCCTCCACCTCTGCCTTTGTTTCCATTTTTATCCTTCTGATGATTGCCACCATCCTGAAAATGGTTAAAGGACAATCCGCAATTATAAACAGCTGCTTGGATCCTGGTATAATGGCACATCGTAGTGTTGTTCCCAAATCTTGCTTTGCAATAAGTCATCAAAGGTGATATTAAATAATAATAGTATTAAGATAGAACTTACATCATCAGCAGTATTATCAGAATGATGGTGACGGTGATGCTGATGTTCACGCGTCTTTTTGTTCTTCTCTCCTTCAGTTTGATCATGAACTCGGCCTGTATTATCCTTTTCTTTATCGACTTCTCTCCTAGCTGGTCTTCTCTGTGCAAACTTTCCCTATTGTGAATAACCCATTGATTAGTAAAAGTTATAATCTGATTCCATATGTATTTATAAGTTGAAAGATTCTTCAGATATTTCTTACTGTTTGTTCAAGAAGCTTAACTCGCAACCCATTTCTCCAGTCTTGCTCATTATTCAATGTAGCTGCCTGCAACCAATAGTAAGAGTTGCTAACCACACACATTCCTGAAAAAAAAGAGAAAATATACTGAGTCTAAGATTTTTTTGACACTAACCGCTTTTTCAGCTGCCTCCACCGTTTCATACTCCACAAAGGCATGTAACTATAGCCAAAAGAAAAAGAAGCTAGTTATAAACATATATATGTGCTTGTGATTCCATATAAGAAAGTTCTCCACAACGTTTCTTACTCTGGTTCTGATGAATTTTTCCTTCTTAGCACCCTTCTCTGGTTCTTCAGCAGCATTTGGATCACATATGGATACACTTTTTATGCTGCAATTGCAGAAAAATGTTATTTAGTATGTAAATGGATATAACAGGAGGAAAGGAGTAACAAGATAGATAACACCATAGCCTACCTTCCAGCTTTACCAAATATCTCCCGAATATTCTCGTCTGAATGATCCTCTGGCAAATTTTCTACCAAAACAGTGAAAATCTATGGCACACTAATTAGGAACGAATATATCTCAAAGGAAGCAAAGAAACACATTAGTCAGACAGAAAAAGAAGAGCCATGTTTGAGGAGACAATTGATACCTTTGGATCCCTAACCTCAGGAAGAGGACTCAGCCGCTTCACCTTCTTCTCATCAGAGCTAACAACCTACAGGTTGACCAAACAGATAATTAACCTCTGTTTTCGTTTCATCTGGTATTTGATTTAACTTTTCTACAGCTATATGATTACTCCAATAACTTCAATTCATACTACTGTAAAGAAGCTTACAAGAAAAGATGACTCCTTTAAGGCTGATACTATCAAAGCATGATCTCGAGTAAGCTTCTTCATTTTGTGGAACGTAGCAATGGTAGAAATAGGAACTGCACAATGAAAAGAAAGCAATTGAAACTGTTCTTAACAGTTCCGTATTCCAGAGGCTATAGATAGTCATGACATCAACATAAAACTACTTTATTTCCATCAACAAGTAATAAATTTTCAGCAATTCGAGTTTAGCCAACTTAAACACTACTTTCCATGGTTCTGCAAGAACAGGTTTGGTACAGGAAAGAACCCACTTTAGTATATCAATGGTCACAAAGTCTCATACTTTCAATGATACATGTTTCAAGTATCAGAAAGTTTCATAACTACAATAGCGAATCCTCAAGTCTCATAAACTCAAAGGGTCTAATGCCTATTACCAAGTGAAAGAAAAATACTCACCAAAGCCTTTTTTGTTTCTCGTCATAGCATTCAGAAGAAATTTGTCAGTAGGCAAATTCTCGTCACTAAAGTAGTATTCAACCTGCAAAAAGTAAACAAACTAGATTCAGCAACAACCTTAAGATGAAGAACATACTAATAAACCCCAAATCTTAAGCATATTCTAGATACTACTCGTTAAGATGATTAATGAAGTGCCATAACCTAAAACCAATAGACATTGATACACAAGTAACCATTGAATCAAACACCAGACGATGAATAGCAAGTTAACTAATTCAACTCATCAATTCGGCCAATTCGTCAATAGAAATTGAAGATCACTTGCCTGTCTGATGATCTTCTGCTTCAACTCATCGACTGGAACAACAACAACGTCGGTCTCAACAAGATTATCGCCGTGATCCTGATCGCGATCCTCGCCGCTATTTCGCTCGTGGTCAAAATCATCATCCGACGGAGATAAAGACGGTATCTCCGAGACAACAACAACATCATCGGAAGAAGATTCAGCAACTGGTAACGAAACAACTTCATGTGACGGCGATTGCGGTTGGGAAAAATCCGCGGTCGCGTCTTCTGCTGGTGCCTGAAGTGGAACGGCGTCGGAGATGGAAGGCGTTACCATCTTCTCACCGGAGCGAAGAGGAAGAGAAGACATAAAACTCGCCGGAGAAGAAGAGAGAAGAATCCTCCCGCCTACTTTCCCTTTTTGCCCTTTAGAGTCTCTCTTCCTCTTACCTCTCAGCCGACGCGTCTTCTCGCTTCTCCGATTTTATATGTCGGAAGACTTTTTCCTGAACGGTCAAAGGGTTATTTTCGTCATTTTGATTCAAACGACATCGTTTTGTTTCCAGTTTGTTCGAGATAATATTGATGGGCTTTTTAGATATAGAGGCTTTGATTAGCCTTACTTGATCGAGGTGAATACTGTATATCGGCAGTTGATGGGCTTGATCTAGCCCATTTAAGAGGTGTTGATTTAGCCCAATAGTAGTGTTCATATATATATTTCATAGTTGTATTGAAATCAAGAAAAATTTGAACAAAAAGGCTAAAATTGCACGAGATATATATCAAATTATGAAAACGTGTAATTTATATACTACAAGGAGAGGAAAATTTAAATTGGGGTTAAGAAAGTTATTTCTGGGTAACATGTAATATGCGAGTTTGAACATGAATGTTGACACATCGACGACACTAACACATACCACTATACTTTAAACTCTGGTCAAAGCTATAATCTTTGTGAAAAAGTTGAATTATAGCTCAATGTATTGTAATAATTGATATATTGAGTAGTTGTAGTTTTGTGGTTTTGGTCTCAAAGTTTATTTTTTATTGTGTACTAATTTGTTGTATTTGGTTGTAAGTCATTAACATTATTTTTAAGATTTGGTTAACGACTTGGTCATATACGGAATAATGATAGATATACAGATTTGTAAATGATGTGACTAAATTCATTGGTTTGGAATGGAACCCTAAACGATTAGGACATGAGAGAGTAACTAATCTTGAAAACACTTATATTGGAATGATGACTCGGAGATTAAAATTTTGTAGTCTCTCTTATCAACCACTTAAAAGGAATGTTGATCTATACACTAACATATCATCAAATATTATTTACCAAATGATCACTATACATGTTGAAAATGACCAATTAAGAGTGAATTTTTACGCATAAGTCATTGATTTCCCATATAATAGACGAATAATGTAAGAATTACTTTTACATTTTAAAATGTATTGGTCGACTAGGCAATATAAATGGTCGAAATGTTTGAACTGGTACAGAAAGGTTTTTAAGAGTGTTGAAATATATTTACACAAAGGTTTAAAAACTTCATAAATTGGTAACTAAATGAAACATATTATAATGGTCTTGCCACATTAAAGAGAATTCGATATGGCAATAATGTACTGAATAACTATAGCTAGTTGTCAAATTTATCAAAAGAAAAAACCAGTAAAACCTCTATAAATTAATAACCTCTCAAAATTAATAAATTATTTTGGTCTCGAGTTGGGACCAATGTAAAATATGACATAAATCGATAAATTAATAAGATAATAATTTTTTTGAAACTCCCATGTAAACATATGATCTCATCTATATTATAAATTTATCAATGTATAATATATATATATATATATATATATATATTTATTTAAAATATTATACATAAAACATTTAATGAAATATGACTCTATTATTCGAAAAAAGTTTGTATTGTTTTTTAAACTTAATAATTGCTTCTCTACTTGCAATTTGTTTTAAAAAGATATTGCTTATAAAGAAAAAAATTATTTTAGATAGAAAATTTTTAAGAAATTATAAAATTAGTAAAATCTCTCTATAAATTAATAATTATTAATTTATCGATAAATTAATACCTCTCTAAATTAATAAAATTTCATAGTCCCAACATTATTAATTTATAGAGGTTTTACTGTATACAGTAGAACCTCTATAAATGAAATACTCGATAAATTAATAAGCACGATAAATTAATAAATTTGGTCGGTCCCGAGTCGGGCCAATGTAAAAATTAACCAAATTCGATAAGATAATAAAATAATAAGTTTTTTGAAATTCCTATGTAAAAATATAGTCCCAATAATATCATAAATTAATAATTATGTAAATTTACATATATATATATATATATATAGTTTTAGTGTTTTTCATAAAAATAGCCAAAAATTTTTGGAAGTTTTCAAATTTTGAATATGCATAATTTTTGTTTTAATAGTTGTATAGGTTTCTAAAATACAACAATGGATGTCACTATTTGTGATTTGTCATTTTTGTATATCGTTTGTATATGTGAGTTCTATAATCGTTGTTATTCATTGTCAAATAAATTATTTTCTCTTCGAAATATTACGTGTATAAGGCTAAAACTATAAAATTTATAACATCCAAAACATTAATTTTATTTAGATCACATTGCTTTAACTTGTTTTTTTTAAAAAAAGTTTTCACAATTGAAACAAAACTTCTATAAATTAATAAATATTAATTTACGCTATAAATTAATACTTATTAATTTATCTATAAATTAATATCACTATAAATTAATAAAATATCATGGTCCCAATATTATTAATTTATAGAGGTTTTACTGTAGTTGTCAAATTAAAAAAATATCATTACGTGAATTCCCAACTTCAACCTTGTGTATATATTTAAAGGAATTGAAGATAAATTTGGACCAAATGAATTTCAAAATAAATGAAACAGTATAGTTGCATGCCCATGCATGTATTTTCTTCGCGCTTGCCTTAAGATGCGATTGGCTAAGTTATATTTTGGTCCACAATTGGTCCTCCACCAAATAAATGGGAACATTTATATTCTCTCCTCTCTTTCTACAATTTGTATATATGGAGTCTATATCAAGTACAAATTCTTTTACTTTTGGCTGTAAATGATAAATACATTGTTTGATCAAGATTGTTATTGATAATATTATTATAATGAGTAAAAGGCTTGTTTTAAAGCATCTCATTACTTTTAAAAACACAATGAATTTATATCGTACACACATGTTGTTTTCTTTTCTAAATTAGAATATTTGATGTAACAACACTAAATTAACACTAGCAATGTAGATAATATTCGACATAATCAAGTACTAATTTTCGATGAAACTTCAAAGACAATTTAGCCCGTACTAATTTGTTGTGTATAATGTCACAACGTTGCACGAGAGAATAACAATGATTATTCCAATTGTTCGCCTAGATAGAAGATATGCAGTACATATTCTGATTTGCAGTACTTTTTGAGCATTTTGTGAAAATAATTTATCTTAGAGAAATTACAAAGAAAATATATGATTTTTACTAAAAATATAGAAAGAGACTTTAAAATTCTGTATTCTTTAAAAAGTCCATACAGCAAAAGGGGTTTACTCTTTTTAGTGTTTAGAGACTTTTAAGATCTCTCTTTTGTCTTGGTCTCAAATTTAGTAAATGGTCAAGTTGACCATACCCAAAACCTCTACTCAGTGTCAGAAAAACCTAACCATCGCGAGCCACAAGGGAAGATAAATTATTTTTCATTGCCATCATTGTTCTAAAACTTGCCTAAATAGGGGCGAGAAAAGTCAGCGTTAAAATAAAGGAGGATTGGGGACAAAATAGAAGGCTATAATAACTTTTAAATGGAAAAAAAAATGTACAATTTCGCATTTGTTCTTTTTTGCACTAAGTTTGAAAATCAAAAGCTCTCTCGTTTTTTTCGACAGAAATTGAAAGATAGGTGTGAATCTTACAAGAGAACCATAAAAATGTTTTTATGATTTTCTAAATAAATGTTGCTTCAATATCAATCATTCCCTGACAAAAACACAACCCAAAATGTAGCTTTCGTTGTATAAAAATAAACATAACATAAAAAAAAAAAAAAAAAAAAAAAAAAAAAAAAAAAAAAAAATTAACATAACATACCAAAGTTCTTATTCTACTTACTTCTACTGATATTTTTACTATTTCATCATTCATATAATTAATCATATTCAGTATGATGTTGTATATTAGTAAAATTTATTTTCTATATAAAACAATTACCACTAGCTAGAAGAAGTTATTCACCATGACACACAGCTAACAAAAAAAAAAAAAAAAAAGTATGTTCTTTAATTAACAACTTTCCAAAAGAAAACTTTACATGGGTTGCTTGATCATCAATCATGGTATCTTATGGTGAATCTGATTTTCTCTTTTCAAAAAAAGCATCTTACCATCTACGAACACATTTCAATTAAAAATGATATTATAACGTTTATTTTTATAGTCCACGTAACTTATTTTCACCTTTTACATTCTAGATATTTGTTTTATGATCATATTATATATAAACACGTCTTTCTAAACATAGTTAGATTTTCCACAACTATGGCGTAAAGAACTTTGATAAAGAGAACCAACTACAAAACAACAAACATTTCTCCACTATGATCGACGAATTTAAATATAAAAATTTATCGTTAGATATATATCCTTTAACAAAAAAAAAACACTTTTGATGTTTGGGGACTTGGTTTCGTTCATCATTTGTATATGATTTTGCTGTATACTTCAGTAGTTCTTATTCTCACACTTCTAGTGAAAAAAATCCAACTAAAAAACATCTAATGATTCTTTCGTAAGGAATATTATTATAGGTCTCACGGGTGAAAATATACTTTTGACTCTTCGAAAAAATGAAAGGACTACAATATTTCGAAACTCTATCAAATTAGTCAATCAAGCTACCATCCATTTTTTTTTTTTTTTCAATTAAGCTACTCGTTTTAGTTTTAGGTAAACGTATCTAATATTGAACTCATTTTCGAGAAAAGAAACACATTATGGTTTTTTTTGACCTACTGTATATCTTTAATTTACTGAATAAAATTTATATTTTGAGATATAATTATAATCTTTCATGAATGATGGTTTAAAGAATACTGAAGTAGAATTTTAACATTTGCCGACTACATAAATTTTTATTTATTTGAATATATCCATAATAATAAAAAGGAATTTAATTTTAAATATAGTATATTAATATATCAGTCTCTTTTTTTTGGATAACAGTCATAATTATTACAGTTTTTTTAACAAGAAAACTAGTACAAATTTATTAGCAGCACTTCTGAATACATTATTTGATTTGATTGTCATTTTTCCTTGTTAGCAAGATAACTTGTTCCCAAGTTCAAGTCTACTCTTGGGAATGATAGTTTAGGCTTTAATAAATATTACTAATGGCTGGTCTTATAGGGCAAAAAGGAATTATGGACAAAAATTCTATGTCGTCAAATCAATACACTTCTTTTGTTACTAACTAATATAATTTTTTAGTTTTTCACACATATTAAAAATTAATACATTATTTTGTGATTAACAATTTTCTATGTATAACTCTACAATTCATCATCAATAACCAATACAGTACAAGATACACTAGAAGTCTAGAACCCTAATTCTTTTTGAAACTTGAATTATTAGGAACTTAGTTCAAAAAAAAAAAAAAAAAAAAAAAGAATTATTAGGAACAAAGGGGAGTGTATTTTTTCTAATATTTAAATGTGATAGTACCATATTTTTCTAAATAAATGCTATTTTAATTCTTTTGTCGGAAGGAAATTAAAGCACCTAATTATGGGGAAGAAAATTAAAGAGCAAACTAACAGAACTTTCTGGTCGTGTGGTTCCTAGAAAAAGAGAGTTTGGAAAGGCTTAAACCGTTCTTAATTCACAGAATCACAGGCTATATATACCTACCCAACAAAAAACAAAATATTAGTGATTGATTTAATTTTTGCTTTACAACAAAAAGTTTCCCACGTTGTAGGACAATCACGAGGATCTTCCTTACGATTTTGACCCTACTCGTCATTAACTACATGAACCTAATTGCGTGAGACACACACACATCCTATACAAACATTATTGAATCTAATTCATCACATGTTTCAAAACCTAAGCTTCTAGGCCAAACTATAAATGCCATGTCTGATTAAAGAAATAATTTCTAAATTTATTCGGAAATACGATATACAGTTATTCCTATCTAATTATAATTTCATGATTCTGTACAACTCTTAGGTAATTTAGGTATCAAATGGTACATTATGCAGAAACAGTAAGAAATTGCAAGTTTTACACAATAAGAAATGGAAGGACCCATATGAAGCCTAACTTTTAATGAAGACGACAAAAAAAATCTCATAAATCATGCCGACATTACATAAAACAAAATCACTTATGCAGTGTCTATGACTCGTTAATCATGTTGTCCCGTTAAAATTATTGGAAATTATCTTGTTATTTGTGTTAAATCAATCTTTTCTTCTCTTAGTCACATGAGAAAGATGATTAACCCGGGATATTCCATCCATAACGACTATACTTACAAAACATTAAAAGCTTTAGGTTATTTTTGGTAGATTGATCTTAAAGGATTAAAAAAAAACCGAGGTTCTATTGTTATAGGTTTACGGATTCTTATATATTTAATAAATGTTTGTGTCATTGGTTTGATGATATTATAATTTCTTTTTTTTTTTGTTTTACACAAAGTTTGGAGTATGGATATTTCCATTTTTATTCATAAGACACAATTTTCAAAATATTATAATATTCCTCCATTAGATTTTTCAACATATCAAAGCTCTGAAATTTCACTAAAAGTCTGAACTCCCTTTATGGGCTAATGATCATGAGAAGGGTTAATTAAGAATACATTAGTTGACTTTTTAACTTAATGGAAGATTTACTGGAAAATGTCTCTATCTGTTATCTAGTATTGGACCCGTTAATAATGTGCAATGTATAATGTGGGGTACTTAATCCCAAGAAGGATCTAGATTTTCTAGATAGCATATTTAACCAGAAAATTAATAATTTGTAGTGGAATACCAAATTACCAATCAATTTGTAGTAACTAGTCGTTACTAATCAAAAATACCAATCCAAAACCTAACCTACTAAAATCCAATATGACTACAAAGACGGTTAACCATCAACAAAACAATGTTTGACGATAGCTTTGGTTCCACTCGCCAAAACATATACAGTTTATATATATATATATATTTTCTTTTGAAGATCTTACAGGTATAAAACAGGTTTAGCCCAACCGATTCCAAGACGACTTATAATGATGGGCCACGATAAAATCTTAAAAAATAACTAACAAATTTTTGGACCCTACACTACTTTTAGCATGTGACAACTTAACCAACTTATATTTAAGCAGTTAACATGAACAACCAACTAGGAAGACAGCAAGTAGTAAACTTAAGCTGTTAACGATTTCCGGTCTTTAGGCCACATATTGATATTGGTATTGTTAAAACAAAACCTACTAGATCATGACCCGCACGTACGTGCGGGGTTTCATATTTTAATGCATAATTATATTTTAAGATCCAGACCTATACGTATGTGCGAAATTATATTTAAAATAAAATTAAGATATAATTTAGTTGCAAAAGTTAAGTGATGTTACGTATTTATTTTCTAAACTAATAAAAATATTTATAACAGTTTGACTACATGTGTTGAATAGGATATGAATTCGGTTTTAGTTTGGGTTAAATTTCATGTATATTAGCTAGGCGTAACTATTTTGGAACGGAAAACCTATTCCGTCATGTATCTGTCATAAATTCTTCGTCTCATATCCCGTCTCGTATACATGAAATAAAATATTACGGTCTCCTATCCGTCATAAATAAAATATGTGTAACTGAAAACGTACGTACAGAGTTATGTGTGTAAACAAATTTATTTTATATAGTGCTCATAACCCGAACTCATACCAGTTGGGTATCTAGTTTGATTTTAATTTATGTTCCCCTCCCATCCCGTCTCGCAATTCTTATTCCCATTTCATTCCATTAAAATCATGTTCTAAATTCTTGTTTGCTTACCATTAAATACCATACAATATATACTGTGAGTTTTGCGGATTAATTTGTATGTTAAAGTTACAAATATATTTCAACAAATTTATTAATGTCTTTCCTTAGCTAAATTTTGCATATTCTTTTTTCATTGTTTAATCATAATTAATTCGATTTTTGGACTAAAAATAAAAATTTCGAATACATTTGTAAAAGGGATATGCTATTGCCGCATAATTAGTTTTGAATGCAAGATATATAATTAGTTCACATTATTTCAAAAATTGTATGCAATATATTATAGATTTGTTTAAGGAAGATCCGGTTGAAAAGAAAAATATAAACACAAAATATTTCGAAATTAATATGTACAATCTATTATTTAGATTTTCCGAAACGTGCTCTAAATGAAGGTCATAATGAAAAGTACTTTAAATTTATTATTATTTGAGTTTATTTTATTGTAAATATAAATATTTGTTAATATCTAATATCATTTTTTAGAAATTGTGAAATAAAATTTCGTTTTATATTTCAAAATTTGTGAAAATATTACAACAAAACTGAATCTTAAAATATTTGTATTTAAGTTTTTTTTTACGAAATTTTAAATTCAATCTTAAAATCCTCCATTGATAAAACTTTTTAAACGATAGTGTTTTTAATTTTGAATTAAAATGATATTTTTTTATATAGAATAATCTATTAGGATTGGTTTAGATAAAATCTTAGTTGGATATCAAATCTTAGTTTTTTAATTCTCATTAGTTAACAATTTTTTAGAAATTAATTTCATATTTTCGTCCATAATTAATAAGAGAGAGAAAGTGAGTTTAATTTTTTGGAAACTAATAATTACTTAAAAGAATTTTACTATTTTTTATTTAAATATATTAATTTTGTGATTATTATTGTACCTTTAATGAATTTATTTTAAAACACTAAAAACTAATGGCATCTTATGTAATATTTTACATTTGATAAGGTTATTTAATATTTAGTGATTCCCATTTAATAGTATAGATGTTACATATTGATATTGGTATATTTCTCTTTCAAGATTGTCTCTTACTCTAAAGGCAGGTTCAATTCTCCATTGGCCCTTGCATGATTTTGGCCACATTTTATTCATTTTCTTTCCAAAAAATATTTTTTTTTATTGTGAGTTCGTGATATCTTTGTCAATTTGTGAATTACTTTTTTTTTTCTCCTTTTTGACTATAATTGTTTTTAGATTTACACTATGATATAATAATTATTTTTGGTTAAAAATGATAAGAAATTGATAACAATTCCACAAATGATCTAGTATATTAAAAATAAAAATAAAACATATATTTCATTAATAATTCATATATATTTATCATTTTTACATCATTTGGTTCAACAAATCCCGATCCATAGTCAATTAAATTCTACAATGCGGGGTAACACGAGTACCTGAAATCTAACTCTGATAGAAAAATCTACATATATAGGTGAACATTTAACCGTTTGACTAAAGGCACTTCCGTATTTTTTTCTAAAACATTTTTATAATTTAGAAAATATTATAAAAACATAAATACGTGAGAGAAAAAATGTAGTATAAAGTCTTAAATATTGAAGGCCACCCATACTTGTACACATACACGAAAGCTACTATCAAGGAGAAGATTTAAATCAGAAATAGAGGGATAAACACTTATTTTTAGACGATTCTTTTTTTTTTTTTGAATTTTAATCTTAATCAAGTGGTCGTTGTGTAGGGGTAAAAGATTAAAAAAATAAGGCGTAAACTCGTTTTTCTCCTGGATTTTAATTTTCTGGGAACTCACACCTATCTGATCAATCGAAAATGATGCCACATTTTAGACACATTCAAAATCTGGTGAGTGGACTATTCAATAGTTATAAATCATCATTATAAAAAGGGTTGGCTGATTTTATAGCCATAAACTAGTTGCATTCTCAGCTTTTCCCCCCAATCTTTTTGCCCCTGACAATTCCACCATAAACTTAGATAATTCTCACAATTGCAACATGTACTTTCGGATTCATCCTTAAAACTACGCCTCCAATTGAACCGGCCAATAAACCGGTACCACATAACCCGGTTTGATTTAAATCAAATTTAACCAAATTTAAACCTGATTTTGACCCGAAACTTCTTCCTCTTCACCCGATTTTGACCCGAATTTTTTTTCTTCTTCTTCCTCTTCATTCCCAGTTCGATCGGAGACAAATTGTGCCTGGCAAGATAAGCATCTTATCAAGATTTAATTGATCAATTAATCGGCAGCCATAAACACAGTACTCAAATTGCTTCTCTCTATCCGTTTCCACCTTGCCCTGTCAAAATAACGACTCCTTCAAGGTATAAATCGTATAAAAAGAAAAACATAAAGCAGAAACCACATTCAGATTTTGCAGAGCCAATACATTACAAGATATGGATTTGATCTAAACATATGACTTCATCTTTAGCTAATTAGTTGTCCCAATGTGGAAATTTACAACACTTACCTAAAATGTGGAATTTCAACAATGCAGTATTACTAAGAAATTTGTATACTCACTACAATTTCATGCTCTGCATAAAACTAGGTCATGAATCGAAATTATGCATTTGGATACTTTAAATTCAAGTGGAATCTGACATAATTATCCAATTGAATGCTAACTACTGCTTGATTTTCACTTCAAAGTACACTTTTATTGAATAGGAAACAAGACTGTGAATCAGATCTGATAAAACACTTCAAAAATCAAAGATCGCACCAATCTAAAGAATTCGAACTACTTAGAGAGTGAAGCTTCGCTTACACTAATCGAGAACTCATATATAGATTGAGCAAAAACCAAAACCTATCAAAGTAAAGGAGAAGAGAAGAGAGTATGAACTTACGACACTTCTTCTCTGCTCGGCAGCAATGGCTAATCCAACGGCGATGAGATCGAGGATAAACACGATTATAACTACAAGCTTCGAATCCATTGCTGGATTTTCTCAGAGCTCAATCTTTTTCTCTCAAGAGGAAGAAGAAAAAATAAATCGGGTCAAAATCGGGTGAAGAAGAAGAAGATTCGGGTCAAAATCGGGTTTAAATTTGGTTAAATTTGAATTAAATCAAACCGGGTTATGTGGTACCGGTTTATTGGCCGGTTCAATTGGAGGCGTAGTTTTTAGGATGAATCCGAAAGTACATGTTGCAATTGTGAGAATTATCTAAGTTTATGGTGGAATTTTCAGGGGCAAAAAGGTTGGGGTGAAAAGCTGAGAATGCAACTAGTTTATGGCTATAAAATCAGCCAACCCTTATAAAAATGTAAGTTAGACCGAAAAAGACTAATATAAAACCTTTTTTGGCAAAGCTAATTAATCACCAGAAAAGAATATTAAAAAATTAGCTCATAATATTTTTTTCTATTTGGAATCTCACATTTGTTTTATTTTATTTTGTTTTGTTTCTACAATGATATAGTTAGTGGTATTAATGTTAAACAAAATTAGGACTCATGAAGGCAATAAACAAAATATCAACAAGGAATCATGAAAGATACATTCGAACGGGCTCAAATCGACGCAGAAACAAAAAGCTTTGGAATGATTTAATAAAACAAATTTGGCGGAAAGCTTTGAAGAATTTATACTTGGCATTCTATACTAGCGAACGAAAACAAAAGTTTAGTCAAATAGTTAGAATTACCAAAAATCAATATTCGTATACGAATGTGTTTTATAAACCATGAGTTTCATAACTTTATTCTTAGTTTTTGCAATATATTGTTTCCCTCATTTTCTCGTTCCTATTGTAGAAAAAATTCCTGATTCTTTTTTCTTTCTTTTTTCCTATGTCAATAACCGCATTAGAAAAGGTTATCACATGTGCATTTGCACAGAATGTACAATTCATCTATAATTTATACCTTTTTGTTAAAAATATTTATAGCCATGTCTATATATATATATATAGGGAAAATCACATTTTTAACCCTCAAAGTATAACTGGGTAGCACTTTAAACCTCGAAAGAATTCTACTAACACTATAAACCACCAAGATTATTTTACTAACACTTTAAACCTCCAAACTAACTTTTCTGTTGAAAAAGCCATAAAAGATGATGGAACAATCAATTTATGTTTGTTTAATATATATTTATTTATTTTAATTTAAATTTTATTTAATTTTATTATTTATTACAATTAATAAAAATCTATAAAAACAAAAAAACTTTATTTTATTTGTTTACTCACTGTCTGACGATGAAATTTCTTGATAAACTGTTGAAACAATCTTTTAGACTGATCCATAAGCGTTTTCACTCTCTCCCGTGAATAAATTGGAATCCTATAATACCAATTAAATAAAAAGATGGTGAACACATACAATAAAATGAATAAAAATGTGAAAAATTGTGGTCGGACAGTGAATAGTTGAAGATGATGATTTTTTTCCTACTTTTTTTATTTATCTTCAAAATCGTAATAAATAATAAAATTAATTAAAATTTAAATTAAATTAAATAAATATATATTAAACAAACATAAATTGATTGTTTCATCATCTTTTATGGTTTTACAAACAATAAAAACATTTTTTCCAAAAAAAAAAACAAACAATAAAAACATAAATTGATTGTTTCATCATCTTTTATGGTTTTACAAACAATAAAACTAGTTTGGATGTTTAAAGTGTTAGTAAAACAATCTTGGTGGTTTATAGTGTTAGTAGAATTCTTTCGAGGTTTAAAGTGCTACCCAATTACACTTTGAGGGTTAAAAATGTGATTTTCCCTATATATATATATATATATATATATCATTTATTTAATTTTTTTTAACATGTTATGTTATATACTCTAGATTTGCTCATTCACAGTTTATCGGATTTATCATTTCATATATTTCCTCCTATGAGTAAGATGACATTTAAATTCTAAAATCAAATTTTATATTTTGTTAAAACGCATAAATTACTTATTTAATATTATAATATTTTTTCCTTAATTAGTGAGATATAAAGAGTCTATCACACTAGAGAAATGAAAATATATATCTAGAAAGGGGTTTATAAGAAATTAGTAAATAGAATCAGAACATGGAGGAGAAGGGAGGGGCCACCATACCGACGGGAGTGGGACGTATGGGACGGACAAGCAGCAGTCAAGTGTCACGACACATGAAAAAACCCACCACGTGAAGATCTCCTATTGGTGTGTTTTCTCCTAAGTACTAAATATCAACCAAAGTCAAAACACAATAAAGACATAATGCGTGCGAGCCAGCGAGTGTGTCCGAGTGATGAGAAGAGAGTTCGGGTTTTCACTATTTAGAGAGCCTCATAGTCGCTCGCTCGCTAGATTCGGTTTCTCCACGTAGAGAGATTGGTTCACGTAGCTTCTATAATATTATACTAAGCTAAATAATAATAATAAATATTATATAAGCCTTTTAGGTAAAATAATCAAGAGTTTCACTTCCCATGCACAAAAAGATTAAAGATGGTTTCTCTTTGTTTCTCTTTGTGTTAGGTGTTACTCTCTATAGGAGGCACTGTTGTATTTGGTTCAGTTCCAAGGTTTCTTGGACTTATTAATGAAGGTATGTGTTGTTTTTTAAAAAAAAAAAAAAAAAAGATTAAAGATGGTTAATTATAATGAAAGTATATACATTAAATGGACTATACTATATTTTATATACTAGACGTGATGAGTTTCACGTGTGTTTTATCACTATTTTTATAAAAGAAAATTACGTACAAAATTGTATTATATTGATTACTGATTTTGCAGCCATGTCATCTTTGCAAATAAACTTCCAAGTTTATGGCTGTTTAGTAAATTCAATCCAAAATGAATACAGTAAACTTATGATTGGTTTTGGGGACTAGAATAAAGAGAGAGACATATACTTTAAGAATAGTAGATGAGAAAATAATTTCTACGAAAGAAAAAAAATTATACTCTGGCCCCTTAAATATTCTGTCAAAGCTCATTTTATTTTCTTTATGATTTTGCTTGGTCCATTTCTGGATTCCTGAAATGAACACACCATAATTTTCATGCCCATTTTTGTCCTCCCATTAACACTCACCAAACACCAAACGTACCTTCTTCCTTTAGATGTGTGTATGTGTCTATATATCACTCCCACCTTCAAATGCTAAGAAAGTGGACATCACACCCTAGTCATGAATCTCATCAAGTAGAAACCTCCAAAGAAACAGATTGCGTTTGCTCTTCTTCTTCTTCCTCTTTCGAATCTTCTATTTTCGTGTCAAAAACAAAGAAAATATGATGATATCTACCGCAAAAGCTCAATGTTTGCCACTTAAATTCTGTCTCATTTCTCAAGATTTTTGATTTCACACACTACTCATTTCCGCATTTTACGCCTTTTCTTCACCATTGTTGCTTCTCGCATTGAAACCATATTGGTTTTGCAGCGTTAATGGCGCACTGAGTCTTCTTAAACCCGTTAACCTTTCCCTGCCAAATTTATTATTTTCTCAACCAACAAAAAAGAGATAACAAATGGGTCACCACAAGTTGCTATAAAGGTCCCAACAGAAGAAGAAAAGAGAAGTTTGCCCGTGTCAATTTGTCACAAGCTTCATCACTATTTATAACTACCTTGCCAAGAAGAAAGCCTAAAAAGGTATAACAGTTTCTTTGTCTATAGCGATCATCAAAAAGATGTCGATCTCTCGTACCCGAAATTTCTTCCAAAGATTCTGTGTCGAGGAATACAATATAGACACCATCAAACAGAGTAGTTTCCTCTCTGCCGATCTTCTACCATCTCTTGGAGCCAGAATCAACCAATCTACTAAGCTCCGCAAACATATAATCTCTCCTTTTAATCCACGTTATAGGTAATTTTCTCATCTCTTAAACTCTGTTTTAAGTACTCTGTTTTCAACTACTCACGTTATAAGTATTTTTAACTACTCTGTTTTAAGTACTCTGTTTTCAACTACTCACGTTATAAATATTTTTAACTACTCTGTTTTTAATCCTCTGCTTTTGTGGAACAGAGCATGGGAGATGTGGCTAGTCTTTCTAGTTATTTACTCAGCTTGGATTTGCCCATTTCAATTTGCTTTCATCACCTATAAAAAAGACGCGATTTTCATCATCGACAACATTGTTAATGGCTTCTTCGCCATAGATATTGTTCTCACCTTCTTTGTCGCGTATCTCGATAGCCACTCCTATCTTCTAGTTGACAATCCTAAGAAAATAGCAATAAGGTGAGAAACCTTTTTTTTAATAACTTGAAACCTTTTACAAGTGAATCAGAATCTCAAGATATGTTTGGAAATTGTAACATTTTCAGGTACCTTTCGACGTGGTTCGCTTTCGATGTGTGTTCCACAGCACCATTTCAGCCACTAAGCCTCTTGTTTAACTACAACGGAAGCGAACTAGGATTCAGAATTCTTAGTATGCTCAGATTATGGCGTCTCCGGCGAGTTAGCTCGCTGTTTGCAAGGTTTGCTTCTATGCTAACTAAAAAACCATACTCTTCTTAGGGTTTGATTAAGAAAGTGCGTACTCATCTTTAACTAACTCTTTCCTTTGCTTCAGGCTTGAGAAAGATATCCGCTTCAACTATTTCTGGATACGGTGCACAAAACTCATTTCGGTTAGTTCCAAAACAGAGCAAAATGAATATCATTTCTGAAATTCTCGTTTCATACCCATAACCTTACATATAATTACATAATTAGTACTTTTGTTCCAATGAGTCCAATATGAGATTTTTAAGTAAATTTTTTATAAAATTATCTTAACTACTATAAACATTTTTTTGAAATTTTTCGAAATACCTAATCTAAAATTTGAAGTTTACCAATCAGTGAAAGATTTTAACTTCAAAGTTACATGAACCTCACCCATTATCCAAAATTTCTGTCCTGTATTTTTGTATCTAACTCGGGTAGTCCCGACCGGCCGACCCATTTGTCTTTTAAATGGACACCTTATTAAAGCTAGTGACTTACACGTGCTTGTTGATCTCAGGTCACTTTGTTCGCTGTACATTGTGCTGGATGTTTCAACTACCTGATAGCAGATAGATATCCTAATCCAAGAAAGACATGGATTGGTGCCGTGTATCCAGATTTCAAAGAAGCAAGTCTCTGGACTAGATATGTGACTGCTCTTTATTGGTCCATTACGACATTAACGACAACAGGATATGGAGATTTGCATGCTGAGAATCCGAGAGAAATGCTTTTCGACATTTTCTTTATGCTATTTAACCTCGGTTTGACAGCTTACCTCATTGGAAATATGACTAACCTCGTCGTTCACTGGACTAGCCGAACCAGAACCTTTGTAAGTTCGATCACTTTCTTTTAGTCTAGGCATGTTCATTTCGGATAAAAGATCGGGTAATAGCGTGGGAGCAATGAGGGTAGCAAGTAGGGTATACATAGAGTACTTTAAGTATTATTGAGTATTATTAATCTGTAATTCTTTGTGTTAAACAGAGGGATACAGTGAGAGCTGCTTCAGAGTTTGCTTCAAGAAATCAACTCCCACATGACATACAAGACCAAATGTTATCACACATTTGCTTAAAGTTCAAAACAGAGGGCTTGAAACAACAAGAGACCTTGAACAATCTGCCAAAAGCAATCCGGTCAAGCATTGCAAATTATTTATTCTTCCATATTGTTCACAACATTTACCTCTTTCAAGGAGTTTCTCGTAACTTTCTATTTCAATTGGTAAACTTCTATATAATCTCTAACTTTTCCTAATAATGCAATATTTAGAGGTTACTAACTCCATGTACCTTTTCATGTTCAAGGTTTCCGATATAGACGCCGAGTATTTCCCACCTAAAGAAGATATAATTCTACAAAACGAAGCTCCTACTGATCTTTACATTCTGGTGTCAGGAGCAGTGGTGAGTGAATTATATCGGTTATTCGTAAAAATGTGATTAAAAGCGTAAAAATCTTGTAACATTGTGTAATTGTTACAGGACTTCACATGCTACGTTGATGGACATGATCAGATTCAAGGGAAAGCAGTTATTGGAGATACGTTTGGAGAGGTTGGAGTTTTATGCTATAGACCACAACCATTCACAGTAAGAACAACCGAGCTATCTCAAATACTACGGATAAGCAGAACATCGCTGATGAGCGCAATGCACACTCATGCTGACGATGGACGAATTATAATGAACAATCTATTCATGGTATGTGAGTTATTATAAAAATATTTCTATAGTTTAAAAAACATTCAAACTCATTTTTGGCTACAAAACTTGCAGAAACTAAGAGGGCAACAGTCAATAGCTATAGATGATTCGAATAGTGGTCAAGAAAACAGAGATTTCAAAAGCATGGGATGGGAAGAGTGGAGAGATTCAAGAAAAGATGGCTACGGTTTAGATATTACAAATCCGACCTCCGACAATGCTCTAATGGATGCAATTCACAAGGGAGATACAGAATTGGTTAAGAAGATAGTTAAAGAACAAAAGTTAGAGAGAGCCAAAGAGGAAAGATCAAATAGTGAAACCTCTGGAAGAAGTTACGCTAACGATTCGCCAAAAAAAGATCCGTATTGCAGCTCAAGCAACCAAATCATCAAGCCATGTAAAAGAGTTACCATCCACATGATGTCACAGCGCAAGAACGGGAAGTTGATACTCTTACCATCATCCATTAAAGAGCTTCTAAAGCTTGCAAGCGAAAAGTTTGGAGGCTGCAGCTTCACAAAGATCACTAATGCGGACAACGCCGAGATTGATGATTTAGATGTGATTTGGGATGGTGATCATTTGTATTTTTCATCAAATTGAGTTTGAAAACTCGACTTCATTTATAGAGCATGAGTATACAAAACTATCATTAAATTTACACACTTCAACATGTTTATATATATAAAAAAATCAAAATAAGAAATTAGTTTTCATTACTTTTCAAATATATTTTATATTTATTCAACGAATAAATAAATAAATTATTCCACGAACATAAACTGCATGCGTCCCACCTACGCAATATGCACATCGGATGTCTTAACCTACTCATTTTACACGAAAAACCCATTTTACCCTCCTAAAATACTATTTTCCTTCCTCTTCCACAGACCCAATTTCGTCATTTCAATTCCAAAATTTCCACCTCTATATAAAGCCACCAACAATCTCACGACCACAAATCTCAACGAAATGTCGTCTCAAGAAACGAAATCAGATCAAAGAGAAGGAGCAGAGATCTGCAATGGCGAATCAAACTGCAAACAAAAAGCCAAAGAGATCTTATCAACCATGAATCTACCCAAAGGACTTCTTCCATTAGACAACATGACAGAGATCGGTCACAACAAATCAACCGGTTATGTCTGGATCAAGATCAAGAACAAGGTTCAACATCGGTTCAAAGCCATCGGAAAAAACGTATCGTACGATTCGGAGGTTACTGCGATCGTTGAGAATCGTCGTATGCGTCAGCTCACAGGAATCAAAAGCAAAGAGATTTTGATTTGGGTTACGATCTCTGAGATCTTTGTTAATGATCAAGATCCGACTATAATCACTTTTGCTAATCCTACGGGTCTGTCACGTACGTTCCCCGTCGCTGCTTTTGAAGAAGACGAGTGATTTTGATTTTGTCAACGCTCATTATGATACTTTGCTTAGCTAAATTATCTTCTTATAATTCCATTTGTTTAGCTAAGTTCTTTCTTCAACATCTGTATTTCTGCATCTTTATAAAATTAATAATATAGAAAGACAAAATTCTACAACGTAGAGTCTAAGTTGGAAAAAAAACACACAATTTCTTTTGGAAAATTTGAGATTGTGTTGATGCATGTATGCACAAATGGCAAAAATCGTAAGAAAATGAGATGAATAATATAATTCTCGTGTTTTTGGTTCGAAATATTAGAACATATAGAATTAGTTTGATGTAAATATAAAACCAGTTGGTTCGGTTCAAATAACGGATTTTGCCATTTTTAATAGTATTTATAGATTTTGCTATTTTTAAACATTAAAAAAATTCAGATTCACAATTGTTTTTTGCTAAAATACCTTCGAAATCTGTAATATCCCGTGGAAAAATTTCTAAGAGACTAAACGCATCTAAAATACATACTTTATAACAAATACTAAATCTTAAGAGCACATGGAAATGACTAAACTCAAATATAAAGGATAAAACGCATGTTAAACAATATTTTTAAGTATTCAAAAATAGCAAATCTATAAGATTTTAGAGAAAATGGCAAATCTCCTCTCCAAAAAATAGCAAACTCATAATTGATTCTTTTCCACATATCTAAAAATTCAAATCTTATAGTTAGATCTCAAAAACATTTTCATGTTGTGCTCATTAATGATTAATGTGATAATATCACACATAGTTATGTACATATAATGATACATATGTAATACAACTTGGTTAATTAACCTATCAATGAAATTATATGGACCAATTGATACATATCGATCGGAGTTAATGAAATTATATGGACCAATTGATACATATCGATCGGATTTAATTATAAATATAAGAAAAGAAAAAATCAATGGTGAGATTCAGCCCCACATATCCGTGAGATAATTCTTACAGCTACTACTATTGAGAGACCAAGATTCATGATCTAACCATTTTCTTCTCTTTTGTATTCTCCTCAACGATTCTTGTTTCTGTTCTTCTTCTTGTTCCTCGTACGTAGATGTCTCAATCTTCTTGAGATTGTGTCTGTATTCAACAACTACTTGCTCAAACACTTCAACTTCAAACATGTTCATTTTCACCTTAGGGTTTATGTGATCTCTCACAAACGCAAATGCTAATTGATCTCGCGGGTTAAACGCTTCTAACTCGTTGAACATGAAGCACGAGAATAGGTTGCTTCTTATTCCGTGTCTTCGCAGTATCAACGCGGTATCTGGTACATCTAGTGCAAATAACAATTATAATGAGAAATCAAATTTCTTAGGAACATTAAAATCCAATGGAAATAAACTTGCAAAGATAGTATCATCCATTTATTGCAAATGACATAATAATCTTCTCTTGGACGGACCAAAACCACCAAACCACTTGCGGTTGGGACCCTAACTTGATGTTATAACACTTCTTTCACTATCTCATACTCTCATTGATGTGTTATATGGGACCACGTTGTGATTCTTTGATTGAAACTATGATTTTATTTTATTTCTTAAGGAATATGTCCAACAATCAAACATATAAAAACAAAATTACAGCTAGAAATTAAGCAAGAACACAACTTTTCTTTGCCATTTTATCCTGCGAAATTTTGTTGTTTGTATATTATAATCACAAAAAGTCATCTATATTACTATGGAATTGGCAACAAAAAAAACTCAAGAATTACATATTATTCCCTGACTTGTCTATTGCCAATTACATACAAATATAGACAACTATATTTAGATATATACTAACGGATCAATTAAGTTATATCTCTACAAATTGAATCATTGAAAGTATAGTTTTCATGATTACCCGTGAATCCAATTTTCAAAAGCCACGGGAAAAAAGAACATAACCTAACCAATTAATGCCAATCTTCATGCATAAGACATGACTCTTTAGTCTTTAATGCAAAGTAATGTACACCAACATTCTAGACAAAGGAAGGTATATATGTTTTTCTAAAGATTATATATATATATATATATTAATTAATTAATATTATTTTAACATTTAACAACGGGGGCTCAAACTAGAAATAATACATAAAAAGAACTTTAGACCAAAAAATTTATATATTAAAAGAGATATGTGAAATAAAAACTATTATATGTTACCACAACACCATTTTTTATAATCATTATAATGGATATTTAATTTAAAATAAAAATTGTAAAATACACTTGATGAATGTAAACTTCGCTATTTTTTACTAACCAACAACTTAACAAACGACAAAAAAAAAACGACAAAACAAAGTTCAAGTCTAAGATCATACCAATATTAATTTGCAAAAAAACTATTACCACACAAAAAAAGAAAAAAAAAAAAACTTTTACCATAAGCTTGCACGATAAATTTAGAACATGAATGAGTCAACTATCTAACTATGCATATATAGACAAGTGCTAACAATTATACTTTGAGATTAAACTAATAAATTTATTTATATATTGAAGCTTACCTAACTACCTATATACTGGTGAAGACAACTAAATGTATCGTTAATTAACAATAGAAAAATGAAAGCTTTTCTTCGTTATGATTTAGGGAAGATTTTATTAATATTACCTGTGGGATATGGTAACTTATGAGAGCTCCAAGGCTTCAAACCATGCTCACAATAAGTCTCCATTTGCATCCTTAGCCCGTCGACATCGCCCCATTTCTTCCACCTCGCGGTAGCCATAGCTTCCTCCATTGTATTTACAAAAAATGGATGTTTAGATATCGCCATATCCGCTTCAGGCACTACTAACATTGAATGAATTAGAAGTAGCGGATCGATCATGAGCCGAATTTTCGCATCAACCCATATACTAAACTTTGAGTTTGGAAACAATCTATGTATTAGATACTTTGGTATAACCCCGTTCATAGCTGGATTGAGGTATAGATTTTTGGATTTTGAGATTTTGATGATTCTCCATGCGCCGACTCTATAATCTTTTGGATTGTTTTTGAGGATGACATTGTGGTGGAAGAGAGAATTTAGGGTTTTATCGTCGATGAACATGTAGAAACAAACGGTTTCTAAGGTTTTAACTCCAAGTCCCACAGGTTGTCTAATCTTGTCATGGTCGTTAAAAATAGCTGATGCAACTACTAGTCCACATTTCTCCATCTCAACTCTATCTACCAAAACAGAAAATAAAATAAAATAAATCAAACATATTTTATGAGATTATAGAGAAATAAAATTTAATAACTAATAAACAAGAAACCAAACAAGCGTTACGTACATGATTTTAAAATTTTGAATAAATGCTTAAAGATTTGTCTAATTTACACAAAACAAAACAAAAAAATCAAACTATAATAATACCGTTATGATCCTGATTTTCTCCGGTTTACTGGGTGTATTGAGTTTGGACTGACTAAAATAGTAAAATGTGTTAAAACTCATAAACCAGTTACTGATTAAACCGGTTTACCAAAATTATTTTACTTAAATGATAATAATCTCACCGGAATTGCTGACCGGAAAATCTCTGAAGAAGCCGCATGGAACTTCGACGTCAATGTTCGAATGATTGAAATAAGAAAATCTTCTCTGAGTACTAAAATTTCCACCGAAACTCTCACTTTTTCCATTAATGTATCTCAAATTTTCTTGTGATGATGAATGGCTCAAGATACTCTGTATCTCCTTCAACACTGTCCAATAATCTGATACATAAAACAAAAATATATATATATATATATATATATATATATATATATATCATTTCAAAAAGAAAGATATGAAAAATAGAATAAAACACACATAATGTGAAATTGTTTATTCATAGAAAATTGAGGAAATGTAAGAAAAATCCAAACTCAGACTAATTTGATTTTTTTTTGCTATTTTAACAATATTGAAGTCACACTGTGAATCCATGGCCACTAATCAAAAATGTTTTATTTTATCTAAAAACCAAATTTTAGTGAAAAATGAAATATTAAAAATGAAGAAATTGTTAATTACCTGAAAAGAAAACAGGGGAAGAACAAGAAGATCGATGAGTAGGAATAGCATATTTATGTTCACCATAAGAAGAAGGATAAGAGAAAAGTTTTGGTTGAATCGGATCGAATGGCGAATATCGAAAGATGCATTGGTTTCTTGAAAGAGATACATAGAGGAATAGAGAAAGAGTAGTGAATAAGTAGAGAAGAGAAAAACAGAGGAGCTTTGATCGGGCATAGAGCGGTGGAGATAGTGTGGTTGTGATGAATTTTCCCATCGGAAAAAGAGAGATTTATGGTTTATTTATTATTCATTTTGGTGAGAGTGATTGGTGTTGAAGATGAAGATGAAGAAGAAGAAGGAAGAGAAGATCTTCATTTGAGTTTGTGCTGATGATAATAATAAACTGAAAGTAGAAACTCTAGCAGCTTTTTAAGGTAAAGCGTTACTAAAAAAACAAATCTTATTTTATTATTTAGTAAAAGCACAAAAAAATCTTTATAAATCGCTAATTCTAAAATTTGCATAAAATTTCTACATATATATATATATATTATTTTATTTGACATCTCTAGATCGACAAATCCTAATCCATAGCCAATTTCTACTACACGGGGTAACGCGACTTAGTGGAGTCGAACTCCGGTGAGGAAAGCGGAGTCAAATGGACTTAACTACTTTACTAAATTTGCATAAAATTTCTATATATATATATATTTTTTACAGCAATTTCTATATTTATTATGATGTCGATTTTGGAAGAAAATAAACTACTCATAGGATTTGAAATGATTGTAGTAGAAGGATCGAATTAATCCGTTCTTAAAATGAACATTTTATTTTTTAGACAAACAATAATTTACTATAATTATTTTTTTCCTATATAAACAGTCCACAACAATTTTATTTTTATTTTTATATGTCTGCATGACTACGGATTAAAATATATGAATAGTGAAACAAAAGCGGTTTTATCAACAATTTTATTAGTATGTTCTATGTACAAACCATTCAAGCTTACAATATTTCAATAATTCCCCATTTTCACATGCAAACATGTGAAATTATTCATAACGATGCAAGAGACTTACAATTTGCTATTATTAATATTAATTGAGAAATTATATAGTCTAGAAACATGAATAAAGAAAAAAAAATTGCGTTGACCTGTTATAAAAAATTGAACGAGTTGTTTAAGCGAGGTAGGAATGTAGTGATCACCATTAGACCGTAGCTCTCTATACAATTACATAGACTCATCAACTTGTAATGTATAGTTTTAAGACCATGCACAACACCAAATGTTATATGAGTCCTCCAATTTGTATGTCTGACTAGGATATGACCCACGGTATACCGCGGGTTTAATATTATATTAATTGACTTTTTTAATAAATTAAGTATTGGTGGTGTACATATTTGTATGTTTTTTGTGTTGTTAGATAATTTATTTTTACGTTAGTGATTATTTCTTGTGAGTTGTAAGTTTATAATATTAATAGGTATAATAACCTCATGTCGTACATAATTAGACATCTCAAATATAAACAGTATAATTCGGTCTACCGTCCGTAATGTATATTTTTAGTTTATACAGTATAAACATAGAATATGTAATAAAAGATGGTTTTTTCTGTTAAAAGTATTAGGACACATTCATATTATTTACTTAATATAATTTCGAAATATTAGATTTCTAGAAATTTATTGTTTTTTGTTTTATAGATTGGAAATATAGACATATATACATCCAAAATCAATATTTAAATTTTGTTTTATATAAGATCATATAAATAAGTTTATATCATCTAATTTTAATATTAAAACCATTATTAAAATATTAAATACACACATTAACTATATAATAAAAATCAAAATCTTAAATACAGTAAAAGCCCAACAATTTTAACTGAGGCCCATCTACTGAAAATAGAGTGCAGCCCAATATACTCCACAGAAGAAAAAAAAGAAGAAAACAACTGTTTGGAAAAAAAAACGACAAATCAGATGTCGTTGAGCATCTTCTCCACCGACTGATTCTTCAACTCACCTTTTCCTAACCAATTTCAGAAATTAAAAACCAATTCATCATTCAAGTTTACATCCAATTCGTAGCTGCGTCGGATAATCGAGTTCTAGAAGATAAACTCCTGGCAATAAAATATATATGTAAGTTCGTCTAATTCCAGAATTATAATTACTGTCATCGAGTTCTTCAATTTCGATCAAGAAAAGTTTTTGGGTTTTGTATAGGTTGTGAATTGGAACATGTGTGCCTAGACATGTGTATATTGTTTGATCCAACAGGGGATTGATGACAGATATGCCATGGATTCTTCAAATTCAGCATTAACTACATAACATTAAAGGTAATATACTATCCTTCAAAGTAGGATTCTGGATGGTATAATTAGATATAAGTAATGATAAATTGTGTAAGTTTATAGAACATAACTAAAACGATTTCCCACTGAGCAGTACTTCCTTTTATGTTAAGTAGATTTGATCATATATTGTATACTTTTTGATATAGAACAATCAGAATTGAACAACCAATAGTAGAGTAACAATACCACTTAGTTATCAACCAACATATACTAAACACAACAGAAACTAACAGTGAACTGTTGGTTGGAATATAAAAAGTAGATAACCATTAACTTACTGATACATAAGTAGTTTTGAGTCACTTAAACATGAAATCAAAAGAAACTAACACAACAGGAAGTTTATATAATAAAACCATAGATAAAATTAAAAGTAGCTTATTTCAGACTGAGATAAACAAAAGACATTCTTCCAACCAAATTGTCATTTAGTTCAATTGATCCAACTCCATTGCAACATCCTTCTTATCAGCTTGTGCTTCTGTCCAGCAACGGCTGAAAAAAATATCGAATAACTTTAATGAATTCAGTCTTCAATATTTTCAATCCGTTATTTGATTCCAGAGTAATATACTTACATGTATCTAGGAATGTCAAAATCTGGGAAAGTTGGATCAAGAAAAAGCCTTGAACAACCATACTCACTCATTAGACAGTTTTTGCCTATACGTAAAAATTTAGATTATAATAACTATAATTATGTATGGTTTTTAATAAGAACAACAATAAAGATAGTTACATAGGGTCAAACTCACCATTGAACTCTGAAACCCTCCACAAACGCAACACAATGACTACTGGGTCATAATTGTAAGTGACAGAAGTTATGTGCCTAAACCACTTAGTCACAAACAACTGACAGGACCTACCAACAGCAACACAGTTTGTAACCCTGCCCCTACACTCCCAAATTTTGAAAGCATTAAATAGATGATTATTACAACAGTTCTTGACTTGATATATAGAGGTCAAGTAAACTTACATGTCATCTTTGATTTCGAAATGAACATATCTTGATTCATAGTCTGTCTCCCCTTCACGACAAACAAATGGGAATCTTTGAATAGCAGAGACTTTAGAGATCACACCAATAGCATCTGATAGGCAAGACATAACAATTATTGAATTAAACCCTAACAATGTTACAGTTAATATGAAAGAGAACTCTGTAAAACAAAATAACCTGTAACATGTTCCTTATCTTGAGCACCAGCATACTCAACTTCATCAGAATGAATGAAGTTGAAGAAATTGCTATTTGATCTAGGACTAACAGGCCACATAGTTGTAGGCCATATACACTCTAGTGCAAACCGATTCCAAGCGTATTTAACAGGGTTAACAGAGGGTACAACATGGAAGTCAGCCATGTAGTACCACTGACCCTCCTTTAGACCATTCTGGAAATTGTATAAGTAATTTCCAGGAGGAATAAATGCATCAATCATATTGGCCTAGACATAGAAGAAGAATTACAAATTAGTTATCCACAGAAAACAGATATATATATAAATAAGTAAGTTTGCTCTGAGGCATAGGAATGTAGAAGAAAATAATATACCTTTTCATCTGCGAGTATCATTTTTGTTGGCTCTGCAAAAGCGTCGATGCCTTGATTCCAGATAGACAAAATCTTCACATACAGAGTCCATCTAGGCCTCTGAAGGTTTAGATCAGAAATATAGTCAATAGTACCCATTGGATGTTTTGCAGAGTTAACTTTGGAGAGGTTTTAAGATAGAAAAGATGGTTTCTGTGAAAAACCTAGAGGGTATGTCATGATATATATAAAGAATATACAGGGGATTTCGTGTATAGATTGAACAGTCACGAAAAAAATGGAAAAAGATATTGAAAATCAAATAACCGACTTCATATATGTTAAGTAAGTTATAATAAAGCCAGGAAATTGAATCGTTAGATAAAAGGAAATCAAATAATAATCATAAAAGTATAGCAATGATTGTAATTATTCATTTTTGGATAGTTACTTGTTTCGATGCCAATTTCATTATTGGTAAAAGAGATTCAAAGTCAGATTTAGCTACTCACGTCTTCTATCAGTTGTGCAGCTCAATGTAATGATTACTTTTATTTTGGATTATAAATAATATTATCTGTAGTTCTTCTCGGATCCTTTTTCAGGATATTATCATATACAGGTACATACACATTAAATTCAATTCTTTCTATGTTTGCAGGAAGCATGATCCTATACTAAACAATATAAACAATGGAGCATTTACTTCTGTTAAAGATTCAGCATTTAAACAGGTACATACACATTACCATCTATATAGAGCTGGGCCATTAGATAGATAAAAGTTTTACAGATATTATAGATTATGAAGAATTGATCTCCAGATTACAAACATGTCATATATGATATCAAAGTAAATTTCTTTTTTGTCAATAGGTTATTATACATTACATAATGTTACAGTTCACAATAGAGTTCAGAAACATAGTGAAGCCGAAACATAAAGCAAATGTTTAAACCATTTATAGTGCATATTCTAAACTTAAGATAAAAACACCAAAACAAAGAACACCAAAACCTAACAAAAGCGCCCAATTCTTCAAAGTTGATATCAGTTTTCGTCAACCATCTCAATCATCAGATCATCTTCATCACTTTCTCCATCTTCAAATGATCGGCTGCAAGCCAACAATTGACTATATTAGTTAGACAGGACATATACAATCAAAACAGACATGTATGCATATGAAAATGTTACTTACAGGTAGTTTGGAATGTCAAGTTCATAAAAAATGGGATCAATGAACAGACGTGAACACTCATTTTCACTCATTAAGACATTATTCCCTGTAGGCAAAATAGAAAAAATCAAACTCATTCTTCAATTGTGAGAGCAAAATGAGTGTTCTCAGAACAGAAAACACTTACTACGGTAAGATGTGATTCTCCAGAATCGCAAGACTGCCACTATCTTATCATAGTTATATGTTACAGAGCTAATTCTCTGGAGCCACGCATTGACAAAGAAGTCACACCAATTTCCCCTAGCCACACATGTGATAGTCTCTCCTCTAAAGGATTTGTTTCAAAACAATTGTTGATATTGTTAGAAAAATATCTTTTCAGAGTGACATGAACTTAGGTGGCTTTGTTTGCTTTATCTGAAAACTTACACATTATTAACAATCTTGAAACACACATATCTTGCTTCATAATCTGTCTCCCCTGGACGACAAACAAATGGAAACCTTCCAATGGTAGATACAGCAGAGATTACACCCATTGCATCTAATAATGCAGTGTAGGAAAACGTGTAATTAGAACAGAGGCACACCCACAAATATAGTTACAGAAGATTCATATAGCAAATCTTACCAGTAACAAAGTGTGTATCCTCTGTTGAAGCATGTCTGACCCTATTAGGAGCAACAAAGTTAAAGAAATTGCTATATGATCTAGCTCTTACAGGCCACATGTTTGTTTCTCTGATACACCTAATCTGAAATGGCATTCTTGCAAATCTGACTGTATTTGGAGGCAAGATAGGTTGGAAGTCAGACATGTAGTACCACAAACCTACTTTCAGTCTAGGTCGAAAATTCCAGTCGTATACACCTTCTTGAATGGTTGCATCGATTAAATTACCCTAGAAATCAGAAAAATCAGACTCAAGGCTAATTAGTTGATAGATAAAATTAAATTTCTGCTAAATAAGTATAATAGAACAATAGAAAAGAATAGCACATTTTCATCTGCGAGAATCATAGTGGTTACAACACCATTGAAGGTTGGATTATGATGCCACATACTTAATATCTTTACATAAACCCGCCACTGAGTAGAGAACCCATTCAAATCGTAGAGATGGTGCATAGGCTCCATAACGATTTGAGGCTTTATTTTTTTCAGAATAGTATAGAAGAAAGTTTTCCTGTAGGGAAATATAAAGAAGCTGCTGAGATATTGATAGATTAGAGAAGAGAAAGGAAGAAGTAAAGATGCGAGATAAGAAAAAGAAAGTAAGGAGGGAACTGAAAAGACATATATAATAAAAAATGGAAAGTTTACTTATTATTGAATGGAAATAACGATAATATTAAGTTCATTGGAAAAGGAAATAACTAAAGGGAAACAACTGATTAAACTAAATGAAAATAGAAAGATCAAAGGGGAAAACAGAAAGAAAACATGACGACAATTGACAATGCCATTTCACTAATCATCAGATCACTTCTTTTCCTTCTTGATCTCCTTCTTGATCTTAGCACTCATCAACTTTTCCACCGGCTTTACGTCCACCTTCAGCCCATTGATAGATACACCATCATCGATCTTAACACCTTCACTTTTGATCACACCATCCTTCAAATCTCCAACACCATGTCCATCATCCTTCTTTCCAGACTCAATCTCAGGACTAAACTCTGGTGAGGACTTAACCAAGTCCACAGGCTGAATACAAACCTTCTTAGAACTTGAGGCTTGATCAGTTTCAGAGGTGTTTAAGGCATAAACACGTTTAGACGATGGAGTAACTGAGTCAGAAGTATCCTGACTCATTGTCAACAACAGTGGCTGCAATTCATAGTAAGATGGTAAGTAATGAGTGGAAATATAAAGCAGAGTTTAGTAGGGAATAAAGAAACTTTTACCTGGTCTCCAGAAACAATTGATGCAGGATTGACCACCTGATCAGAATCTTCTGGGACCTCGTCTCCTAAGAGACCGTGTTTAGACAGCACCCTTGAAACTTTGTAACAATCTTTCCCATCCCAAATGTTTTCTTTCTCAACACAGAGAAGAAAAAGGAAAGTCTTCCCTATCAAATTCTGAACAACATCTGGCAGGTCTTCTGGATCCTCAATCTAGTAGTGTTAAATAGTATATGTTCAAGACATTAGAAACAGGTGGTGTTCAAGCCTAGTCTTATGTTAAGATATTCAAATAGTTACCTCATTAAACGATCCACCTAACACAGATGCTGCAGATTCACCAACAATGTCTGCACATATACTATCAAAAAGAAGGCATTTTGTTTCACCTGTGTTGTCCATCACTTTAGCATAAAGCATGTACCTGCATGGTAGAATATATAAATTAGGAAAATATCAAACTATAAAGAATTTACAATTCAGACAGTTGGCTCTCACAGAATATACATACTTTGCAACAACATTTGTGACAGCATTCTTGCAGACATCACACCAGAATCTAGGTTTTGGCTTCTTCAATGAACCGGAATTAACACCAGAATGTATGTGTGTTACCTTTTTGTTGCAATTACGGCAACTAAAGTAATACCATGCCCAGTCAGTGTCAATTCCATAGATTGTGCAAACAACCCTAACTTTACCAATCTACAAAGACAATATACACCAGTTAAAATTTAGAATAATTCTAAATTTACTCTATAAATCAGATAAAGGAATATAACCTCCATGGAACTCAAGAGCTCTGAAATTGTCTTCCTCTCATACTGGAGATAGGAATCATCCTTTGCCACTGTCACCATTTGGAACTTGGGCACACTCTCACGGAATGTAAGGGCAAGACCGTCAGCAGGTAAACTATAAAACATAGTTAGTTGAATCAAAACAGAAGTGCTTTTTTTATTTTATAACTTAATTACACTACTCTATTTGAAAACTCTTACGCTGTTACAAAAGCTGCAACCTCTGGGATAGGAGGATTGATGAGAACTTGAGTAGCATCAAAAGAGTTAGATATACTCCTAACTCCTGAAAGAAAGATTTAGAACAAAGTTTCAGAACAGAGTAGATAAATGATTGTAGATATAGTAGAGGTTCATAGATAAAAAGTGAATAAGATTAAAAATAAGCACCTTTGTATGCCTTAATCTTGGCAAATCTGATAAGACAGATAACTCTGGCTCCATCAGCAGCATCACAGGCATTAAACACTTGCTGAGCGAATGATCCCCACAGGGTACAGGACAGTCGCTCATCACTAACACAAAACAATATCATTTCTCAGTTATACTAAAGTAATAATAAAAACATAAAAACATTAGTACATACTGCCATTTACTTTTATAATGAAGACTTACTTTTCATCACGCAATTCAAAGTCCAACTTAGTAGTTGGCTTGTTATTAGCTTCAAGAGTTTCCAACTCACCGATGTTAACAACCTGTCCCATAACATCTAAATAGAACAAACAGACTCAGTTAGTAATATTCACCACAGTTAGTAATAGTAACTTATTTAGAAATATTTAAATGTCTTACCAATCAACATGTAAGGATTTAAGTCCCCATTCAGAATGTTTGGGAAAGTAGCCAAAGACAGGTAGCTGGAGTCAGAGACTGGATCACATCGCAGGACAGTTGTCCCAGTGACAAAGGACATCTTATAGAGATGTCCAGTTGGTCGGAATTGACCAGATGCATGACTAAGAGCAAAGGTCTCAATAAACCTCCACTCATTAACAGGCAGATGGTTCACATACTTGCTAACCAAGTCCTTCTTGATAGATGCATGAATCTTCATACCCTGTTAACAAAAGAAAATACATATGATTAACTATCAATGTATTTAAATAAGTATGAATAAGTATGAATATGATAGTTTAGGAATTTTATATATGTACACATGTAGTTACCTGTGCATCAGCCACAACTAACTCTAGTGTTTCTCCTGTGAGGTTAGTATACTGGCGCCATGAGTGAAGCACCTTAACTTGCACACGCCAGGAGGTCTTGTAAGGCCTGATGTCTCTCAAGAAAGCAAAAGAGGCAGCCATTTCAATTCTCTGGTATGTATTTAGCTGTGTTAGTGTTTCTATTGTGAAGCGTGAAGAATAGCATAGAAATGTTTCAATATATAAAGTGACTTGGTAGGGAATTAAGATTTGTGATAGAATCCACGCATATCTTGATTACCACGGTTTGAATATCACAGAAAATATTCTGATTGGCATATACTGTGAACAAATAAGGATCATATCTTTTTGGTTAGGGACAGTTGACATATACTTGAGATACCAAATCGTCTGAGTAATAACTGATAGTGTAATCGAAATGAATGAGAGATTTTATGTGGATTTTTTGTTTTGGGAAGTTGGAGTTATAGAATATACTGTGAGAAAATAAGGATCATATCTTTTTTGTTAGATGCAGTTGACATCTACTTGATAGTGTAATCGAAATGAATGAGAGATATTATGAGAGATATTATGTGGAATTTATCTTTGGTAAGTTGCATTAGTAGGATATACTCCGAAATCTTTGCTAATGGTTAAGGTAAGTATCATAACTATAGGGCTAACGATTATTGCGGGGCAGTTATACATTGTTAGCATTTTATAGATTAGGAATTAGCAATGTAATTAAGAGAATATTTAGTCGAATTTGTTGGTTTTTTTTTTGGAAATTCGCATTTAAAAAGATCCGAGAGATTTGATTGGAGGATGAGTCGGGTCAAAAATATAATCGGGTCAAAATCTTTGAAAAAACCCGACCCGATTGGCTTTGAGCAAATTTGTACTTCAAAAATGTTAAGTAGATGTCTCGGTGAGTCTTTGGTTACAGGTTCTGTGGGAGATCAAGCTAAGCAATGATAATACTAGAGCTAACAAGTGCTCTATTTGTAACAAACTCATCTCTTCTCTTATCTTTTTGATGGGCTTCGGCCGAGCCTTTGTAGTCAGGCCCCAATTGTAATCAGAACCAAACCTTGAACAAGAATTCCAAAACAATGTGGACCAACTCAACACGACCCACATTGGCTAATCCATGACATCGATCATATATATTCATATTGCCAAGTGATAATTCCCTTTTCGTTCATGTCTTTCAACATCAAGAAATGCATCACTCCATTTTCTGACTGAAATTACCGACTGCTAAGATGTCAAGTATTGACTCGAGGGATCAATTCTTTATGCTTTAAATCTCAAGTTAAATTTTGGGTTCGAGTTTGAGAACATAAAATAGATAGGATTTATCATAAAATATAACAGTAAGAGAGAAAAATATGGTTAAAAGTAAAAAGAAATAACTGTACAAAAATAGGCAACAAATTGACTAATTATATTATTTCTTCTCACTTTGTGATTGGTAAAAAAAGAAATATGCATTAAAGAATCAAAAACGAAGAATCATGCCGTTCAATGAACGTTTACATATAATTATTCACAATTGCATTATGTACAGTAAAAGAGGATGTCTTTTAACAACAACAAAAAAGAAGGTATGAAGAGGATGTTCAACGAGAAAATGCAAGAATAGAACTCAACCTCTTACGTAGGACTAGATGAAGGCGAAGTGACGAAGAAATCTTGACATGACATTAGAGAAGCGTATACCGTAATACGTCGGAGAATCTGTTGAGAGAAGTCGATTCTTGGTTCGTCTTGGCGTATTTTTGGTTTGATGATGAGGAAATGAATCCTTTTAGGCGGGGGTTAACAAATTAGTAAGATTATGACTTCTCTGTTTTACGTTTGGCTCTGTTGTTGATTTTGTCTTTTTTTTTTCTCCTTTTTTCGGCGATACACATATACCAGTAAACGATTCCCATTGCAGTAATCAAAAGGAAGAGAACGAGAAGTTCTAGATAAAAATATCTTGCATAAACAGGATCTTCAACATGTGGTTCATCAAATTTCATATACAAAAAAGATTGAATATGAAGAAGTAGAAGTAGAGTAAGGATTGGAAATTAAGCTTGTAAAAAGAAACTTGGATTAAAGGATCAAAAACTTGTACAGATAATAATCATTCACAGTTGCATTATCATTATGCACGAACTTTAGCTTTGCTTCTTATCTGCACACTTATTGCTTCAAGTTTGCTTTTTTTTTTCTTTATAGTAAAGGGTATTCGTTATAGGCTTATAGCCAATGTTAGGTAGTACTAGTATGTAAATTATGAATTACACACACACCCGTGCCTAGGGTTTTTTCGACCATAGGTAGAAAAAAATGTTGTTTAATATTTGAATAAATTTGATACAAAATATATTTAATATTTAAATTATCTTACTATAAATCTATTAAAAAAATTAGAAAATGTCAAGAGAATTACAAAAAATATAGAAACTAGATTGACCATAAAATGTAGTATACTAGGATATGACCCGCGGTATACCGCGGGTTTAATATTATATTAATTGACTTTTTTAATAAATTAAGTATTGGTGGTGTACATATTTGTATGTTTTTTGTGTTGTTAGATAATTTATTTTTACGTTAGTGATTATTTCTTGTGAGTTGTAAGTTTATAATATTAATAGGTATAATAACCTCATGTCGTACATAATTAGACATCTCAAATATAAACAGTATAATTCGGTCTACCATCCGTAATGTATATTTTTAGTTTATACAGTATAAACATAGAATATGTAATAAAAGATGGTTTTTTCTGTTAAAAGTATTAGGACACATTCATATTATTTACTTAATATAATTTCGAAATATTAGATTTCTAGAAATTTATTGTTTTTTGTTTTATAGATTGGAAATATAGACATATATACATCCAAAATCAATATTTAAATTTTGTTTTATATAAGATCATATAAATAAGTTTATATCATCTAATTTTAATATTAAAACCATTATTAAAATATTAAATACACACATTAACTATATAATAAAAATCAAAATCTTAAATACAGTAAAAGCCCAACAATTTTAACTGAGGCCCATCTACTGAAAATAGAGTGCAGCCCAATATACTCCACAGAAGAAAAAAAAGAAGAAAACAACTGTTTGGAAAAAAAAACGACAAATCAGATGTCGTTGAGCATCTTCTCCACCGACTGATTCTTCAACTCACCTTTTCCTAACCAATTTCAGAAATTAAAAACCAATTCATCATTCAAGTTTACATCCAATTCGTAGCTGCGTCGGATAATCGAGTTCTAGAAGATAAACTCCTGGCAATAAAATATATATGTAAGTTCGTCTAATTCCAGAATTATAATTACTGTCATCGAGTTCTTCAATTTCGATCAAGAAAAGTTTTTGGGTTTTGTATAGGTTGTGAATTGGAACATGTGTGCCTAGACATGTGTATATTGTTTGATCCAACAGGGGATTGATGACAGATATGCCATGGATTCTTCAAATTCAGCATTAACTACATAACATTAAAGGTAATATACTATCCTTCAAAGTAGGATTCTGGATGGTATAATTAGATATAAGTAATGATAAATTGTGTAAGTTTATAGAACATAACTAAAACGATTTCCCACTGAGCAGTACTTCCTTTTATGTTAAGTAGATTTGATCATATATTGTATACTTTTTGATATAGAACAATCAGAATTGAACAACCAATAGTAGAGTAACAATACCACTTAGTTATCAACCAACATATACTAAACACAACAGAAACTAACAGTGAACTGTTGGTTGGAATATAAAAAGTAGATAACCATTAACTTACTGATACATAAGTAGTTTTGAGTCACTTAAACATGAAATCAAAAGAAACTAACACAACAGGAAGTTTATATAATAAAACCATAGATAAAATTAAAAGTAGCTTATTTCAGACTGAGATAAACAAAAGACATTCTTCCAACCAAATTGTCATTTAGTTCAATTGATCCAACTCCATTGCAACATCCTTCTTATCAGCTTGTGCTTCTGTCCAGCAACGGCTGAAAAAAATATCGAATAACTTTAATGAATTCAGTCTTCAATATTTTCAATCCGTTATTTGATTCCAGAGTAATATACTTACATGTATCTAGGAATGTCAAAATCTGGGAAAGTTGGATCAAGAAAAAGCCTTGAACAACCATACTCACTCATTAGACAGTTTTTGCCTATACGTAAAAATTTAGATTATAATAACTATAATTATGTATGGTTTTTAATAAGAACAACAATAAAGATAGTTACATAGGGTCAAACTCACCATTGAACTCTGAAACCCTCCACAAACGCAACACAATGACTACTGGGTCATAATTGTAAGTGACAGAAGTTATGTGCCTAAACCACTTAGTCACAAACAACTGACAGGACCTACCAACAGCAACACAGTTTGTAACCCTGCCCCTACACTCCCAAATTTTGAAAGCATTAAATAGATGATTATTACAACAGTTCTTGACTTGATATATAGAGGTCAAGTAAACTTACATGTCATCTTTGATTTCGAAATGAACATATCTTGATTCATAGTCTGTCTCCCCTTCACGACAAACAAATGGGAATCTTTGAATAGCAGAGACTTTAGAGATCACACCAATAGCATCTGATAGGCAAGACATAACAATTATTGAATTAAACCCTAACAATGTTACAGTTAATATGAAAGAGAACTCTGTAAAACAAAATAACCTGTAACATGTTCCTTATCTTGAGCACCAGCATACTCAACTTCATCAGAATGAATGAAGTTGAAGAAATTGCTATTTGATCTAGGACTAACAGGCCACATAGTTGTAGGCCATATACACTCTAGTGCAAACCGATTCCAAGCGTATTTAACAGGGTTAACAGAGGGTACAACATGGAAGTCAGCCATGTAGTACCACTGACCCTCCTTTAGACCATTCTGGAAATTGTATAAGTAATTTCCAGGAGGAATAAATGCATCAATCATATTGGCCTAGACATAGAAGAAGAATTACAAATTAGTTATCCACAGAAAACAGATATATATATAAATAAGTAAGTTTGCTCTGAGGCATAGGAATGTAGAAGAAAATAATATACCTTTTCATCTGCGAGTATCATTTTTGTTGGCTCTGCAAAAGCGTCGATGCCTTGATTCCAGATAGACAAAATCTTCACATACAGAGTCCATCTAGGCCTCTGAAGGTTTAGATCAGAAATATAGTCAATAGTACCCATTGGATGTTTTGCAGAGTTAACTTTGGAGAGGTTTTAAGATAGAAAAGATGGTTTCTGTGAAAAACCTAGAGGGTATGTCATGATATATATAAAGAATATACAGGGGATTTCGTGTATAGATTGAACAGTCACGAAAAAAATGGAAAAAGATATTGAAAATCAAATAACCGACTTCATATATGTTAAGTAAGTTATAATAAAGCCAGGAAATTGAATCGTTAGATAAAAGGAAATCAAATAATAATCATAAAAGTATAGCAATGATTGTAATTATTCATTTTTGGATAGTTACTTGTTTCGATGCCAATTTCATTATTGGTAAAAGAGATTCAAAGTCAGATTTAGCTACTCACGTCTTCTATCAGTTGTGCAGCTCAATGTAATGATTACTTTTATTTTGGATTATAAATAATATTATCTGTAGTTCTTCTCGGATCCTTTTTCAGGATATTATCATATACAGGTACATACACATTAAATTCAATTCTTTCTATGTTTGCAGGAAGCATGATCCTATACTAAACAATATAAACAATGGAGCATTTACTTCTGTTAAAGATTCAGCATTTAAACAGGTACATACACATTACCATCTATATAGAGCTGGGCCATTAGATAGATAAAAGTTTTACAGATATTATAGATTATGAAGAATTGATCTCCAGATTACAAACATGTCATATATGATATCAAAGTAAATTTCTTTTTTGTCAATAGGTTATTATACATTACATAATGTTACAGTTCACAATAGAGTTCAGAAACATAGTGAAGCCGAAACATAAAGCAAATGTTTAAACCATTTATAGTGCATATTCTAAACTTAAGATAAAAACACCAAAACAAAGAACACCAAAACCTAACAAAAGCGCCCAATTCTTCAAAGTTGATATCAGTTTTCGTCAACCATCTCAATCATCAGATCATCTTCATCACTTTCTCCATCTTCAAATGATCGGCTGCAAGCCAACAATTGACTATATTAGTTAGACAGGACATATACAATCAAAACAGACATGTATGCATATGAAAATGTTACTTACAGGTAGTTTGGAATGTCAAGTTCATAAAAAATGGGATCAATGAACAGACGTGAACACTCATTTTCACTCATTAAGACATTATTCCCTGTAGGCAAAATAGAAAAAATCAAACTCATTCTTCAATTGTGAGAGCAAAATGAGTGTTCTCAGAACAGAAAACACTTACTACGGTAAGATGTGATTCTCCAGAATCGCAAGACTGCCACTATCTTATCATAGTTATATGTTACAGAGCTAATTCTCTGGAGCCACGCATTGACAAAGAAGTCACACCAATTTCCCCTAGCCACACATGTGATAGTCTCTCCTCTAAAGGATTTGTTTCAAAACAATTGTTGATATTGTTAGAAAAATATCTTTTCAGAGTGACATGAACTTAGGTGGCTTTGTTTGCTTTATCTGAAAACTTACACATTATTAACAATCTTGAAACACACATATCTTGCTTCATAATCTGTCTCCCCTGGACGACAAACAAATGGAAACCTTCCAATGGTAGATACAGCAGAGATTACACCCATTGCATCTAATAATGCAGTGTAGGAAAACGTGTAATTAGAACAGAGGCACACCCACAAATATAGTTACAGAAGATTCATATAGCAAATCTTACCAGTAACAAAGTGTGTATCCTCTGTTGAAGCATGTCTGACCCTATTAGGAGCAACAAAGTTAAAGAAATTGCTATATGATCTAGCTCTTACAGGCCACATGTTTGTTTCTCTGATACACCTAATCTGAAATGGCATTCTTGCAAATCTGACTGTATTTGGAGGCAAGATAGGTTGGAAGTCAGACATGTAGTACCACAAACCTACTTTCAGTCTAGGTCGAAAATTCCAGTCGTATACACCTTCTTGAATGGTTGCATCGATTAAATTACCCTAGAAATCAGAAAAATCAGACTCAAGGCTAATTAGTTGATAGATAAAATTAAATTTCTGCTAAATAAGTATAATAGAACAATAGAAAAGAATAGCACATTTTCATCTGCGAGAATCATAGTGGTTACAACACCATTGAAGGTTGGATTATGATGCCACATACTTAATATCTTTACATAAACCCGCCACTGAGTAGAGAACCCATTCAAATCGTAGAGATGGTGCATAGGCTCCATAACGATTTGAGGCTTTATTTTTTTCAGAATAGTATAGAAGAAAGTTTTCCTGTAGGGAAATATAAAGAAGCTGCTGAGATATTGATAGATTAGAGAAGAGAAAGGAAGAAGTAAAGATGCGAGATAAGAAAAAGAAAGTAAGGAGGGAACTGAAAAGACATATATAATAAAAAATGGAAAGTTTACTTATTATTGAATGGAAATAACGATAATATTAAGTTCATTGGAAAAGGAAATAACTAAAGGGAAACAACTGATTAAACTAAATGAAAATAGAAAGATCAAAGGGGAAAACAGAAAGAAAACATGACGACAATTGACAATGCCATTTCACTAATCATCAGATCACTTCTTTTCCTTCTTGATCTCCTTCTTGATCTTAGCACTCATCAACTTTTCCACCGGCTTTACGTCCACCTTCAGCCCATTGATAGATACACCATCATCGATCTTAACACCTTCACTTTTGATCACACCATCCTTCAAATCTCCAACACCATGTCCATCATCCTTCTTTCCAGACTCAACCTCAGGACTAAACTCTGGTGAGGACTTAACCAAGTCCACAGGCTGAATACAAACCTTCTTAGAACTTGAGGCTTGATCAGTTTCAGAGGTGTTTAAGGCATAAACACGTTTAGACGATGGAGTAACTGAGTCAGAAGTATCCTGACTCATTGTCAACAACAGTGGCTGCAATTCATAGTAAGATGGTAAGTAATGAGTGGAAATATAAAGCAGAGTTTAGTAGGGAATAAAGAAACTTTTACCTGGTCTCCAGAAACAATTGATGCAGGATTGACCACCTGATCAGAATCTTCTGGGACCTCGTCTCCTAAGAGACCGTGTTTAGACAGCACCCTTGAAACTTTGTAACAATCTTTCCCATCCCAAATGTTTTCTTTCTCAACACAGAGAAGAAAAAGGAAAGTCTTCCCTATCAAATTCTGAACAACATCTGGCAGGTCTTCTGGATCCTCAATCTAGTAGTGTTAAATAGTATATGTTCAAGACATTAGAAACAGGTGGTGTTCAAGCCTAGTCTTATGTTAAGATATTCAAATAGTTACCTCATTAAACGATCCACCTAACACAGATGCTGCAGATTCACCAACAATGTCTGCACATATACTATCAAAAAGAAGGCATTTTGTTTCACCTGTGTTGTCCATCACTTTAGCATAAAGCATGTACCTGCATGGTAGAATATATAAATTAGGAAAATATCAAACTATAAAGAATTTACAATTCAGACAGTTGGCTCTCACAGAATATACATACTTTGCAACAACATTTGTGACAGCATTCTTGCAGACATCACACCAGAATCTAGGTTTTGGCTTCTTCAATGAACCGGAATTAACACCAGAATGTATGTGTGTTACCTTTTTGTTGCAATTACGGCAACTAAAGTAATACCATGCCCAGTCAGTGTCAATTCCATAGATTGTGCAAACAACCCTAACTTTACCAATCTACAAAGACAATATACACCAGTTAAAATTTAGAATAATTCTAAATTTACTCTATAAATCAGATAAAGGAATATAACCTCCATGGAACTCAAGAGCTCTGAAATTGTCTTCCTCTCATACTGGAGATAGGAATCATCCTTTGCCACTGTCACCATTTGGAACTTGGGCACACTCTCACGGAATGTAAGGGCAAGACCGTCAGCAGGTAAACTATAAAACATAGTTAGTTGAATCAAAACAGAAGTGCTTTTTTTATTTTATAACTTAATTACACTACTCTATTTGAAAACTCTTACGCTGTTACAAAAGCTGCAACCTCTGGGATAGGAGGATTGATGAGAACTTGAGTAGCATCAAAAGAGTTAGATATACTCCTAACTCCTGAAAGAAAGATTTAGAACAAAGTTTCAGAACAGAGTAGATAAATGATTGTAGATATAGTAGAGGTTCATAGATAAAAAGTGAATAAGATTAAAAATAAGCACCTTTGTATGCCTTAATCTTGGCAAATCTGATAAGACAGATAACTCTGGCTCCATCAGCAGCATCACAGGCATTAAACACTTGCTGAGCGAATGATCCCCACAGGGTACAGGACAGTCGCTCATCACTAACACAAAACAATATCATTTCTCAGTTATACTAAAGTAATAATAAAAACATAAAAACATTAGTACATACTGCCATTTACTTTTATAATGAAGACTTACTTTTCATCACGCAATTCAAAGTCCAACTTAGTAGTTGGCTTGTTATTAGCTTCAAGAGTTTCCAACTCACCGATGTTAACAACCTGTCCCATAACATCTAAATAGAACAAACAGACTCAGTTAGTAATATTCACCACAGTTAGTAATAGTAACTTATTTAGAAATATTTAAATGTCTTACCAATCAACATGTAAGGATTTAAGTCCCCATTCAGAATGTTTGGGAAAGTAGCCAAGGACAGGTAGCTGGAGTCAGAGACTGGATCACATCGCAGGACAGTTGTCCCAGTGACAAAGGACATCTTATAGAGATGTCCAGTTGGTCGGAATTGACCAGATGCATGACTAAGAGCAAAGGTCTCAATAAACCTCCACTCATTAACAGGCAGATGGTTCACATACTTGCTAACCAAGTCCTTCTTGATAGATGCATGAATCTTCATACCCTGTTAACAAAATAAAATACATATGATTAACTATCAATGTATTTAAATAAGTATGAATAAGTATGAATATGATAGTTTAGGAATTTTATATATGTACACATGTAGTTACCTGTGCATCAGCCACAACTAACTCTAGTGTTTCTCCTGTGAGGTTAGTATACTGGCGCCATGAGTGAAGCACCTTAACTTGCACACGCCAGGAGGTCTTGTAAGGCCTGATGTCTCTCAAGAAAGCAAAAGAGGCAGCCATTTCAATTCTCTGGTATGTATTTAGCTGTGTTAGTGTTTCTATTGTGAAGCGTGAAGAATAGCATAGAAATGTTTCAATATATAAAGTGACTTGGTAGGGAATTAAGATTTGTGATAGAATCCACGCATATCTTGATTACCACGGTTTGAATATCACAGAAAATATTCTGATTGGCATATACTGTGAACAAATAAGGATCATATCTTTTTGGTTAGGGACAGTTGACATATACTTGAGATACCAAATCGTCTGAGTAATAACTGATAGTGTAATCGAAATGAATGAGAGATTTTATGTGGATTTTTTGTTTTGGGAAGTTGGAGTTATAGAATATACTGTGAGAAAATAAGGATCATATCTTTTTTGTTAGATGCAGTTGACATCTACTTGATAGTGTAATCGAAATGAATGAGAGATATTATGAGAGATATTATGTGGAATTTATCTTTGGTAAGTTGCATTAGTAGGATATACTCCGAAATCTTTGCTAATGGTTAAGGTAAGTATCATAACTATAGGGCTAACGATTATTGCGGGGCAGTTATACATTGTTAGCATTTTATAGATTAGGAATTAGCAATGTAATTAAGAGAATATTTAGTCGAATTTGTTGGTTTTTTTTTTGGAAATTCGCATTTAAAAAGATCCGAGAGATTTGATTGGAGGATGAGTCGGGTCAAAAATATAATCGGGTCAAAATCTTTGAAAAAACCCGACCCGATTGGCTTTGAGCAAATTTGTACTTCAAAAATGTTAAGTAGAAGTAATTTGTTTTAGTGCCATTGTTATGTTATCATCCAAATTCTAATCAGCACATATGTTGTTAGCAAAAAAAAATATAACAAAAATTGGTTAGTAATATAAACTTTATATAAAATCAGTAAGATACAAAATGTAGTATCTAATATATATAATTATTAATAAGTATATAAACAAACCAAATGGAAAAAAATCTTTTTGCATCAAAAACATACGAGTTTGATAGATTTGCAATGTTGTAGATGTTCGGCAAATAGAAAGAAAAACATGTTTAATAAGAAACAAAACATAATAACACTTCATAATTTGTCAAATTTCATTAATCAATAGATACCCAAGTAGGAAATTATAGATATGTATATTTGTCTTTTAATTAGATGATATATTTTCTTTATAGGATACCATCTATATAAATATAGATCTTTTGGGCAAAGTTTTTTTTTTGGGTAAAGATGAGAATTATACTTCAAGAGAAAAAATTTTAAATAACAATTTTTAACTATGAAAACCAGCAATTTTTGAAAAATGTAGTAAATTTTATTTTTTTGATATAATAGTAGGCCAATTATTTTTTTGTCCTAAAGCTCCTAAATATATTGGGCTGGGGCCCAGGTAAGAGGGTAGGACGGAAGTGCGACGGCCCGGGAATTTTTTTTTTTGGAAAATTTCAATATAAAAAAGGCCCAAATATTTTTAAAAAATGTCATTAATGTGAGAATTATACTTCGAGAGCCTAATTCTTTACAAAAAATATAAAAAGGCCCAAAATATTTTAAATAACAATTTTTACTATGAAAAAACATGAAATTTGTTTTTAAAATAGTAAATTTTTTATATATATAATAGTAGGGCAAATTTTTTTATTTTTTTGCCATAAGGCTCCTATATATATTGGGTCGGAACGGACAATAATACATATCATTCAATCATTATTGTTCTTCTCTTGTTATAATACCAAGCACGGAAAACTCTACATTTCGATCTTTGTTATTTGTTCTTCATTTTTTCCAATCAAATATTATGCTCTCTTCAACTCACAATCGCGAGCATCGGTCAACGGCTAACTCTCGCAATCATGACCTTATTAAAAGCGAGGAAAATGAAAATAAAATCCCAAAACCCCAAGTAATAATGGACTTCATAAGAAAATCCTAAGGTCATTAACAACTCTTAACACTATGTAAGCCTATTTAGAATAATCTCATCATACAAAACCGTCTAAAAGGTTTTCAGAATCATCTTGCATTTACATCAACCAAGTGCAAGAGTTGTTTGCCCAAACAAAAGTGATATTGATCATTTCTCATATACAACTTCTTAAATGTATTAGCGGATCGTTTTGCATTCATAATAAATTATTGTTGTAATTTTTTCGAGTTATGAAAAATAAAATAAAATTTGAAAATTACATTTACCATATTGTAATAGTTTTATCATATAGTAATTATGAATGTATAAATAAAATAATTCTGGTTTTAATTTTTTAGTTAAGAGTATATATATAAATATTAAAAAAAAATCTTCATTTTCTCGGGTCGGGTCTAAATCGCGGGTTTGAGAAAAAAAAAAAAAAAAAAAGAGAGAGAGTGCACAGTGCGCTTTTGGTAGAGAGAAAGGGTTCTTATTTGGGATTATGTCTTCTTCTTCTTCTTCTTTGTGATTCTCTCACACAATTTTCACCCATTTTCATGTCTCTTCCTACCAAACGTTCTACTTTCTCCGCCGCTTCTGCCTCCGACGACTCTTCTTACTCTTCTCCTCCGATGAAAAAGGCTAAAAACGACCTCCACCATTCCCCGCAACACCCTAACACCGCCGACAAGGTTGGCTTTCCTATGGAGGAAGATCCAACTCCCGCCGCCGCTAATCTCTCTCGGAAGAAAGCTACACTACCGCAACCTACTAAGAAGCTTGTAATCAAGCTCAATAAAGGTTTCGCTCGATTTCGATTTTTATCATTTTAGCGATTTTGATCGTAATCTTTCGATTTGATTTGGGTCTTTTACTCTAGTGTGAAATTGATGCTCTGGATTGATTGGAAATGACTCTATGTATGTACGATTGTTAGGGTTCGTGATTTTTAGGGTTTTCATTGGCTTGCGATTGATGGAAACTTTTGATGTTATATTACAGTGGGAAATTGAGTGTGACTGTTGATTTTTGATGTGAATGAGTGATTTGGGTTTTTGTGTTTCTTTTAAGTTGGAATCTCTTTGTCTAGCCTGATCTAGGTATTTAAGATCCGGAATCTTTGTTGTGCACAATCTAGTTCTCACCAAACCTGATTTGTGCCATTAGAAAACATCTTGAGAATCATTATTACTGTGACTGGCTAGCAAATTGAAGATAAATCTGTTTCCATCATCATTTTAAAGGGTTCTGATTGTACCATTTGTAATATATATGTGTGAAGCCAAACCAACCTTGCCAACAAACTTTGAGGAGACTACATGGGAGAAGTTGCAGTCAGCTATCAGAGCTATATTTCTCAAAAAACCATTTTCTTTTGACCTCGAGAGCCTTTACCAGGTTTGAGTACTTGCAAATTTACTAGCTTCCTTTCTTTTCGTATGTGTAAATGTCGTGCTGATGAGATGGTGACTGTTTTTTTCAGGCTGTTGATAACCTTTGCTTGCATAAGTTGGAAGGAAAGCTTTATGACCAGATTGAGAAGGAGTGTGAAGAACACATCTCTGCAGCTTTGCAATCTTTAGTTGGGCAGAACACTGATCTGACTGTTTTCTTGTCACTTGTTGAGAAATGCTGGCAAGACTTTTGTGACCAGATGCTCATGATCCGTAGTATAGCCTTGACTCTGGATAGGAAGTATGTCATACAAAATCCAAATGTACGTTCATTATGGGAGATGGGTTTGCAGCTTTTCCGGAAGCATCTTTCTCTGGCCCCTGAAGTTGAGCAGAGGACTGTTAAAGGTCTCTTAAGTATGATCGAAAAAGAAAGGTAATTTTGTAACCTTCTGGTCTTTCAAAAATTAAACAAGGTTGCTTTTTCACATTGGGAATGTCTCTTCTTAAAGCCACCTTTACCTCAACTTATTTTTCTGGCTTTTGAGTGAATCATGGGAAGTTTTGGATGGTCTATGAACAATTCCTGTTTAGTAGTGATAACTAGTTATAGGTAAAATTTCAAGGCAAATTAGCCCTAGTGTAAGTCATTTATATATTGGATAATGTTTTCATCTGGATATGTTGACCTTTCTTGCATGATATTGGTCCTGCAGATTAGCAGAAGCTGTTAATCGGACTCTACTAAGCCATCTTTTGAAGATGTTTACTGCACTGGGAATATATATGGATAGCTTTGAGAAACCTTTCCTTGAAGGGACTTCTGAATTTTATGCTGCTGAAGGAATGAAATACATGCAGCAGTCTGACGTTCCGGAGTACCTGAAGCATGTTGAGGTGCCTTGCATGACTTCATATAGTTTCCTTATGATAAGCTGCAGTACATGTTAATAGTCTTTCTAAGGTTCCTACTGGTGATTGGTGCAGGGAAGGTTGCATGAAGAGAATGAAAGATGCATACTCTACATAGATGCCGTAACAAGGAAACCATTGATCGCAACTGTTGAAAGGCAGCTTCTCGAACGTCATATACTTGTTGTTCTTGATAAGGTTTCACTCCTGTTATCCTTGTGGTGGCGTGCATATTAGCTAATTTTAGTTTGTTGTAGTCTTACTTTATCTCTGAACATCTCCAGGGGTTTACAACATTAATGGATGGACGTCGTACTGAAGACCTTCAGAGGATGCAAACCCTGTTTTCTAGGGTCAATGCGCTAGAGTCTCTGAGGCAGGCGCTAAGTTCATATGTTCGGAAAACTGGGCAGAAGATTGTTATGGATGAAGAGAAAGATAAAGATATGGTACAATCACTATTGGACTTCAAGGCTTCTCTTGACGTAATATGGGAAGAGAGCTTTAATAAGAACGAATCATTTGGTAACACAATCAAAGATTCATTTGAGCATCTGATTAATCTTCGTCAGGTATTAAATATTGATTTTCTTGATTGTTGCCTGAGTCTCTTGCCAACAATTTTACTTTCATCTAAAAGCAACATGCTGATTATTGTGGCAATGTCAAACCTTAAGTTACAATGGTGCAATTGAGGAACTTATATTCTATAATAATCTAGAGATTTTTCGTTACTGATTAAGCACTGTATTGCTATGATTTGGAGACATCTTTGGGCAGTGGATACAATTTTCAAACATAATAATTTTGAGAACAAGCTTCTTGTGGGCACTGGACCTGATTACAGTAGTGTTTTTTGCTAGTATATATCATTTGGTTACCAAATACTCTGATTTAGCATGCATCCCAGTAATATACATCTTATGCTCTTGATCTATTTTGCAGAACCGGCCAGCTGAGCTTATTGCCAAGTTTTTGGACGAGAAGCTCCGTGCTGGGAATAAGGGTACTTCTGAAGAAGAACTGGAGAGTACTCTTGAAAAAGTCTTGGTTTTGTTCAGATTTATCCAGGTTATCTCTAATTTCTTACATCTATATTGTATTTGTCACTGTAAATCACGAAATCGAGGCCAGTGCATGGTCTGTAAACCAGCTATTTGATTCTAGATATCGGTTTTGCTGATAGATTTTTAATTTTTTTTCAAAGGGTAAAGATGTGTTCGAAGCATTTTACAAAAAGGATCTTGCGAAGAGACTCCTGTTGGGAAAGAGTGCTTCAATTGATGCCGAGAAATCCATGATATCTAAGGTTAAATTTATTTCCTGGGTGTTTCCCTTTCCTACAATTTGTTTTCTATATCGGTAGCTCATACCCACTGACCCCAACCTTGGTTTTGCCTACAGCTTAAGACTGAGTGTGGTAGCCAGTTTACAAACAAGCTCGAAGGGATGTTCAAGGTACTCTTTCCTTCTCCTTCTCTATTTTCAAAAAGGATGTTGGTCGTTTAAGTTTTACGAAGGAACAAACTTAATGATCTTATATTTTGTTACACTTACGATATATCCCAGTATACATATTAATTGTTACTTAATCCAATCTTAGACAAGATTGTTGGATGATCCTGCACCATACCTACTTTAATGAACTAGTGTACATGTACAATAATCCTAATGAGCTTGAACTCTCTGTTTTATTGAAATTTTCTCCAGGATATTGAATTGTCAAAGGAAATCAATGAGTCATTCAAACAATCTTCTCAGGCCAGAACCAAACTACCATCGGGAATTGAGATGAGTGTCCACGTGTTAACAACAGGGTATGTACTATGTATCAATTTCATCCAGGATTCAACTGCTGGAATGCGTGATAGCATGACATATATAAAGCTTGTTAACTTTTTCATGTATAATGCAGTTACTGGCCAACATATCCACCTATGGATGTTAAGCTTCCTCATGAACTAAATGTCTATCAGGTTTTACCAAAAGTTCTTCTTATGTATTATTTTGTTTCCTCGTTAGATTTTTTCTTAGAAGCTTTTTTTTAAGTTATCTGTTTGTTGCGTAGGATATCTTCAAAGAGTTCTATTTAAGCAAGTACAGTGGTAGGAGGCTAATGTGGCAAAACTCATTAGGTCACTGTGTTTTAAAGGCAGATTTCTCCAGAGGTAAAAAGGAGCTGGCTGTTTCCCTGTTTCAGGTCAGTCAAATTTTCTCTTTTTCCTTTTTGAGCTCTTTCCTGTCTTCCCGAGGTTACAGTGTGAATCATTTGCTTAAAAAAGGTATTTTCTTTTTTGTCTCAGGCTGTTGTGTTGATGTTATTTAACGATGCAATGAAACTTAGCTTTGAAGACATTAAAGATTCCACCAGCATAGAGGACAAAGAGCTGAGGAGGACGTTGCAGTCGCTTGCTTGTGGGAAAGTTCGTGTCCTGCAGAAGGTGAGGCCAAAATCTGGACTCTGTTAACTCTCTTTAAAGCTAATGCAGAAACTGCTGAGATTGTGGCGTTGCCTTTTTTCACAAGGATGAGCCTTATTGTGTAAATGTTTTTTGCAGAATCCAAAGGGAAGAGAGGTAGAAGATGGTGATGAATTTGAATTTAATGACGACTTTGCAGCTCCTCTATATCGCATTAAGGTACGTCGTTTTTTTCTTGGTCTCTTCACTTAAAGTATCCTAGAATCTTTTGATACTGTTTTCTATGTAGCATATAGTGAACCTATTCTTTCTTTTGTTTCTGGTGCAGGTAAATGCAATCCAGATGAAAGAGACAGTGGAGGAGAACACAAGTACAACGGAAAGAGTATTCCAGGACCGACAATACCAGGTTGGTTTCTGCTCCATTTTCCTTCAC